>VXAY01002775.1:667144-785883 GCA_013399855.1 Oxyruncus cristatus
TTTGGCATTTCTAGTAAGGAGCAGAGAATAGAAAGGAAAAGTAGACTTGTGTGACAGCTGGAGTTAGGACTTTAACCTGCCTCTGATTCAGGCCTTCCCATGAACATCAGCAGGCTCCTTTTCACTTAATCTCAAAGATGCATCCCTTAATAATATTTAACAAACAAAACAAACAAAAAAAGAGCAAGGCCTGCAAGCACATATTTTCTTTAGACCATAACAATTTTTCTGGGTTGCAGATCTTAGTATTTGCAATATTCAGTAACCTAATTCCCCCCCTCTATCTTGTCCTAAATCATGTGTTGAGGATCATTGCAGCTGAAACTATTTCTCACACACAAGCAAGGCTATAGCACAGCATCCGTGAGTATAAAACTAGCACTTACATAAAAACAGGATAAAAATATCCAAATGTGAAAATCCTTGTCACTGACATGAAAATGACAGCTTAACAGTGGTGGGGTAAATAAATGCAGAAGTCAATATAAACTTGCATGCTACCTGTGTCATCTACAGGAAGAAGGATGTGTGTCCTTTTATGCTAGACTCCATCCTCCTATTAACATGCCCAAGTGTCAAGGCCACTAAATGTGAATTGTTTTCTCCAGCTGCCACAAAGCCTTGCCAAGTCACTTTGCGGTAATGCTTCAATTAATGATTTACCCTCCCTTTACAGCCGATCAGGCAGACCCATGCAAATTCATGGCGTGTGACAAGTTTTCCGAATGCATAATGAACGAGTGGACAAAGGAGGCTGACTGCCTTTGTAAACCTGGTTATGCCAGCCAAGATGGACTGCCCTGCCGGAGCCTGTGCGAGCTGGAGCCCCACCTTTGTGTCAATGGTGGGAAATGTGAGTTAGTCCCAGGAAGAGGAGCTGTCTGCAGGTAAATAGATGGTGATCCACACTAATTCTTTTAACAACCTCCTGATAATGTCTATCACATGATCAAGTAGGGCTGAGTGTATACTTTTCAACAGCATTAACTAGGCTAATAAGCCAAAATCTCAACATTCAGATGCCTAAAGTTACACCTTTCTAAATAGTCTCACCACAGCTAAATCCATTTCAGCCTGTTAGGATACACAGAACACCATGACCTCATTACTTTTTAGAAAAGCTATTTTTTAGAAATTTATTAGAAATTTAGCATCATTGGCAGAGATGACACACACAAAGTCATGCATTCTTTTCAGATTTCCAAATACATATGGGGAAAACAAAGTAGCAAATTCATGTTTTGGCTACTGATTACACAGTAGTATTTTAAGAAATTACATTTTCCTAAGATGTATTAAAAAGGAAATCTATATTCGTATAAAACACACCTATGAGGACTACTCTGATGCCAGACCACCCAATAAAGCACATTAAGGCTGAAGCTGTTATCAGGGCTTTCTGGGAAAGACTTGAAGATTAACAGCTCCTCCTAGCTGCATATATTTTCTGTAAGAATTTTCACACAAAATTATCTTAAGTCAATATTGAGAATTACACAGTACTTGAACGTATTAATTCTCTTTTTAAAGGATCAAGTTTCTTCTCATTTTAAGACGAGACAATCCAGAGCATTACGTGAAACTGTATATTCAGTGGGCACACAGTAGCTGGCCAGCCACGTGTATCAGCAAAAAACAAGTTAAAATTCTTGCATTTGTTTATTCTCTCTTAATATTGACTTGACTAGGTTAATGATAGGCCTTCTATCTTAGTTAGGATTAATGTCAAAAAAATAAGACCGCTGAGCAAATTATTCATACGATAATTTCAATGTAACAACAATACTGCCATAATCCATTTTCTTCAGTGGCCATCACAGAAAGAAGATTATATTGAATTCACTGCAGTTACTGCCAAATCTTTGCAGAGTCACAGTAGGGTAGCTGAAGTATTTTGTACTAGAAATCAACCTGTGAGCTACAAAGGTCCTCTTCAAACTTTACTGAGGTAGCAAAGGGTAAAGCCTACTCCTCCAAGACTGATGCACTAAGGAAAATAAAACTTTTTCCTTTTAGAAAAGCCCTGACTTGATGTACAGTAATAATCAAAACATCATGTGGAATTATAAAAGGATTAAGAATAATGAGCAAAAATTTTAGTGAATTATAGCAAGTTACAGACTTACCCCCAGTCTCATCCTGACATCTTGTGCAAACTTGTACAGTGAGAGAGAAAATTACAGCCTACTATTTGCCCTTGATTTGTGGGTGAATTCACTCAGCACCATGTTAGTTTGTCCACTAACTGGAAACCTTGTGTTCTCACATAAATTATGGCAATCTTCTCCCTTGCTTTAAAGGGAGCTATTTATAACATAGATTCATTAAGGTTGGAAAAAACCTCCAAGATCATAAAGTCCAACCTTTGACTGAACACCACTGTGTCAACAAAACCACAGCAGTGAGTGCCACATCCAGTTGTTTCTTGAACACTTCCAGGGATGGTGACTCAACCACTTCCTTGGACAGTTCATTCCAATCCTTGACAACCCTTTCAGTGAAGTTTTTCCTGATGTCCGACCTGAACTTTCCCTGGTGCAGCTTGAGGTTGTTTCCTCTTGTCCTGTGATGAGGAGTAGTGTCCTGTCTATTTGTAGCAGAATTTCTATGTCAGGCCTTGCTACTCAGAGTGAAATCACCAGTAAATGGAATACAGGCTTCGAAGATATGTTCAGACATAACTTTAAAACACACCTGAACTTCTCAGGTTCTAAACCTCAAATGTTATTTCAATTTTCAGCTGTGGGGTTAGAAACTTGTCAGAGATGTTTAAAATGCACAATTTCCCTAAAATTTGTAGGTTCACAAAGAATATATGAGTGTATTTTAACACTCTCATGAATGAAAGAATAATATTTTGCCTTTATTATCAATCACATTATTTTCATGCAGACACATAGCAACTAATTGTAGTGGAAATAATGTGCTCATAATTAATTGCAGATTTTCTTTGTTTTCATTTTTGTCTTCCTCTCCTTACTTTAGATGCCCCGTACGTAGACACCAGCTTTACCAAGGACAGCGCTGTGCCAAATTTGCTCCAGAACCCACACAGCCCTTCACTTTTAAACCTCTCGTTCTGGGCTTACTAAGCCTTGCTTTTCTTTTCATCATTTTAATTATTAAGTTAAGAAGAAAATGCAAAAGAAACTCTAATTTGCAGTAAGCTGCTTACAATCTTTTTCTTCAGATTTCAAAATATTCCTTTTGTTTCTTTTGCAATTTAAAATCTTACCTAAACAAAAATGTTCTGCATTGTAGAAGGCCTACTCTCAGCAGCTGCAATTCAGAAAATGCTGTAAGGATTAATCCTGCTTTTGAACATGATGAACCCATATCTAGCTTTTGTCACACGGCTTGCAGTGTAAGTGCTTGTCTCGGTTCCTCAGAGATCATTGATCACGAAGCATTACACGAACTTGAAAACACAATTCAGCCTGGAGGTAAAATGCATGAAAATCCTTCTTACCCCTCAGCAAACAGCCCCACCTGACATAACAGGTCCATCTTCAAGTATTAACTCCACAACTAAACCAAACTTGAATCTATTCTCTTGCTTGGCATCTTCAGAACTGAAAATACTAATGCATTCATTGCTTTCCACATTTACTGTTGTGTAGGTTTCATAACAGCACTATAGAACTGCTTTTCTTACAGCTCTCTTGCATGGCTCTGGTGGTCCATCCTATCTCAGTGCTTTTTGTGATTTAGTGAAATAATTAGTGGTTTGACATTTTTTTTTCTTACCCTTGTAGGTCACCAGGCCAGTTTACAAAGCCAAGAGTGACAAGTTAGTCCTTGAAACTCTTCGTTTCCAGCATCAGCCAGACAAAACAAAGGTTTGTGGAACTTTAAAAATTTGTTGTTTCCCATTTGACAATATTACCAGGAAGCCTCTTTGTTGCAATTCTGTACAAAGAAAAACTTAGATTTTTTGGATGCTTGATTTGACAACAATTTCTTCTTAAGTGTTTTTATGCAACAAAGTTATATTCTGTATAACCATGCGCTAATGTGGCAGTCACTGAAACACATGAAGGAAGAAGGAATATCTAAAATGACAAAGTAACACAAAATGCAAACAAAATGTGAGGTTTAAAAAGCAATATAAAAAATTAAAATATTAAAGATTATATAAAAATAACTTGAGCCAGGTTAAGCTACATAGAGTTTGAATACACAGGAATTCTAATTTGAGCAGCATACTGCTCACATCTCAAATATTATTTCAAGTTGAAACCTCTTGTATCTTTGTGGGGGGGGAAAAATGACAAAAATGAGAAAAGCCAAGTCAAAAATTTCTCTAAAAGTGCCAGACTGTTTTTTACTTCTGATGTATCTGAGTATGCCCTCTTGAGAGGTAGAAAAAAAGCCTTTGCTGTTTTCATTTTTCTGAATCCCAGTCCAGTTAGGAACCAAAAGGTTTTGCTATAGCTGTTAGTACCCATTGTTATTGTGGGGAATATCAGTACAGGACTGCCCTAGCATTGGCTGAACACTACGGGAGGCAGGATACGGACTACAGGAATCTTTGGCTCGTTACATGTTTATTGGTGTGTAAATAAAGGAGCAAGCAATGCTACCATACAGGAAGATTATTTTCACTGATCTTCATCATACCCAGGTCTGGTCTCTCCAAGTACTCCAGGCCACAGTTACAGACTGAGGTGAAAATGGGGGGACTGAAACACAGAGATAGAAATGGACAAAGCAGCAGGGAGTAGCGCTTTGGAAAAGCTCAAGAATGAAGTGGTTCCACTGCTTATAAAAAACGCAAGCACAGAAGTTTGCAATTAGTATTTTACACCCATCTTAAACGAAATGTGCCTGTGGGTAATTGAGACAAATAAACTTTCATACTAGCTAAACTACTTAAAATTACTGCATAGAAAAGCACTAAATATTTTATTCAAGTAATAAAACGGCACATCTGTGAAAGAAAACTGGACCTGTGTCATTGAGACTATTTGAATAGTAAAAAGTATACAGACAAAGCTCTTCTCAAGATCTAGTTAAATAAACTAATTTAGTGGGAAGTCAGGCAACCAGAAAATTGAAATAGGTTCAAGAAATCAGGTGGCTGTTTTTCACTGTTACTTACATTCACAATGAGTGTTTACATCACCCTTATGTTCAACACATGTTTAATGATTTGAAAAAAAAATCAATGGAGGGAAAAAAAATTTATGAAGAATGGCTTTCATGAGCTGCAACTAAGAGAATCACTCTGATATCACAATCTAAAAAATTCCTTTGGGACTGGAATTTTTAAAACAGATTGTAGCACTTTTGAATATGAATTTTCAGGAGGACATGGATCCCTAGAACTCATAGGCCAAATTGAGAATTCCAGCGATTAAATTCTGGTTTGCTGTACATAATGAAAACAGTGACAGCTTTTTAGGACATATTATCTACAATAAGAACAGCTCTGTATTTATGAAGGCATATTTGAAAATAGGCATAAAGTTCCAGCAGAAGCTAAAATAATCTTCAATTCCTTCCTAAACATGAAAGATGTCTACAGTTTATTTACAGAATCACTACATGGAAAATTATTGCAAAGCTTAGTTATCGGGTGGGGTTTGGTTGTGTGGGTTTTTCCCCAATTAGTAAATAGTACAAAAACTAACAAACTTTAACACTTCCAGGGATGGGACATCCACAAGTTCTCTGAACAATCTTTTCCAGTGCCTCGCCACCCTCACAGGAAATAATTTCTCTACATCTAATCTAAACCTACTCTCCTTCAGTTTGAGGCCATCCCTCCCTTGTCCTGTCACTACATGCCCTCATAAAAAGTTCTGTCTGTCTTACTTGTAGGCCCCCCTTAGGCACTAGGAGGACACTAGAAGGTCTCCCTGGAGCCTTCTCTTCTCCAGGCTCAATTGCCCTTGCAATGAACTAGACATTATCTCAACAGGTTTCAGTGTGACCCTTCCTATTAGCAGTAGATACATAGTACATTTTCAAATTCAATGTTTTTCGAATGTCTTACAAGACTTTCTCTTACAGGTATTCAAAAAGAAGGTCTGCATTATTTAAGACTGGACTTCAGGATGATTATGCACATGAAAAAAGTTCAAGGATTCCTAAAGATATAATGTTTTGTCTCTAAAATCAGGGCACATTAAAAAAATTGTTTTACTGAAGGAAAGCAACATGACCAAGTTGAGCACCTATTTAACTGCGTCTAAAATTTGCCTGGTAGGAATTCATAACTGTTAAGATGCATGCATTATGCATCCAGTGCTTACAGGTCTTAACTGTTTTATTTAAGAGCTGAGTGCTAGAAAGAGATTTTGCTGAGACATGACATTTTTCAATATTTGTCAATGGAACTTCACCATATTTCCACACCCTTTTATTAACTGTCCTTACACACACTAATGGAAGTTGTGAACAGAAATATGAGCTGTCATTGACCAAAAAGCATCCGAGAACTTCTTCATTCTCTCCCTACAATGCTCACACTGCAAGTCACACAGAAGTTGGAATTAGTTTTTTTAAGGGTTTCTATGAACGTTGCTTATACATGTGTACATATACACTTAACTGCTTAATTTCTGGTGACATTGAAACTATCAGGTTATCCTAAGACTTTTTGCTGAGGCACAATACCTGGAGTTTCATCTTTTCAGAATAAGATATTCACATTCACAGGCACCCTCCTGGTAACAAGTAGATTAGAACTGCACATGACTGTGTGCACTTTAAACTCAGTATGCACACAAATAATTCTGAGAGGTTACTGTTAGTTTTTGTAGAAGAAATCTAAGCAGATATCGGGCAGCCATTAAGTATTTTGTAGGCTTATTAATTTATGCACTATGAATCCACAATCCTGATTCAAGTATGAGCATTATTTTACCTTGAGCACCTTTTTCTTGAGTATCTATATTTATATCCTGCACCAGTGCTGTACAATATTCAGGCACTGTTTGCTGCTTGGTGCACACCAGAAGTCATAATTACAGCTCAAACTGAGCTTCTACAACTATTCTGGATGACAGCTCCTCGTTCAGATGTGAAACTTTTGTGTATTTGGGACAGCAGCTGATTTCAGCAATAATTCTTCTCTCTTCGTACCGCGCAGTTACCACAGCAAAGACTGAACTTTAATTTACCTTATTATGTACACTCAGAAGAACTGTTTACGAATTCCAAACAACTAACTGCACGGATTTGCCTGCAAAACCACCGAAACTGGTGAGAGTGTACGAATGAAGGCAAAGCACCAAGAATACAAGGTTGAGTTTCTACAGCTGAAATAGTATTTTTACTTACTTTATTTAAGTAGGAAAAAAAAAATAAAGAAGAAACCTAAGATGTGGTTTTACCCAGTAACACTTCAGAATAAAACTACTTTAAAAATATTTCTTGCAGGGCACTGCAAGTCATCCCTGCCAACAAATGTTAGCTTTTCACTATTGCTCATGTAAGCTAAGAATACATTAAGAATGCTGATAGCATTCCTTTTTTTTTCCATTACAAATGTATTTTTGTATGTGTTTAGTATATTTCAAGTCATACTAGTTATCACTAGCCAGATTAAAAAGTAAGTAGTTTTAAAATGTGTATTTTAATAATGATTATTCATGATTGTATTTATCACTCTCAACTATTAAATACCAAATACATTTGCTGGACGTAAGCCTTTTGTATTTCAATAAAACATAATAAAACTATTTACTTGAAAATTTCCCTGGGAATGGAACCGGTACTTAATCTCAAACTAAAACATATCACATTACCTTAAAACTGATGTAAAGTTACAGCTGGAGATAAAAGCCAGAAGGAGAGTGAAACAAAATTACATTTCCTAGATAACAAAGCCCAAATTACTTGAATCTTTTTATGTTAAAAAACTACCACTCTGATCTGGCCCTTAAGACATGAAAGTTTTCTAAGACTCTTTTTGAGGGTAAAACAAACAAACAAGCAAAACCCACAAAAGCTCTCCATGCCAGACATAAAGCTTCCCCTGCAGCATAAAACTCAAAGCAGCAGAATTGGCTTCGCTAGTCACTGGCTGTCATGAAAAATGAAAAATATGCAGAGTACACAGCATAGCAGATGATAGATACATTGGAAGTGATAGCAATAAATGTTAAAAAAATAGTAATAGAAGTAAAGATACTTGTTTTAATAAATACTGAGAAATTAGGGATGATACTTAATGTCATGGTTTAGCCCATTCCCCTCAGTTTTAGAGTAGAAGATGGTTAGTTCCAGGTGAAATTCCGGCTAGGTAGCCAATTAGAGACTTCTGTGACGTCTCTACGAATTACATAATTTAACTCAAACCGGAAAAGAAGGGTTGTCGTCGTTGTTGTAGTTGTGTGTGGGGCAGAGAGAAACTCGGAGCCATGATGTAAGTGAGGCGGCGAGGCCTCCCCAAGTGGGGGGCCAGAGCCCTCCGCCCCTGGCCTTGGGCCAGGGGCAGGCATGGCACCGAAGCCTCTGGCCGAAAGCATGTAGCAGAGTGGAGAAGAAACTCCAAAGAAAAACTGCTCAGCTGAGACAGAAGGAGTTCCAGCCCCGAGAGGAGCGGCAGAAAGCAAGAGATAACAATGCAGCTGCCAAGGTCGGTGGAGAAAGTGCAGAGGTATGGGGGAGTCCTTCCCCCGCCTCTCTCCCTCCAGCAGGGGAAAAGACTTTAAAACTAAACCCCTGCCACCTGTGGAAATGATGTGGAGAGAAGGGACTTTCGTGTGAGTTCTTCCCCCGGAGGCCTGGATAGTCCGGGGAGGGCAGCGATGGCTGGAGGCCAAGACTGGATCACTTGAACTGTTTGCAGCAAGCTGCAGAGGAATTGTAGCCACAGAATGAGAAAGAAGTTGATAAATTCTCCTTTGAGAGGCTGTGTGCCTCTGATGACTTTGGGACTTTGTCCAAAAGATAAGCCTTACACGAAGCCCCCCCGTAGGAGGGGCCCGGTGCGAGCCCTGGACCGGGTGTAATGGCGAGTGGGGAGCGGTGGTGAAGTTGGAGTAACCAGCCGCGGCCGAGAGCCAAGATTGGGCGTCTGGCCAGAAGCAGAAAGTCAGGAGAATTCCAGAGGGCAAAAGAGAAGAAGCTACAAGCAGCAAAGCACAGCATCAGAAAGTGTTCTTGGGTCTGGACTGAGCCAAAGAGACCCAGAACCCCTGTGATCCCGGCGAGGGGTGGTGAGTCCGTGAAAACCCCCCTGAAACTCCTCGTGGAAGAAACCTCCATAGAGCCCTGAATCTCGTAGTGACGACATGGTTATATCTTCAGCGACTATGGACAAGCAGCTAGAAGTGAGAAGTAAACTCCCTTGCATTCCAAGGGAGAGAAAGAGAGAGGTATCTTCAAGCTGCGGGAGTTTAAAACTGTTACCTTAAAGACTTTTTTTTTCCTCCCTTCTCTTTCTCCCTCTGGACTGTTTTTGAGGGAGATAGGAAGAGGGGCATTTGTACATATATAAGTGTGCTATTATAAGAAAACTAGTTAGAGTTGCATGTATATATGTATATATATGTAAGTATTCCCCTTAGTTCTGTAGTGTAGCAATAAATCTTAGTATTACCCCCATTTCAAGGTGATCTGTTTTGTCTGTGCAAACTCTTCCTAATTAGTAGCAAAATTTATAGGTTGGTAATACTGTGCAAAAAGCACAAGGGCTGAAACAACGACACTTAAAAAGTAAAAAAAAAAAAAAAAAAATCAGAATTTTTTTAATATCAGAATGTTATTTTGGAGAAACACTTACCTTCAAAAGTAAAGACAAAACCTTCACTAGAGTAAAGCTTTAAAAAGTAAGCATCAAAAACATCTGATAGAAAAGCAGCACAGAAAGGGAGTTCCAGCACAGAAATCCTTTTACCCTTCTCATAACTTAATTTACCCTTACTTATTATGCTTTAAATCTTCAAAGACAAAATGGTAAGAAGATACAAGTGAGACTTCAACATGGAATGTGTTTATTTTTTATTTTTAATTTTCAGTACAGTATTAGGTCATTTAAATACTTTAAATAAAGATTTTCGAGAAAAACCCAGAGGATTAAACTAAGTTAAGAAAAACAATCTTCTCAGTGGATGAAAGATAAGTATTTAACGACCTTTTGATCTTCAAAGTAGCATTCTCAAGAAAACAGATATTTCAGGATCACCTAGTCAGGAATGTAGCCTAGTGTGGTGATTCTCTTCCTCTCTTTTATTTTGTGGACTGTTTCAGGCAGATGTCAGCTACAACAAACAGGTTCACTGATAGGCAGGAAGAATTTTTTTTTTTTTTTTTTTTTAAATCAAACACAGAGAGAACCAAGCCAATGTGCTTTAAAAAAAAATTAATTTTTTCTCTGTAACCATAGATCAGAAGGGCATTAGGTCATACTACACTTGAACTCCCTTCCCCCTTTTTTTATTTTCTCTCCAAATCAACCAACTGTATAATTATCTGACACAGTAAATGGGACCACAGAAATAATTCGTAAGCAGCTGAACATTGCCTGACATGTAAAAAAAAAATAAAATAGTCTGAAACAACTGAAAATTAATTTTGTTGCACAAAAAGATCAGTAAAACTAAGAGCAGATGCTGCTTTTGGTGCAGAGAAAGAAAAACAATAATAATAATTAAAAAAAGCAGCCTGCTACTGTGCAAACTAGAATATCCTGATTTCTGGAATGTATCTTCTGCTTGCCTCAGTCATACTTCTGGAGCACTGCAGAGAGGTGGGAATATCTCATTTGAGAATGTCCAACCACCAGACCCTATTTCTCTTGCTAGCCTGCAGTTTGATGCACCTCTGCTTCCATCTTCCATACAAATTATGGTTTTAGTGAAGAATTTGGGTAAAATTAAAACATTTCCTCATTTGCAAGAGGCTGAGTGGGTATGCAGCAGAAGCTGAGATTCCCTGATGCTGTGGGTCTGTACAGAGTTAATTACTACTTGAATATCTCCACAAGTATTACAGTAAGGAGTGTTTTTATAACAGCAAGCAGACTGTGGCATACAACCACAATCCAAGTAAGCATCAGGAGCTTTCTCTGTGCTATAGAACTGTACCTCTTGAAAATTATTACACATATTTATGCATTAAAAAACTAACATTTCCAAGAGGTTTCAAACTGAGTAAAGAGTGAGGAAATTACTTCACAGTGTAAACAAAATTTGTCACTTAAAAGAGCAAGACTTCATTCTTGAATCATGTTAAATAAGTAATTGGACATCAAGCTACTTATACTTTGAATTCCTATTGGAGAGAGAATAAATAGTCAGGTTTAATTTACTGAAATAATGGCCAGCATGGTAAAACAATGTTCATGTAAGTGAAAGAGATGCATCTTAAAACTGTATGAAATTAATGATTCCCACCTACAAAAACTCCCAAAACAAACTGCTTAATAAGGGAACTGTTACAAGCTATGAAACTTGACAGAAGAGATTATGATAAAGCTCAGAGTAGTGTCAAAATCACTATGATATTTCATTACATTAAGAATTGTAGCTATTTTATCAGCACAGAGTATTAAGATGATGCATTATGTTATTGGACCAATGTTTTACACAGCCTAAAAAAAGGTAGAGACCTTGTATATCTTGTTACAATTAAAATAAACACATTGTCTGAGGCTCAGGCCTCAATATTCAGTTAAGTTATAGCGACATCAAAAAGCTGAACGTATTTCCCTTATCCTATCCTTAATCTTAAATACCTCTCGATACAAGGCTTGGACAATTTTGCATAATATTTTGAAATTATACTACCTGGCTAAACAAACTGTCCAAGAGTTCCTAATGGAAATGTGGTCAGAAAAATAAGTCTAAAGCAAATTTGTATTGAAAGAGAAAAAAAGAAAAAGAAACTAAGAAGTGGTATAAGCCCTAATGAGCAGTACATTCTTTGAGGACCTCCAATATTACACCATATTGACTTATATGAATGCTCTTCTCAGAGTGTACAGAAAACCATTTCTCTTAAACCAAGACAGAGATGGAATTAAATAGGAATTTATGGGTCTCAAGTTTAGGAGGATTTCCCATCAGGTTCTGAAAAAAAAAAAAATTACTAAATACAGACACTAACCAGTTTGCAAAGCAGGACATAAAATGTCTCAGATTATATAAAAGTATACTCCAACTTCTCCGTAACAGAAGTCAAAGCTAAGGCCTCACAATTCCAGTTATTAGAAACAGCATATCCTCTTTACTAGACCACTGGAAGCCAACTATTCAGTGTTTTGAAGCAGGAATTTTATAAAAAGGTGGTTGCAATGCAGTTCTTTGTAATATGTACCCGAGTAAAGACAGATTGCTTAAAAGTGTTAAGGGTTCTAACAGAAGCTGTTAAAGAAAATTAAACATATAAACAAAACGCAACAAACTACATTGACTGAAGTTTCTTCAAGGTCCTCATACAAGTTCACTACACGAATTAAACATAAAGTACAAATTAACAAACCACATGATTAATAAAATCTGTTCACTTTATATTAAACATCTCTAATATGATTATAGAATGTTTACGTCCTCTGTTGCCCAGAGGAACTCTTCCCTTTGTATCACAGGCAAGGGTTCTAATCTCAAACACTACTGTGCAAAATGCCCATTTATTTCAGCAGGTTCTGCAGCATCGCCGTAGCATACGTAGGACGAGCTTGTCTGCTTGCAATTGCATTTTGAAGATACTGGATACCTCCACAGCGCTCCCAAATTTCTTCAAACTGTCTCGGCAAAATTTCAGCACCTCGCTTTCGGGTTAAGCCAGTCTCTTCAAGATTAAGCTCACACATATCCATATCATCCTTACCTGAGATGGTAAAAGGGAAAGATAAAACATTTTCCCATCATTCAGAAGGCCCGTAAAGCGAATTAGATCTTTCTTAATTAGATTCCCTCTCTGAAGCTCTGGTTTGTTAAAAGACTTCAGAGCTTACGGGGAGATAAGTTGTCAGATAAGTATTCTTTGGTTTGGTTTTTTTGTTACACCACAGAGGTATCAGAATAAACTAGTATCAGATGTTGCAATTGACAAAGTTGTGCTTAAAAAGTGAGCAAAAAGGAACAAAGGAAAGAAGTGAAAAGATCAGCACCTTGATATATTCTTCTGAAATCCATTACAGGCTGACAGCTTCATTTGTTTTACATATACTTTCAGTTTTAGGCCATTTCACAGTGAACTGCTGTTACTATTTGTTTAAATGTAGCAAAGCAACTAAGAACTCAAGACTTTTGACCACCTAATCTGTCAGCCTCCCATGCAAAACAAACGGCATTTACCTAATGGAACCAACATAGGAAATTCAACAAAATGATGGGTGTAGCTCAAACACTAAATCATAACCTTATTTTTAATAGGTGATCCATTGAATGTGGTACTCATGACAGCAGTGCTACTTTTAGCTATGGGCTTTGACACCAAATAGTAACAGTTGGTGTAAGAAATTCTATTAAAAATAATTTGCAGGAAACAAACTTCTGTTGCTAGTAAGGTATAACTGAAGAGAAACAAATTGATTATGGACTTTTCCTTGGTCTCTAAGTTAAATACAAAAATTAAAACCATGGAACCATAAACAGCATTTCTCCAGTGTTTTCCCCCCCTTTCATTATCGTCCAGAAAAGCTTTATATTTCACCACCAGACAAATCTCTTCTATCCATTGCAATATTTAGTTTTTATTTTGAACATTTAAGATTAAAAAGCTATCCTACCACATCAGGCAGCATAAACAGGGTCAAAGCATCAATTTGCTCCATATTATGGAAAGACAATATAACGTATGCACAAATTGCTTTGAAACAAACTCTTTGTAATTTTTCAGAGCTAACTAAAGAACAACACAACAAGAGCAGAACTTTCCCAGATAAATTGTGATGTCTTATATTCATGCTGTCTCCAGTTCAGTGAATAATTTGAGGGCACTTAATAAAAACGTTTACATTGGAATTCCCACTCTATCTATGACTTCCCACATCGAAGCATGTGTAGAAGTAGAACATGTGGCCAAATGGAATTCTGAAAAGTTTGGCCATTAACAGCAGTCCCAAATCCTCAAATTCTGCCCAGATAAGAACTGCTGAAGAAAAAAAAAAAAACAATTAAAAAAAAAAAGAGGATACAACTTGGGAAACTTGTATCCTCAGTTTCTTTTTCTAAAGTAAAAGAACCACTCTCAACCTTTTTTTCAAAGTTTTGAATTTTGCTTTCAATACCAACCCGCTACAAGGAGAATGGGCGCCTTGTCAGGATGGAGTTCCATTTGCCGAGCAATCCACGGCCCATCAAAATGTGCGTACCACCAACCCTTCTTCTTGTTCTGGGGGTCTTTGTACTGATCCGCGGGGCGGATGAAGGGAATGCGGAAGTAACGCTGTTGTCTGTTCATCTCAATCTCTTGCTGTCTGCCCGGTAGCTGGGCTGTTGGGTTCTGTTGTGCTGTCATACAGAAGAAAGCCCCAAAAATAAGCAAACAAAAAATTAGAGAACAAGAAAGCCATATTACTACTTGCTTGATTAATCAGCAAATTAAAAAAAAAAAACAACAAAACAAAACAAAAACAAAACAACTAACCAAAAAAGAAAACAAACTAAACCCCCCAAAACCCAAGAGATTCTCTCTGAATTCAGGGTCAGCTGAGGTTTCATCAAACCTAAAAAGTACTCCCATCTCATATAATGTGCATTGTGTTAATCACAACAGTTACAACACTGGTCAGGAAAGGCTCATGTTAATTATTTTACCTATGTGTTGCTCAATGGAATGTTTAGATAAAACAAAGCAAGTAAAATAACACATTCTGCTTTAAATCAATATTTAAGGTAAAACTTCCCATATAAAATGTCTTACAAACCAGAAACATTCATCAATAACTGTTTTAGTCCTGTCAATCTCTTTGTAAAACAAGATCACAGCGTAAAGCATTTTAAGCTACAAAATCACAAAGCATCACTTGAAGCTTTTTGACAGGCAACACAGAAAGGTGTATAATACTGTTAAAAATTACTAATTTGTTAATAGAAATGTTGACAACAAATAATGCTTATCACAAAGCTGCCACCAAACATAACTTTCTGCATAGATTTCTGTGTGCTAAACTCCGCTATCAGAACTACCTTCTGTCTGCTTTCTACTCTAAAGAAATTCTTTATTTCAGACCATGAAGATCAACCGAGCAAACTTCTAAAGGGGGCAGAGTTCTATGAAATTTTTTGAAGCTTCATATATATTTTTGGTAAATATTTTCCATACGTATTTTTGGACTCCCTGAGTTCCACACATTTCAGTTTCCAGAGAGAAACTTTCTTTCAAATAAAAGCACATACTCTCTATGTTAATTGATCAATTGATCCAACTTGTTGATGTTATGTAAACCCTATCATAACTAGTTTTAAACAGTAAATGCTCTTACAAGCAAGATCCTTTCCTGTAATAACTACCTCCTGCAAAAATTTGTTCCTGGACTTGTTTTCGTGGTTTACACCACCACTGTTACATATACCCTGTTTAAGAAACTCTAAATGCGGATCTGTGCCATCTCTACAAAAGGGAGTCAGTATTATCAGTTGCATGTTTCAGCATAAAGAGAATAAAAGTGAATTCCATTTTTGTTCAGTGTCTATTGAGCAAAGATAACTTCTTAGCTAATATTTAATATGAAAAACAGCAATCACTTTTAATAATATATTTTTACAATCATGAAACAGACTAATATAGACTAAAACCGCAACTTGAGATTTCTTCTGCTTTGATTCAAGCAAAAATAGTTTTTCTGAACCTGAAGAGTAGAACCTTAAAAAACCCCATGTGTTTTATATAACATATACCCTTTTTTTCCCCATGCCTGCATAAACAAAGGGAAGAAGAAAAGCAATATTTTAACAGGTGCTTTTATACATCGACTCTGATAAAACATGTACCTTACAGGATGACACAGTTTATAGGAAATTAATACTATCTTCTACAAATTGTCTGAACATCTATCCCAGCAGATCAGTGCTTTAGTATTGTGAAATACTTTTTGCACTGCAACAGTAATTGCTAAGGCTCCTTTCTATCCCTATGCACACCTAAATCCAAGAGCAAATCTAGAGGACCGGAACACTAAGCAGCCAATAAAGCCTCTACTTCTCAGTGCTATGGAACTGAATTTCTTTATTCAGAAGAAACCATCACCTGAATGTTAGTTTGTATGCTAGGAAACAGTTGTTATATTAAGTTGATTCCAGAGTTTTGCTACAACAAAAAGCCATATGCTGTGGCATGTGAAAAAATATTAGAACAAACAAGTTATTTTGAAGGGGATGTGGAAAATAAGAGGAGATTATACCTTCAAATAACCCACATAAAAAGGTTATTTCATTCTCCCTTCCCACTACTGCTCAAATGGGTAGGATTCCATGAAGACAAGTACTTTTGTACATTACTAGAATAATATATAATTACCATCAAATTAATAACCTTGCCAAATTGTAAAATAGATTATTCTTACAGTTAAATTCTATGTACAAGTGTAGCAAAACACTGGATTAATTAATGTTAGTATCAAGCTCTCAAGTCTTCCTATTCTTCAAGGTTAGCTTAAAGAACCATCTCCTCACTTACTTGAGTTGCTCAAAAATGGTGCAAAATCTGTGAACAAATATTACATGTTGAACAAAACATAAAAGTGCTGATCCTTTAAAAGTTATGGTTTCATTACCTCAACATTTTTCACCAATGCCGATGATACACAAATGGGAATTCCAGTTGCAAAATAAACACAGATACTAAGTATTTCTATTAATTTTGTACCTCTATTTTCATCAGAATTTAATCTTGAAATTTATTACTTCTGCAATTTGTGATGCCAGTTACAAAAACTCACTTG
The DNA here is from genome assembly GCA_013399855.1 of Oxyruncus cristatus. Lineage (NCBI taxonomy): Eukaryota > Metazoa > Chordata > Aves > Passeriformes > Cotingidae > Oxyruncus > Oxyruncus cristatus. The sequence goes on from VXAY01002775.1 coordinate 683,988, forward strand.
CATACATGCTAAGCACAGCTTGCTTAGCATGTGGACAAATCCACTAGCTAATTAATGTAGTACTTTTCATTTTTGATATTTCTGCTACAAAAAATTTTCCAGACCTCTGGAACACCAAATCTGCCTATTCCAATAATAATATACAAACCAGTGTTTAGTTTCTATACTGAATGTATTAATTTAATTAAAGGATACCTGTAAAATTATATTACATCAGTGAAGACATGGAAAGAAGAAACTGCATCATTTGAAGTACACATCCACTGACACCTGAAAGTCTTTTAGCTTTAACACCTAAGAAGCTGGAATCCCTTCTTACTGCCTGCTCAATCATTATAATACATAGATGTGAAATGCCCTCGTAGTATAATTATTTGCAGTAAGAAGAATCATTCTGACATTAACAAGAGTCTCTAAAGTTTGCTATCAATTTCTTCTGAACCACAATGTCCTTTTCTTCACAAATACGATGCTGTATTTCAAGAAAAGTAAAAAAAACTGCAATGAAAAACACTGATAAGAATGCTGTAAATGTCTGAATACAGGGGAGGAGAACATGAGTATTCCAAGCTTTGTGGGCACAAATCCAAAGATTTTCTGCTCTTAGCTACTTCCCTTTAACAATACTGTATGTGAATATGTATTTTATCCATTTAGCTCCACAGAGAACTTGTGATCTCAAATTCAAAGCAATTTACCACTTTGCAGAAGCGCTTCAAATGCCTTTTCCTGCCATTTCAGTCATTAGCTTTCTTAAGCAGTTAAAACCACATTACTGGGCACAGTCACAAGGACCTGTTCTTTGGTAATATCTTCTCCAGAGATCCAGATTTCACCTGCCATATATCTGTACCAAAGTTCCCTGAAAACCTCAAATTCTCAGGTAATGCTCAAGCAATGCACACTCAGTAAATGAATGAAGGGGAAGGAGACAACTTCGTATATAAACTGAGAGAAAGCAGGGCACCTGTATTCCCTGAGATCTTTATCCTCCATATCCCGGGACAATGCTTTAATCTCAGGCTAATGGGACTCTGGGGACAGCACTTTCTCTCCATCTTCCCTTTCCTCTGCCTCTTGCTTCAACTGTAGGGCAGGAACACAATCCATTCTGCAAATGTCACTCCAGAAACTGGGCACTGAATTTTCAGTCTGGCAGTATTAAACATGGCAACTCCTACACTTTCTTGATGAGCTTGAAAGGCAGTCACTTATTCTCATTAGTGCATTGCTTTTACAATAAACATGCATCTGTGAAATCAGCAGAATGAAGGACTAATAAGAAAGCAGGGACTACACAAAAACCCTTAAGCAAAAATTGCAATATCAGTACTCACACAATTTTTAAAAAGGGAATGTAAGCTAAAGTACATAAGGCTTACCATGATGTAAATGATAAATTAGCACCTTTTAAAAGTATCTACATCTATATCTAAATAGCTATATATTATGAAATAATAAAGTAGCACAGCAATGAACACTTAGCAGAAATGCCTAAACTGAGAACTAATTTTAACAGATGTGAGAAAAGGTTTTAGGGAAAGCTATTCAACACAGTTACCTGGGTCTACTAAAGTATTTTAATTTCTGCAAAGTATTTGCCAGTTTCAATCTTTGGCCAATATTTACCTTAAAGAGACATAAAAATACTCTTAAAACGCCCAAGAATTTCCTTCAGCCGAGCAAACTCAAAATTGATTCTAGAAATGTTTTCTTTAGAATACTGCCACAAAAGTGATTATAAACACAAAATTATCTCTCCTCACCATAGTCTGTGACTGATTTGGGAGCACGTTGTTCTGTTTCTGCATTGCGTTTCTTATTCTTGGATTTCCAAGCATGATACACCTTTAGCCTTCGGTGGAACTCTTCTCTGCAAGCTGCCAACAGTTCAATATCTATCCCAAAAACGAGGAGGAAAGGGATGAGTGAGGAAAAAAAACCAGAAAAATTATTTATTAAATGGTTTTTTATATTGATAGGTATATAATTTGAGACAAGCTGTAACACTAATACATTAAAATGTAATATAATAAACTTCACTCTGTAGCACAGGGCCTGTATTTTATGGCCCAGAAATTACCTTGGAGTTCTATATATCCTTTCCTTTAGAGTAAAGGCAGCCCCCAAAGCAGCTTGTACTGGGGGATTTGGAGCAGTGAAATGCGACTAAAACTCTGACTTCACTAAACTTGCCTGTTGACACCATCACAAGACAAGCAGTACAGAAACATAAAATTTCACTGCTGAACTTTATTTCTGCAACTGCAAAAAAGAAAATCAGCAATTTGACTGTTCATATCTAGGTATATATACTTGTATGTTTTCATTCTGCTGAATTTCATTATCCTAAGAGACTGAATGATCTCAAGGTTCTTTCCTTAGTCATCTAAGAGTACCCAAACTGGCTTCACTAGGGATGAACACACGTGAGCACCAGGTACTACTGCAGCACCTAGTCAGGTGAAAACATTGCTCCAGTCTTGCAGATGTAAAAACAGCATAAGACAGTCAATTTATTTCCAACTTCTATCCAGGGAAAAATAGTGTGATCTTAAATCAGAAGTTAACCAACTGCTTCCAATGAGAAACTGGAAGAAACAGCAGTATCTAACAAAAGAATAATTCTTATCTGTTTCTATCTTCAAACTGGGGGAAAAGTAATTAATGCCCTAACTGTGAGCTTCCAAAAAGAATTTGGAAAATTAACAAATAATCTGAATATTCAAGACAGAAAATATTTTATGCTGTGCTTTATATGACATATTTGCTTTCTTTGTGATCTAGTGATGGCAAGAAGTGACAGCAAAAAATTTCTTCGAACACACAAATTCCAGGTAAAGCACAATAACTATTATCCTCTTTGTGGAAATACAAAAATATGAGACTATTTATTTAAGAAATTATAATACATATTTTATGGCCCAAGCAGTTTACTATCATAAATATATAATCACTAAATGAGGTAACAAAGAAATTGTTTCCTTAATATGGAAACGGCTTCATTTATTGCTGCTTTTGGAGTAATAGAACTTTTTAAAGTTAACTTGTTATTAATTCAAACCTGACTAAAGTTTTTATCTGTGTAATAGGAAGGAAGTAACATGCAACTGCAACTTGATCTCGTTCTCAAATCAGAAAAAATCCCACTTACCACAAGATGTATTGATTGTATCGCGAAGCTCTGCGTATTTCCACTTACTCAGATCATGCTTCTTAGTACCAGCAGCAGCTTTTGTGGCTTGCACTGCAGGACCCCTATGATTATTTAAAAAATACATATGTATTTTTTCAAGAATTAAACAGGAATTGTTGTAAGAGGAGGAAGAGATCCCATGATCAACACTGCATCACTCCTATTACCACAAAAATCAGTAGCAAACGGACTGAATTTAAAGGCAAAATACCACATTGTTTTCAAGATGTTCAAATTATTAAGAGAAAATTAAAACATATTTTATGCCCAAAATCACACAGTCACCTGACAGGCCCCCTAGAGATTAAAAGGAATTGTCATTAATAGTGCTTATGTGTGAAAAGGTGCATATTCTATCTCTGTGTATCTCATTTCAAGCTGATGTGCATTTTACTTAGTACTGGCCAAGATGTAGAAAACAGACAACAGAGAATGGCCATAGACACTTTTAGTTCCATTGAAAAAACAGGCAAGAAAAAATATTTCTGAAGGAGAAGAAGAACGAGGAGAAGGAAGAAAAGGCATTTCCTCTGCTCTTTAAAATTGGATTAGGACAAAATACTTATTTCAAAACTTGATAAAATATTCCGTGTCTTTAAAAAAAGTCTATTTTGAGAGAAGAAATCAAATTATTTCTATATGAATTGTATAGTGGTTGTCTGAGAACAGTAACATTTATTTGGGAAGGATATGAATCCTCAAGAAATACCAAGGTAAAAAATACCACACAGAGGAAAGGCTGATCAGTATAAAGAGAGTCATCCAAACCCAGGTTTTTTTCAAAGGCAAAAGGTATTCATCATGTAGGTAATATGCAAGAAAGTCAACAGCAAATAAAAGTGAGAAAATTTTACTAAAATCTCCATGCTCTTTAAAAGCGTGCACAAGGTTTCCACGTACAAAACAAACATTAAATGTAAAGATAAACCTGAATTTTACTTTTTTTTCCATAAATATGGTATGGACAAGAAGTGGCAGAACCCTCCCCTAGGAATGGCAAACCTCTCATGGATTATTTGCATATAAAATAAGTTCAAAACACTTCACCGTTCAGTGATGATTAGCACACTTGAACACTAAGAAATTTAAGAACATATACATGATTTTACCAACCTCCACTAATGCTCGTGACTAAGAACATAAAGCAAATTGACTTATCTTTTGGGATCTGAGAGGATTTGTTCAGAGGAAACTAGATCTTTAACAGGGTAGCAGAATTCTTGATGCAATATATCATATTAAAAAATCATAAGAGAGAAAAACAGAAGAAAACAAGCCTTTTGATTTGAAGGCCTGTTTGTGCAATAATATCTTTTTGGGACTGGTACATTATTACAGTAAGTATAATCCAGTGAATACTATTTTAACATTTATTTTTCCATAAAGGTCTCATGTGGTACTCTGAAGCTTGATGTTTATTTTTCCCTCTTTAATTAACAGGTTATAAACACCTATTATAACCTGAAAAATTTCTTTATGCAGACATAGCAGTTTTGAAAGCAGAGATGAAAAATGCAATTTAAGTTTCATAGAATAAAACAATCTGTATAACTAAATATTCTTCCTAACTCCACCATCTCTTCAATATAATTAAAACTACAGTTTTATTGTAGTGTCAGCTTAATAATGCCTACTCATACTACTAATCCAACTCAACACACAGCTTCCACTTACAGTACATGAGAATTCTGACACAAAAAATTAGCTCTGACTTAGCACTACTCATAAGTGCAAAACAAACAACTGGACAAACTTCTTCAAAATATATATTTTAATATTTTGTTATTGTTGGCATACCTGTAGGACATTAAAGGATTGCTGCTAAGTATGTTCCACTGCCTGGTGTCTAAACTTCTTGAACCTAATTTAACAAATCCTAAGGATTTTCCTTATTTAGCAACACTACCCACCACTTCAAGAGTTTGCTACATAATTTAGAGCAGCAGAACTAGGTTACACGATCTCTGGTTAAACTAGTAATCTTTAAGAACCCTAATCCAATTGAATGGTTTAGTCTTTCTATTACAGTACTACTCCGCAGATCACTCTTTTGTTTTCTACACGACTTTCAGCATAGCAGTCTGGCAATAAGAGGAGCATCGCACTTTGACAATCAGTCTTCACTTCTCAGTCTGAGAGTTATGTACAATAAACAATATTTTCAGACTTTAAAAATAAAAAAATTTAAAAATCAGTCTCAAGTCAAAAGTTTCCAGTGTATGAAAAGTGAGAGAAATTTAATTAAACAAGTATGCAGTAAGAAGTATTGCATTTTGAATTCAACCACAACACAGAGCTTCTGATTTTGCCCCGAAGTTTGGTCATTTTTTTTGTACCTTAAAAATTGGCCATTGTCATTGGAACTACATCAATATATGCAATACAATCTGGCTATTTCAATTAGCATGCTAACTTAACTACACACAACGTGGTTTATTCCTGTTCTTAAAATACCACTGCAAGAAAGGAATTTAGTTAACAGCTGCATTCCCAATTATCAATGCTACAACTAGAAAACCCATCAATCTTGTGAAACTGGTCATCTTCAGACTATATAAAAACAGCTTAGTACCTTGATTAACAACTAATTAACTTTTAAAAACTCTGAACAATTTTGCTTCTTGTGCAAGCTTCAGAAAATGAATGTCAAAGGTAATTTCTATCCTCAAGTTGCATAAAACACTTTTTAATTACTCGCTAATACGGAGGAGATTATAACAAATTCTTTGAACAGAGAATTAGTATTTAGCACCAGCTGGTGTGAGACTGTTCCAGCAGAATTGTATTCAGACCTCAACCAGTGTCCTCCTTTCCTTCTGCATTGTGCACAAAATCTTGCATTAGCATTCAAGAAATCTCAGAAGGGGCTTTTGTTTAGATGTCTTAAGAGGCGTTTTAATATGCTCTAACATAGTAATTTTTGAAACTGCTTTTATTTGAAATTAATTATATTTAGAATATTTTCTTATTAAAAGCACCAACAATTACATTGACATAAATAACTTCATTAGCCCCGTGCTGAACCTGTAGAAACACGCCTTTGAAAGAGGTGGAACCCAGTGCTCTATTATCACAAAGGTGAAAAGAGAAGAAAGCTGGAGAAACATTAACAAAATATCAGTGTATGTGAACTATTCCTACTTTTTTAATATAATCAATATAAATTGTAGAAAAATAATTGCTGAAATAAAGGTGGTGATAATGTAAATTTATCTGAAAGACATAATTTACTTATCTGCTTATCACTTGGAAAAACCCAGATTCTATTATTTTTAATTTCATAATAATTCAACCCATTTCATTTGTGATTTGTTTTTATATAATGATTGATTCATTTCGTGTTTTGTTCTCACCTACCTAGACAATATTTCTGACATTTCTGTGGCCATTTGTTCCCTATAAAAAAATTGATAAATGATCATAAACCAAAGATACTGATATAAAACAAGCCTTTTTAACTGTGAAAGGCTCTTGCCAACCAAACTGGAATTAAATAAAGTGCAAAGAAAATGGCTACTTAATTTAAATTATTTTATGTATCTATATATATACACACAGAGTCCTGATTTTGTAAGGAGCAATAAATCACACAGGACAATGAAAAAGGGAAGGTATGTGAAAAACATTAAAGTAATTACATAATCACCCTTAGATAGAATATTATTAGATATAATATATTATTAAAGTATTTATTAGACATAAGCAAAGTAGTGAATATAAGGTATTATTGATTTAGAGGCTACTGATGCATGCTAAGTATTAGTATACAAGAGAACAATATCAATTTCTTTTCAATTAATTAGTAGGGGGGGTTCTATTAGAGCATGCAAATGGAAAAAAATGCCATACGCAGTCATCTGCGGCTTTCTTCCATTGGCTCTGCAAATAGAAGATATATGTTAGATAGACTACTTCCCAGTTAACTTTCTAATAATCTGAAGTGGGAAATGGTCAGTCATAGTATTTCCTGCTCTCTTACATCTTATGATTTATTTTTTTTTAACTGAGAAACAGGATTTTTTTCCCCTCCTTTCTCATTTAATCATGAGTTAAATTATAACGAGGAAAAAATGTACACCTGAAAACTTCCCCCACCATTTCAAAATTAGAGACTTTGAGCCATGCTACTGATACATTTCTTTCTTGGATAAGCAGATCACAAGAAATAACAGCAATCATCGTGCAGCTTCTCTGGGAACAGGACTTGTTCATGCTTCTTCATGCAAGCGGTGAAAGACCCTGAGTCTTAACTGCTGTACAAGAAACCCACAGGTGCACATATGTAGCACTAGATACACTACAAATTAAAACTTTTTTGGGTTGTTCCAATGCAACACACAGAACAGATAGTCTCACAACACTTTCTCTGAAACCAGCTTCTTTTGGTGTCATACGCTATACCGTATCTCTCACTCAGTCGCATAAATTAAAAACATTACACAGTTGAAAGCAAATATCTATTATTTAACTTAGTTTTTACTCAAGTGCTAAGTACTACTGTTAATTTACCCCTAGGTGCCGTAAATCCCTTATTACACATCCTTTGAAACCGTGGATGAGTAATAAAATTGGATGAAGCTAGAAGTCCAGCACATCCCACACAGAATAAGCACAAATAAAAATTCTGGATCTAATGCCAGAAAAGTAACTTTTCTTCTTTGACAGAAACCAACAAATATATTTTTTAAAGGAACTGGTAATACTGATGTATTTTTAAATATCTATAAAAATTAATGATGAATGCTGCAAGGTATTGGGTAGCAAAGAATAAAGCAGAGGCTGCTCATTTTCAAATATGACAACACACAGGTACCGCATGTTCCTTAAAAATAAGCACATAAAATCACCTTGTTCTTACTCTTTTCACTCCATAGGTAGCACCATAAAACAGAAAATACCCTTTTATTCACACCAATGTGTAAGGATGTAAACATTTTTTATAAAATTGTGTGAAAACAGTATAGAACCATCATACTGCATGAATTTAGTAAAAAGAGATACATGCCTTGTCTTACTACAGGAGAATTTTAATAGAAAAGGTGTGATTCTAGTGTATCATATGGTAATGTGCAAGTCTCAAATGCAGAAGATGGCTTAATGTAACTTCCTCAGACTCTAGTAAAATTTTGATTGCTATCAGTTAAAATAAGGTCTGAGAATTTATGTTTTAGTTATCAAATTATGTATTTTGTTCAAAGCAATAAAGAGTTTTAATATCAGGGAATTCCTCTAGTTTCTATATTCAAGCCAATTCCTGAAGTTACGTGAAAATCTGTCCTTTGATTTTAGTAGAAGACATAGGGGGGGCCTGGGGAATGTTTTAGTTTGGTTTCAAACAAACCAAAATAAAATAAATCAAAGATTAAATTAAAAGCATTCTAACCAATTTTTGGACATGCTTAAAACTCTTTGAAATAGACTTCAGAAATAGTAGGGGGAAAAAACTCTCCAGTGAGACAAAAAGAAATCTCATATAAGCAGAAAAATCTATTGTTTTTCTAGTTTTGTGTACTATCAAAGGATTTATAATGCTATGCTAACTTGTTCAGACCACTCAGCACTTTCCAATCATCCAGAAGAGTCTTCAGTCTCCTACCACTACACAGCAGAGAGAAACTGGCAGTCATCAAGAGTTATGATGACAGTTAGTTCATCATCCATTCTGGGATTATACAAGAAAGACAAACACCAAAATCAACCATAAGCAGCAGGAAACACTGTGGCGATTAGAAGTTCACTGACAGAAAAGTTACTGAATTCTCTAAGCCCTTCTTGCCTATTCCCTCCCTTTTCTCACATGTAAGAGAACTCTACCAGGTTGCAACACTGGAGTGACTTTGTGTTTACCTTCAAAGTATTGCACCAAAATCCAAACAGGGGAAGGTGTGAGGCACTGGGACAGGCTGCCCAGGGAAGCCGTGGATGCCCCACCCCTGGAGGTGTTCAAGGCCAGGTTGGATGGAGCTCTGAGCAACCTTGTCTAGTGTAAGGTGTCCCTGCCCATGGCAGGGGTATTGGAAGCAGATGACCTTCAAGGTCACCTTCTAACCCAAGCCAATTTATGATTCTATGAATTAAGCATGTTAGTCTTACTGGAGACAGCTACTGAGGGCAAGACCACAATGATTGTAGTGGAAGTGTCTAGAAATTAGTATTGTACATGACAAAAAACATTACCCACCTATCTCAAGTAGGCAAGCAGTCATTTAAAAAAAAAGTATACATCTAGATAAAATTTGGGTAACAAAGGAAACACATCTGGAAACCTGAAATTCCACGGAAACATAGGGAATTTTTCCAAACTCCTTCTTTCAACTACAAACTGAGTAGACTAGTACTAATGAAGTCACCAATTATATGATCAGGTTCATAGGTACGTTTATGCAGTTTGACCAGTAAGTACCACCTTTACTGGAACTTCTAAGTTGCTTCTAAGGCACCTTTTACACATGAAGAGCTCTTGCTTTGCAGAGAGGTAATGCGGATCTCTATACCAAAAGTCAAGCAATTCTTATGACACATCAGAAGTTCACACAAAACAAAACTAATACAGTATTTAATTTTCAAATCCATCAATATTAGATATATTCCTTCCACTTAAAAAACTAACCAGTCAGGACAAAGAAACAACTATTATTTCTCATTCAAAGAGGGATTCTTTTTTAAAAAGACTCCCCTACACAAATTCACACTGTACAAACAGAATGATCAAGTACTAGAAAAGGTGTATTTTATTACTACTTGCCACTCAAGAAATTCCATTCCCTACTTTAAATGAGTCATAAAAAACAGAATTAAAAGTGGTTGCCATCCTTGTCAGAACTCAAAAAGAGAACTGCAATTGTATTCACAAGAAACTACAAAATTACTGATGTAGCAAGATGCAAAACGAAGACAGTCTTTAAGCAAAAGCAATCTTTCTAAAAAATTTCACAAGTAAATTTGAAAAAGATTCTAATACAGTGACTTAAGAGTACCATTTAATAAATACAAAGATACATAAAACCAGCAAGAGCAAACTCTTCTCAAAGGGATGAGGATAGGAAGAAGCAGGGAAAAAAAAAAAAAAAAAGAGAGAAAAATGTAACTATTTAACCCCATACCTGCGCAATCCTAAATCAAGCTGAGCCTCATCATTGATGAGTTCTGCTTCACTCTGGGCAATTCTCATTGCAAGTTCATGGTCACGACGTTCCTGCTCAAGCACTGCCTGGTGCTGGGTTTCCTCTTCTCGTTCTCTAGCTAGCTGAGCTTCAATTTCAGCCTGTTTTATAAAAAGACACCTTTAACCTTATTCAATCAAAACCAAAACACTACAGGAGCAATATTAGAAAAATATGTTAAGTAGTATATTAATAGTTTTTCAAAACGTGCAAAATTTACAGAACTGAAAAATTAACAGCATCAGTATTCAGTTTGACCCAAGAAAAATGAAACAGCTACAGATTGCATCTTGGTTTCCATGTAGTTTATCAAATAGTTATTGCCCACCACTTTTATTATCTTTTCAAATAAAGTGCCAAATAATTATTACTCATTTTAAAAAATACACTAAGCTTTCTGTTCACTATTATGAAAACTAGCCTTCAAAAGTTTTTAGATTCATTAAAATTCAAAAGATACAGAGCACTATAGTTACTTCTCCATAGGACTAACACAGTACTTCCTTGAAATTCTGCACTTGGCATTACAGGACTTTGCAACAGGCACTGCTTTGCATATAGGTCTGAGTCCAGATGTCACTTCCAGTAAAAGTGTTAAACTTGGCTGACATGGAACATTTGCAAAAACTTCAAAGACTTAACTAGAATTCTGCAGTGTTGTGTGTTTTTAACTTTAAAATAACCTTCAAATCCCTTTAAAAACAGATGCACCTCTACTCAGAAGACCAACAGCTGCACATGAACTAGAAATAGGTGATCTGCCTTGGAATGCCCTAATCATGACTCTTGCCTTATATTTTCTACTAAAGCAACACTGGTGAATGACTGAGGTGTGCATTTATAAAATGAAGCCATTAGACTCAGTGGAGAACCTAAGCTGCAAAAAAGATTCAAAAATAAGTAAATAAATACACGAAACAAACAACCCCAAAACAACCACCACTAACAAAACAAAAAAGCCAAAGACACACACAGCTAACATATTAACCTGAATACGCTTTTCTTCATCTTCCCTCTTTTTCCTCTCTTCCTCTTCTAGTTTTCTCTTTGCCTCAATCTCAGATTTGCTATAACAAAAGAAGAGAAGGAAATGAAAACATGTTATTATGATGCAAGTGAATATGAGATAGTAAGATACAGAAAGTATCTTCCATAAAACCGAATGCTAATCCAGAAGTCAGTACAGTCCTGATAACAGTTCACTACATGTGAAGTCAAGGCATTTTTGAAGTTCATCTGTATTTCCAGCTGCATCTCTTCCATTCACTATTTCAACACTTGCCTTATAATTCACTGGGAAAGGAAACATTTCAACACTGCACAGCACATCAGGAATACAATCCAAGTAACTCTCTACGTGTATAGCTATTAAAAATGACCTCATTAAAAAGCCTTTCCTATTTTCTTCTCATTCTATAACCAGCAACTTATTCATGACTCACAGACGTCTTTCCTCTTCTTCCTTCTTTCGTTTCTGTTCTTCCTCTTCACGTCTCTTTCTTTCTTTTTCCATTTCCTCCTGGATGCGTCGCAGCCTCTCCGCTTCCTCCTCTTGCTGCTTCTTCTTTTGCAGTGCACTCAGAAGGTGCTCTGAGCTTTTAACTAAAGCATCATATTCTTTCTGTATCTGTTCTCTAGTCATTATAGTGGTCTGCAAAAATAATAAGGGGATGATATTCTTTTGCATTTGTACTTTGCTTTTAGAAATGTATATTGAAATAATATTAAGTGAAATGAGAACACTGAGCACTATAATAAAATACATATATACACTGGGGAAGTTTGAGTCCATTCTTCCCTTTCTAAAATCGTGAAGATTCATTACTGTCCTCTCATGTAAAACCATACACAATAATCTCCTTTTCACCCCTGAAATTAAACATGACTTCTCCTTAAAACGTGCCTTCATATTTTAAATTCTGCAGTTTTAAGCCACAGAAACTAACTCTTACCATGCTAGGATGAAAACTAAGGCCTGACCATGTGCATTTTGCATTGTGCTCTTACCTGCTATAGTGGTATTAGTAGCAAATGACAGGTTGAAAATACTCTAAAAAATAGCCTTTGCTACACACATTTTCCAACCTAATTGACAGCTACAATTTAATTTCATTTTACAATTCACATTATACTAATAAAACTGCAATATGGGATGTTTGCTGACCTTTTCTGAGGGTGTATCATGACAATAATCAATTTATATTATTTTTATTAGAAAAGAGAACTCTAAGGTGCAGGTTAACTCTACCATCTTTTCAACTGAGATTTTAAATAAAAATAGCTTAATATGGTACACTAAGGAAGCTGTAATATTGCAGGAAACAAGAACTGAACAAACTAAATATTTTCTAACATTAATAAATGCCAGTGTGCTTTCATTTTGTCTTTTGCTTCTGTGGTATGAAACTGAGAACTATAGACCCTGAAGCATAATCAGAAACCTGAATTCTCTTTACTACCAAGTCTGAAAAACCCCATAACTGGAACAGAAATCTCTTTATCCTGTGATAAAGGCTTGTCTGTTTCAGCCCTGATAAAATATTGCTAATATGCGTTATTCCACTAATAAAAGCAACAAACAAATTATTGACAACACTTTTATAATATCAACATGCATTTTTGCTTTAAATTCTTCAGTGCCTAGTTTGAAACACAAATAATACCAAAGCATAGGCATACACACCTAGTTTCAGGATTCACTTCATTATTTGCATTCACAAATAATTTTAAACAGGATTTACCCAGTGAATAAAAAGTAAGACCGCTATATTAAAGTACCTTTTTTAAGAAAAATGCATTGACCTTTTACTTTAGATGAAGTTTTTGATGAAAGTTTAGATGAGGGTGAGAAACTATTTCTCTCCTTATTATCACATACCTTGATTTTGTTCATTAATGCGTCAATAGAATACTCCAGCTCCTTGACCTGCTTGCTTGTCTCTGCTTTTCCCTCCTTCAGGGCACTTACTACTTCATTGAATTTATCAAGTCTCTTCTTCAGTGTACGCACTTTTATCAGGCCATCAATGCTGTGAAGGAAAGACAGATTATTTGTATCTTGAGATGTCTTTAGAAGGTGATACTTTTAAAACTATCACTAATAACTCAGAAGAGGAAGACAGCAGACAAATTATGCCTTCTGGCAAAACTCACCCTCTTTTTTGAAATTCAAACATTATCACATCAAGTAACTAAGTAATGCAGCCTTCTGCACACAGTAACTAAAAGTGACTAGCAGTTGGGGACTCAAAATGGAAAAAAGCCTTTTTATTTTGAAAATTAATGTTGGGTTGGGGTTTTTTTCCCCCCCTTCCAATATTAAATCATTAGTTCACTAAAGGATTTTGACTGAAGTAGATAAAGGCTGAGTAGCGCCACTTACTCAAAAAGCTAATGGGACTGAAACAGATAACAACACAGCAGGGAACACAGTCATCAGACCCCTCAGGAGTGAAAAAACAAGGCTGGGGAAGAATCCAGGAAAACTTGGGAGTTTTATTAAGAAAGTATTTAAGGACACACACAGAAGTTACAACTCTGCAGACAGTCTCCCTAAACAGGAATCACTGAACTGAGAATCACAAAAAACAACACACAAAAACTAGAAACTTAATCAATTCATTAAAAATGAGTACCAAACAGCTTAAAATAAAGGAAAACAGTCAGAAATGCCAAAGTTCAAAATGAAATACAACTTTTAAAGGTTGTAAAGCAAAAAACTTTATAAGAAGCCCACTACTGAAGAACAGAGTTCAATCTCTATCAAACATCAAAAAGGTGTCAGCACAGCTTAATGACAGAAATGTTTTTTTCCATCAGTATTGCACGCAGTCAGCTAATGGAATTATTTAATTTCAAGAGGAGACAAGACAGGGAAACCAAAATTATTTCTACAATAAAAAGAATGGTTAAAGGGCAAAAATTAATGAGCTTAAATTTAATTTAGAAAAACTTAAAGAAGGATTTTATGAACCAAGAGCTATATAAACATCTCTTAGGAAAGGTTCAGATTTAGTCTATTGATCCTTGGGAAAGAGCAAAGGAACACAGAACCTCTCAAGGTGTCCTTCAATTGTATTTAGCATCATTCTATGATTTCAGATCTATTTAGTTAAGCATAGTGAATCTCTGCTTTTTACAGTCACAAGAGAATATTATCTAAAACCTGTTTTCTTCAGCCAAGGAATATCTTCTTACCGTGGTTTGTGCTTTCTCTTGCAAAGCCACATACGAATAGTCTTTTGTATTTTAATGCAGGCACAGGCTCGATATTTTATCTTATTTGTCACTGTAAGACACAGAAGATATCATCTCAATGTTTTATACATCTTAACACAACTCCTATATTACACGTTTCATAGCTCAAAACTGTATGTAGACTCCATGTGTTTGAGAGCTTGTTCTGTATTGGAACCACAATACTTAAAAGACACAGTGGACAGCAGAATTCACAATCTTAGGTCAGGCACAGAGACTCCCACCCAAAACGGACAGGAACAACGAAGCGTGTGCACACACACACGGGCACCACCACCTCCCTCCAGACTCATAAACATCAGTAACCTCTGTTAAAAGTCATGGCATCTAGCAAGCAGAAAACACTTAACTTGAAGTCTAAGTGCTGTGTTGAAGAGTAATCAAGCAGCCAATATTTGCTAGAGATAATAAAGTGGCTGCAACTTTGCAGAGCATTTCTCTACAACACCAGAATGAAAAAAAACCCACAAAACAAAACTTCTAGCTGTTGTTATATTACAGACTTCAATGATTGGGATCAGGAGGCAAGTTAAACAGAAGATCAAGGCACAGGCACTTGCATGTGTGCTGAGTATTTTAGAAGTGTAACAATAATTGCAGTTTCTATATGTCTACTAAAGGAAATACAAGGATCCACATGGCCTTTAGTCACCTACTGAGCACAGAGTTTGTGAACACAGTATATTTAACCACTAGACTTCAGTGGTCACAGAGCTGCACTCTACTTCTTGTATATATTTCAGCTTTATTCTGGGAAAAATAATTCCCCATAAAACACTACAAGAAGTAAGATACATGAATATTATTTCCCTAAGTTTCTACTTTTTGGACACAACAGCAAATTTTGTCCCGTCTTTCTGAAAAATAGTTTAAATGGAATTAATTTCTAAACACAAACGATTTTACTGTTACAATTTGTGATGTCTTAAACCTATATGTTAAGAATTCAAAAATTCTATTTGCACCACTATAAGCAGCAACAAATAATATCCAACCAGTGACAGATGTAGAAGTGTGACTGTGCCAGCCCAAATGCATAGCTGTGTGTGCACTGGCTTGAGGTCTCTTTGCTTTTCTTCCCAATTTTAATGCACACTTTTCACCCTCCATGTTATTATAGATTGCTGACGTTCTGCATCAGACCTTTCCACATCTCCCAGACATCGTAATTGAAGCACACCACGAGCATCAATCTCTGTTCCACACCACCTCATTCCTACTCTGCACAGTAAACTTCAAAGCCAGGTTGGATGGTCTAGTGGGATGTGTCGCTGTCCATGGCAGTGGGGGCTGGAACTAGATGATCTTTAAGGTCCCTTCCAACCCAGGCCATTCTATGATTCTCTGGGCAGGCCAAGAACTCGGAAACTGCATATCAACAGTGACATTTGCTGATGAGCAGTAATTGCTGGAGTGAAGATGTTTGCCCTGTAGTTCATGTCAACACATTCAAACATGCTGTTTTTGTCTGGAGATGACAACCTCTGTGCAGGCACTTGCCAGAACTAAATGACTCTATGTTGCCAGCTATGGGTAGAACTACTCCTCTTTCCTGCTGATGCAGAAGTTTCTTCCTGGCAAGATTTGTCATAGCTGGTTATTTACGTGAGAATGTTTACCCAGGCTTTGGTAAGCACCCAAGTAGACTGGACATGGGACACTGGTGGTTGGCTATGTGCCCCACTTCAAAAAACACTGCTGTAACCTCCCCATAGGTACCTAACACAAAGCACAAAAAAAAAAAAAAAAGAAAAATCTCACCAGCTTTGAAATCACTTGCTTGGACTTCTGTATGTAAGCATCTGCTATACATGTCCTTGGTCACATTTCAAGGTGATAGTAATTGTGTTGCTGTCTTTTTTAGAAGTATTTTGATTTAATAAAACATAAAATACATACATTTAATCACCGAGAGAGAGCACCACTGAACTTTTTTCCAACGACTGCAGATAAGCCAGCGATTCACTCGTTTAACCAGCTCTGCCAGGTGATCTGGATCAGACTTCATTATCTGATCGAACTCTGCAAACTAGACAATAAATAAAATTATTGTAAAATTAGGAGAACAGAGAGTGTTTGGCATTGTTATTTATAATCATGCTTAATTAAAAAGTTAAAATATTTTTAACATAAATTGTATGTCATCATTATATCAGCTTTCAATTAATGAAAGTGAGCAGATATATCTGACATGATTTTATTGCTTAATGATAACAGAAATGACAACTGCAGGTTTCTTGTTTGTTTGTTTTATTGACTTGGCATTTTGAATAATCCAACCATTTACTAACCACTAAATATATTTATTGCCAAAAAATCAATTGCTTTTCTACATCCTGAAAACTTATTCTAGCCTTCCACAACTTCAGGACACATCTAATTGTATATCTGGGGAAAAACTAAACCCTGAAAGCACTTCTCGATTTTTAACATTTGTATAAGAGTCTGCTGAAAGAAACCTTTCCTGAAAATCCTGCATTTCTGCTTTTTAGTAATTATGATAGTAAGAACATTCTTCTGGGACTACAATGATTTTCCTTTCTAATCACAACCGGTCCCTACTTCATCTCCTTCTCTGCATAGCAGCAGCAATGCTCAGAATCACAGAAAGAGATTTCAGCTATAAATAGATTTTCCTAAAAAAATATTTCTTCTTTGCTCTGACTTTCTCTTTTTAATAGTCAGCATAAGTCTGGGAATACAAACATTGCATCAGAAATACAGCAGCAGCAGCAAGACTATAAAACCAATTGGATCAGTACTAATATTGGGGGTTTTTTTCATAGAAAATTAATAATATTTACAAAAATCCTGGGCAATCTTATTTAGGTTGGCCACATCTGATGTGTTGAGTAATGTCACCTTCAGAGGTCCCTTCCCAAGGAAATTATTTTAAGATTCATATTCATAAACTCCAAGAAAAAGATTACCTTGCCAGGTCTAAAAAACACCTTGGTTAGCCCAAATTTGTAATCATTTTCATTCAGTCCCAAGGCTTTAAATAGTGCCTGAAACACAGAAAACAAAAAGGATTATATTTTGCCTCCTTCAAAAAAGACAATAAAATTCAAAAAAACCCACAAAAAACAACCTCACAATATATTTTCTATCCTGGCTGATATGGAAGAATTATTTATTTCTTACTTTGCAAAAAAGCCTAGGGTCCAGTCGAGCCAGTTTTTCAGGCAAGTATTTCTTGTACATATTATATAATTCATGAAATGAAGCTCGTGAAGGGAAACCACCTTGCATCAAATCCAGAACTGACACCATCCCTATATTCACAGAAACACACGAACAAAAGCTGGTATCAGTAACATGGAAATTAAGCATTTAATTTTATGATAACAAGTAGTTTATAACATACACCTCAAAGACATTGTCCAGAGACTAAACCACAAAGTTCAGCTGGGACTTGATCCAGCCTCTAACATTTTTTGATAATGTGATCAGTCACAAAAAGTTAATACTGAGCAGATGAGAAGAACAGTTTTCTCTCTATTTGAGAGGTAAGTAACACCCAATCATGAAGAGGTATTTTTTTTCTAACATTTCTTCTAAATACTCTTTTCTTTTTCAGCAGACTTGACATTTTCATTTTCAAAGGGAAAAAAAACCAACTAAAAACAAAACAAAAAGTCCCTCCAAATAAAGTCCAACCAGGCTTTTATTTTCATCGTATCAATGGTATTTGTGAGATGTTGTGCAGATGCAACATCAAATGCATATGCAGTGCTAGAACATTGCATATAAGTTTTTAAATTAGCCCTTAACTTATGGTTGCTGTCTTACAACTTAAACTTTTGCACATTTGCTTTCAATTGAAATTTGATTGTTTAAACAAAGTCTTTTTCAAAAAAGATTTTATAACGTTACACCTTGATCTTTTAACATTACATGCTAGGACTTCGTGTTACTAGATTAAGCTTCATTTACTGTTGCAAAGAAAGCACAGATAGACAACTACTGTAAAGCATCACAATTTTTGTTGGGGAGGGGATTTAATTTGTTATTTTTTCCTCTCATGCCACATGCTATTAACCTGAAGAAATCTGCTACTAGTTATGTTAATGGAACACTTAAGTACTGAAAAGTTGTTAAGCTTTTGTTATGATAAATTTACATGTGAAATACGTCAGCTTCTCAAAACATCAACTGAAAGCTACTGAAAGTACAAAGACACAGAAAAGGGAAAAATATATCGAAGTACTTTGTTGAACAAATACCCTATAAAGAATGAAAATGCCAGCACAACAATTCCCAAGCAAACATTTCCTTCCACTGTTCAGTGGACCATGAGCAAAACTGCCAATACTCCCTCTTGAAAATAAAGCTGTAAATTTGAAAAGCATCTAGCATTTCAAGAATAATGAAGATCAAGCATTACAATCTTTAGTATACAAAGCAACAGGAAAGACTATGCTGAAGTGTCTGTGTTGCATGTTCAGCTCCAAATCAAATGAATAGTGATATAAAGACATCTTGAAAAAGTAAACCAATATGATTAAACTCTATCATAGTATCTATAAAATCAAAGAAAATAGGTGTGCTTCAATTATTAGATATCTCACCTAACACTGACTGCCTTTAAATACACACAGGAGTTTCTTACACTTCAACTGTCCCAGGAATTTAAAACAATTCTATTGTTCCAGACTGAACTATTGCCCTATTAACACTGTGGGTAAAACAAAGAGAGGGAATTCGGCTCCAGATCAGGAAATCCAAATTTATGTACCAATATATGGCTACACAGTTTCTCACATATGCACCTGGTGTCTGACCTCTCATTACAATAAAAACAGTCAGTGGAAATTACATCAACTCTTCTTGCAAAGAAGAGACCTTATGGCACTTCATATGATTAATTTCTAGAGTTCTATTGACTAAAATGAGTGCTAAGTTACTAAGAATCTAAATAACTGTACATAAGGCATAAATAACCTGCCTTCTAGAAAACAGCAGTTCAAGCAAGGAAATATTGTTTTCATCTCACATATTTCAAACTTAGATTAATCTGTACTGCCTAAGGTAAAAAACATAGGGAAAAAATATCAGAGGCATAAATTACCTGAACACTGAAGTTGAGACAGGATCTGTCCTCCTTCAAAATGGTGACTTGTCATCTTTAAATTAGGTTTGATACAGCGAATAAAACTAGACCCCTAGGACCAAAACAAGAAGTTAGCAGAATCTAGACATTTTTAAAACTCCTAAAATAACAGTTAATCATTTAAGACTTACGGGTGGGAAAAAAAGGTACAAAATAATAATTCTAAAACAGGAATGTCAACATTATCACAGAACCATAGAATGTCGAAGGGTTGGAATGGAATTTAAAACATCATCTAGTCCCAACCCCATTCTTTTTCTCTAGTATATCAGTTTTGCACTGTAGCCTTGGTCTAAACCTGTTAATTGATGTAACTGATCTCAATGCTAAAGCTATTAATTGGATCCTCAATTTTGTTCTTCCTAACATTAATACAATCTAATTATGATTTATCAGTCTAGATTCTACTACCCTAATTATCTTCTACAGTCACATCACTTAAATGCCTCAGTCCTTCAGAATTCACATCACTGAACACACTACCAGACCCCTGACATCAGAATGATGTCAGATGAACTTGACCCTCCTTAACTTCTACTTCTTACAACTTCCTTTGGGTCACAGCTTCAGTCTCCCCTCCCCAATGTTGGTCCAGTCTGCTTCTCTCTTATGACCATGTGTTCCACCTCCCCAGTTTTGACCACTGTTTTCTCTGATCATTTCACATTCATTAAGGATGACATTTTTGCAAAGCACCATCCAATTATTCAGATTTTCCTGGAACAGTTGGCCCCTAATGATAACCTTTTATGTACTACAACAAAATTGGGGCTAAGAAAACATAGTATTTATCCTGGTTTGCAGTGTCTTCTCTCTTTTTAACATCTCTCAGCTGAGAGTGAGAGAACATCTTCAACGGAGCTCTATGTTAACAATACCTTCTCAGTCATGGGTTAGCTAAACTCAAGAGTACAGCAAGCCTGGCCACACACTTTTTCCCTGGACTGTGTGTCAGTTCCGGAGTGTTTTGTGTGAAGACATCATCTTTCAGACCAGTCTCATGACTACAGTAAAATCTTGTATATTGGCTACACTCCAGCACCTGGCCCCTTTGTTCCCCTTGGTTTTCCCCCTTTTTTCTTTCTTTTGACAAATTGTAACCTTGTATCTAAAACTGGTTAGAACATGTGGTTGAGAGAAACAAGGCTGTGTGCCTACAACTCCACGTTTTAAAAGAAAATGGGCATGTTGAGCTACATGAAGAATTTCACAAGCTATCTAATTACATCAGCTAAATTAACAAATATTCATTAGGAGGTTAAGTTTCTTAGACCACCTGAGAAATGAGAAATTTTAGTTTTAATGGCATTATGGAATCCGAAAACAGTAATTAATAATAAATTATCATCTGCCACACTTTTAAATAACATTTCTAAGTTTTCTGCAAATTAGTAATCAGTGTTAACCAATGAATAGAAAAAAGTAAAAATAACAAAAAAGGTGTGGCAGCCCAGACAGATTTCATCTTGTTTACTCAAACTGTGTAACTTTCAGTCTGCAAGAACTTTTTAAAGGTGATGTGGTTTGGGTTTTTTTTTTTCAAGTAAATCAGCAACCATCCCATGCACAGGAAGACCTTTCAGAAGTGCCATGAAGCTGCAAACTCTAAAGCAATTACTAATCACACTTATTGGAAGCCATATGGAGATAATCTATTTTGATTTATATCAGAAAATTATGAACTTTCAGTACTTACAGTACTGTGAAGCTTCTCAAGAAGCAAATTTAACTGAGTCTGTAAAAGAAAACAGGTATTTCAATAGCCTTAACCATGGCAACTACAGAAATATACCCAGCAAATAGAAGTTTAGCATTACTGCATGCATTGTCATTGTTATTGGGACAGAATTGATAAACCAAACATTCACAAATTTTAACAGACAAAATCATGCAAGTGTGCATGAATGGTCCTGAGGAAACTGGTTATGTTTAATTGCACAATCCTGTATGGACTAGTTACTTATTACAACATAGTTATCAAAGAAACATGCAAGTCCATTTGGGAAAAGAAATAATGACTTTAACCTATAACAAGCATATATTTGTATGTTAAATAATTAACACAGAAAACATATTCTCAGGGTTTTCTTGTGTTTTTTTTTTTTAAAAGTCAACATTTACCTGCAAGAATCTATTTTTATTTCCAAACTTCCAACTTTCTCATTTTTTGTTGATGACAAACTACAGATTTAAAATCGCATTTATTGAGGCTGCACTTAAACAAACTGATGAGAAAAGACTGCAGTCCCACTATTATCTGGGGGCAAGTCTTCAGGATAATCAAAGACTTAAGGCTATAAGGGAAAACAACTTACAGTTGCTTTTGAAAGTAATTGGTAGGGATTTCAAATATTCCAAAATCACACCAGGGAAACAGCAATATCTTTATTAGAGATGTGGTTTTTTGCCACATAGATTACTGCTGTGCCAGCCTTTCTAGTTTACTGGCAAGCTTTAAGTATATAGACTGTAGCAAGACAAAATTCAGTATGTCCTAAAATATTCTTCATTTTCTGTACTGGAAGCAAAATTAAAAAGGATCTGACTTTTGACTTTTTTTTTTTTTTTTAACCAGATCTTTAACCTTGAATCCAAGAAACTAGAATTGCATGGGTAGTGTGCATCACCTACAGCTGCCAGTCATCCTCCCAGTGGATAAAATTGGTTTGGGTTTTTTTAACTTAACATGGATATGGTTAGAAAGAGAGGAGTGCCACAAGAGGCATGACAAACACTAATAACCTCCTGCTCAGTTCTCACTTACACATACTCTTTATATCTCAACTTAGGAAAATATAATAATTATAATCAAGTTAGAAACAGCTAATTTTGAAAGGGACAGCCTAATTTCCATCAACAAAATACATTTCTGCTTGAGAAAAAATACCCCTTCCTTATACTCTGTGATTTGACAAGAAACAAGCTAGAGCCATGCTCAGGTAAATTTCTCTAATGAAATGTGCATACAAGTAAAACATGTTGCTAAAACTACTCTTTGAACTGTCACGATTCAATTCATCATTAGCATAGTAAGGTAAAATAATCTCAAAGATTCTTGAATAGATGTGATGATGAATTAATCATTATTTCCTCAACTGATTCATGAGAATTAATTTTAATTAGTTATAAGGAAGGGATGTTTGAAGGATTTCATAAAGAGAGGTCCCTGCAACATCATCTAATAATTGATATAATTAGAAGAATTTTTAATTTTAGAAGACCGACTTATATACTAACGCTCTAAGAATTCTTATTCTTAAAGAGATAGAAGTATCCAGTAAGGTAAGAGAACTTATTTTGATGCCATCTGAAGTGAAATTTTCAAGGCTATTAGTGTTCATCAGCATCACATGCTGTGTCTGGGAAGGTAACACTAAATGAATTACTGGAAGTAACACATACATCAAAATGCCATGAAACTTGAAAACATTGAAAGAATTATAGATTGATGGGCCAGATCCAAACAGGACTTTACTTATGTTCTAGGTGCAGAGGTGAACACCAAATTTCAAAGGTCAATCTCAAAAGTTCCCCACTCAATTGCTGCTTAATTTTAAAAATGTCTCCCTTTTTAATTCAGTTCTCCTAGGACACTGGTAGCATTCACAAGTTCACATCCACTGGATGTGGGGTGCTAAAAATCTGAGAGAAACTGAAAATCCAGATGGAAGAATGTGGAAACTCTCAAAAGATCCCACAGTTGGTTTCATTTTAAAAATGTGGTTCTAAAAAATAGTGAATCTTACCTTTACCTACAACAGACTCACGGTTGCAACGTTTGCTCAGGACATGGCTTATCTGTATGTAATTTTTCAGTCTGCCTTCTGATCATGTATTTTATATTAAACCAATTGCTACAGTTTAATTCTACAACCACTACAGAATAGGAAGGAGGAGTAAATCATTAGAGCAAAACTCAGGAGAGCAGGCTGCCCAATTCCCAGTTAAATGCCAAAACCACTGCCTTACAAGTCAGGCTGTCTCCTACTCTTCCTGCCCCATGAAAATTTTATTTCTTGCTACATAACAACACATCTCCAGAAGGTCATAAAGAGAATATCCTTTGTCAGACTGACCAATAACTTGGTGCTCACTACAAGAAATACAATAGCCATAAAACACTGTATGCAGTACAGACCTGAAGCAGAATACTATTGCTGTAAAAAAACAAGTGTGCTGATAGCATATCCTTCCTGTTCTTCAGCCTCTGCATCTTTAGAGATGCAGAGTTCCAAATGCTAGAAACAAGATTATGCAAGAGGGAATTCATCTTGCAGTCCTGATTCAGCACTTAACCTTGATATGGAGCAGAAATAGTCTTTTGCTACTGGCAGTGTCCCGCTCTACAAGAAGGTTTTTTGGATTGTCTACGATATGTTCCCCAAGGACTGCAAAGAGCCTAGCTGGAAAAATGATGTGGGTTTATGGTTGCTCTAGATAAGGTAGCATACCAAAACTGTTGCTGCACTTGACTTGAAGGCATACAAATCCTTCATTGGATCTGGCCCAGATGTGTTGAGAAGAGCTCTTGCTGAAATTGCAGCAGCTCTACCAATGCTAAATCCAGGAGATTGAAAAATTTACCTGCAGCCCACGGTGTGCCTGCTTTTCATCTCTTAATTCCCCTATAGTTCTCTTTCTAGCCATCCTGAGCTGGAATAGTCCAGCTAAAATAAAACTGCTGAATGAGAAAAGGATGCAGAAAACATTTGGAGAAGACAAGGTTTGAAGGTCAGCTTTACAACAAGCAGAAGAAAGGAAAAAATGAGGAGAAGCATCAGATTCAGGTATTGAGAAAGGAAACATTCAGCACAATGAACATCTTCCTTAGTAAGCCATGACTGTCTTTCAGAAGAGGAAAAAAGTGGTTAGGTTAAGTATGGAATTCAGAGAGTGGCCAACTGTAGTGAATCAATACATCTTCTAGAAGGCACAATTAATTCAAATTTAAATCTCAAAACATTAAACATTTTGAATAAATACTTCCATGTGGCTTTGCAAGGTTCTGACTTAAAAATCATTGTATAATCTCTGTAAGGACTATTACAAAAGATATTTTTGTCAGAAATGCATAGCACATAGCTTGAGTATACCAGTTTCTTATAATTCCACAGACAAAAACCTGTCTATTTAACCAATTTTTTTTTTTAATCTTGAGCTAGTGCTAGCTCTCCCAACCTTAGCTTCTACCCAATTCAGGTAACTTAAAACTGTCATAAATCACAAGAAGAGAAGACTCTTTGTTATATGATGTTACCTTGAATTTGTTTCCCACACTGATGAAACTAAGTTTCCCAGTTTTTTGTTTGGGATCCTTGCTGTTGTTAGTGTTAGCTTCAAACAACTCTCGAACAAACTTGTCCTTGGATTCACATATAAGAGATTGAAGGGACATGTGCAAAGCATCATTGTTTTTTTCCACAAATTGCATCTGAAAAGACAACCCAAGAGGTAATAACACAAATCAGAAAGAATATATGGGGTAAACACTCAGACATTGTTTCAAACAATTTTTCAACTGGATACACAAAACACTAATGGCAGAAAGAAAAGACATTCTTAAATTTGAAGGATGTTGTTAAAATCATGAAACCCAAAGTAAGGTTTAGTGCCTTTTAAGAGATCAGTCGTGTTTTTTTTAATGACTATCCTTGTTTCCCTTTCCAGCACTCAGCACATCATCACCTGGGAGTTCTGAGAAGCTTAATTCTTCACTGCTTGTAATATCATATAAGATCTGTTGTGAAATGGGAATTAATGTGCACACTTTAATTGGTATATTTATACAGTTTGGAAAATGAAATGAAAACTGGTTATTTTAGTAGTACTATGACTATTTTTGAACAATTGGTTTAATAAAACATATTGTCCCTTCCAAAGAACTTTACCTCTCTGGTTTATTTGAATTGGATCACTAACTTTCAGAAGTTAAGAACAATACATTACATTGAAGTTCAGAGATCAAGACAGTAGTATCCAAATTCACATTAACTAAAATCTCAATAGCTTTTAGTCGAACTTTAATAGAGACTTTGATAGTAATGAACTGAAGAGGCCAAGACTACTTGAAGAAAAATGTATCCCATAAAAGGACTTAATGGCGATGAGAATCAAAGGACAAACACAGGCCTCCAAAGTTCCCTCAGACCATGAAAACGTAAGACTAGAATATGAATGCAGCCAAATGAGTGTTCTCACCACAAATCAGAATGTGAGAACTGCCACAAGAGCAGTGAAAAAGAAAAACAAATAACAGAAGAAGAACAAGGCAGCAATAGCCCAAAAGCTTTAAGGCTCAAGCTAAGTAAGCGCCTCTGAGGGAAAGGGTAAATGAAGTCCAGCTTATTAACACAGCTCTGGACCAAAGCTACCTCATATCTGATTAGCTCTGACAGATGAATTCATGTGATAAATCTGTCACCTCTGTTCCTGAAGACACTCTCAGGCATTATTAATGTGTCATGATGAAGTACACAAATAAAAATTTGTTCCAATTTTATTGGAATTCCGATGTTTTTTATTATTTTGATATTGCCTCTGAGCAACTTCAGAAAAATCATGTAGGTAACACAGACTTCAACTTTCTTATTTGTATAAGGACCTAAAGAATGTGTCTACTTCAAAACAGCACAGTAATCATTATCATTCTTGCAGTATTTTGAAGTAAACAAAAACAAACCCTTCAAGTACACATTTTCAAATGAGAAAAAAAGTCTTTGGAAGTAGCTTCCTTCATACATGCTGGAGTTACAAAACAGAACAACAAAGCATTATGGATCTTCATTTTATCCTAAATTCTTATTTTTAAAAACTAATGGTGTTTCAATGTTTTTGTACCATGAGTAATAGTCCAAAGAGTACAAGAATCTGGAATGTATTTCGAGGGTAGCAATTTCAGGCATTTTGTATTCTTACGTGAATGGGTCCATTGCCAGCACAAACTGAAAACATGAATGACAGTGACGATTTACAAGCATAAGCATGCTTCCAAAAAACTACTCTTCAGTCTAACAAAACTTTTCTATCACACAGTATATTTCTCTTCCCAAAATGCAAACATCTTTTGACGGAAAATTTGCAGTAGATCATGAATTAATATATTTAATATTGGCATCATAGACCTATATACTTGAAACAAACTTTTACACAAAATATATCAGTAAAACTGTCTGTAACCCGAAAAGTTAAAAGAAACTGTCAATTCTGATAAATATTCAAAAAATTAGTTTCAAAGTTAAGAAATATCAACTTCTGAACTTCTCCTCTGATGAAAGCAAATTTTGTCATTTAACCCATAATACTGAAAAATACAAATGTACTACAAAGCACAACTCAAATAGTGTTTCATAAGTAAAATTACCGTCTCATAGCACACTGCTCCTGCAAAGTGCCGGATAATAAAGCCTTCGTCATCCCTGATATTTCTGTGAACAGCCAATTTAGACTTCCTAGGAATCTGGAATTAAGAAGTTGAATTACAAAAGAATTACAATGGAGAATAAGAAAACTTTATTCTTAGAACACCACCATGATCTACTGGGAACATTAGGTATTAAAAATTACATTTCCTATAAGAGCGATTATGATGATCACTACCATTCCTGTTCAAACCATGATATT
The DNA here is from genome assembly GCA_013399855.1 of Oxyruncus cristatus. Taxonomy (NCBI): domain Eukaryota; kingdom Metazoa; phylum Chordata; class Aves; order Passeriformes; family Cotingidae; genus Oxyruncus; species Oxyruncus cristatus. The sequence continues at coordinate 711,337 of VXAY01002775.1, forward strand.
CCAAAAACCTAATTTCAATCTCATTCATACTTTCACATACATCATATTCAAAATACAAGTCACCAGGATTGCTAACACCAGCTAGTTGATTTTGGTTTTGCCTTTAAACAACAATTCCTATACCATTCATTCCACAGCTGATGAACATGATTCGACAGAAGCTTAAAATATGGCTTTGAATGGTATATTTTAACAGGAAACCACCTAGCTGATCATAGAAATGCAGACAAAAATGTTTCATTGCACAGCAATCCAGGTAAGCAAGATTAAGTGGAAACTTAATGAAAGGTAAGTGGATTGCAATTTCATTTGGCTTCCTTTGTTGGCGTTTTTTCAGCTTTTTTTAAAAAAAATTTTCAACAGAATTCACGTATTTAAATTGCAATCATTTGCATTAATCTTCCATACGGTGCTCTATGTTAAAAAATAAATCAACAAAAAGGTTTTCCTTGTATGATCTCGTGTTAGCTAGACACTCCACATAAGTCAAATATTCTCCAAAGCAAGCAATTTTTAAAAGGAACAGTAATAGTTCATCCGATATGAAACAATTTAAATTGTGTTTTTATTTTCTTTTCATGCTTTACATGTTAACAAACTTCAAATGTAAGTGAAGAATATAGCTTTAGTTTCAGCAGGATATTAGAATTTTTTGAAGACTTTAGGCCTTCAGTGAACTTTCCATCAAATCTAATAACCAAACTTGTCCTTAGCAAACAGGTATGGATTGTGCAGACAGGTATGGTATGAGATTTTTTAGGAAAGGTTTTCATTAAATTGAAGTGTTAATATCAACTGTTCCACGAACCGTTTTTTTAAAACAAAACAGACAGCAAAAATAAACCTACTGAGAGCCTGAAATGGTCCTTGTGTTTTTGGTGCACAACTGAAGTAAAATGCTGATCACTTGGTTGGGGAAGACGATTTTCTTCATCCAAAATATCCAGTACACCTACCAATTTTGCTTCAATCAAATCTATTAATAAAACAAAATATATTTACAAAAAGTGAACATATAAACTCATATCAGAACTGCACACTGCAAGTGTAAAGTCTGCTGATCTGATTCTGTATAAATGTTTGTAGGGAAAGCTGTTAACACAAAATACAAGAAGTCATTGCAAATTAATTCTATACATTTGAATTGCTGATTTAATTGATATCCTCTACATACCAAGCTCTAACTCCTAACACATGGAACAAGGGGGAAAAAGATCGGGTACAGATTGTGTGATTTTTACTCTCAGTCTGAAGTTGAATTTAGTCACCTTAATTCTCAAAAGGTGCCTAAATGTTTCTATGGGATGATCATAGGTCTTTATGGGATAATTCCTTAGATTGTAGGTTTGGTTTTTTTTTTTTGTTTCATCACACATCAAAACTAGAAGTCTAATACTTCCATTGACAACAGAAGCCCAGGGAGAAAAACAAAATGCATTTGTTTTAGGAAAGGCAGACCAGACTTTGAGCATGTAGCGGTGGTTTCACAACTTTTAACAAGTGTATTGCCTTGACCTCTCACACACATATACAAAAGCCCTTGAAAGCCGACATAGAAATGCCTTGTCTTGAAACTGTTAGACACAAGAATTTTGTAGCTTTTGAAATTTTATTCCATTATCTATGAAATTGTTCTTGTAAGAGAAATTTTTACTACATTTTTCTTCTGTGGAAAGAACAAACACCTAATGCTTGCACTGCAGCAATGCCTATGAACTCTTATGATTTTGAATTGTAATTGAATTGCTATATATAAAATCATAAAATTACCAGTGCTATATATATTTTGCCTCTTCTGCTTGAAGCTTTTTTCTCCATGACATCAAGGAATAGCTTAATATTTCAAGAAGTACCTACCTATACAGTCCTGATTATCTACATAACGCACTTCATTAACCCCCAGGCCTTCTTTCTGGTAAAGTTCTTGTTCCTAAAGAAAAATAAAAGTAATTGCAAAGAAAAACCACTGCTCAAAATATTTTTATTGAATAAACATGAAGTAATTTTAAAATACAGCATGAATCAACACACATTTGGGTATTTCCTTACATAGCTTAATATATTCCAACCTTGCCACCTTAATGATAAGCCCATGCAATTTAATATTCCTATTTGGTACGAGAGATTGTCCAGGGTTTGGATAACTCATTTTAATGAAGGGTAAAAAAGAAGAAAAAATATTGTTGGTTTTGAAAAAGCCACATTCTTTTCTGACACACCCAGATGTCACTGATTTTTTTTTTAAATTCAAGCATTATGTGCAATGTTATGAAAAGCAGAGCTACTTCTGGTATCTCTTAACCAAAAAAATAAACCCTCAAATACAACAGTAAAAAAATAAATCCTCAAATATAACACTAAATATATCATACCTCTTTCAGAATTCTTTCATTAAAAAACTGCTGCAGTTTCTCATTACAGTAGTTTATACAGAATTGTTCAAAACTGTTGTGTTCAAAGTATTCTGAAAGACAGAAGTTAAACTTTTATGATAAACGTTCCAAGAATTTATATTAAATAGCAAATAAGAGAAGCTTCACAGTGCTAATATTTAACATGTTCAGATCCATATCTGTTTCTTTCAGCAAAATGAAACCTTTCACAGATTTTCAAGTTGTACACAAGACAGATCTAAAAATACGGCAGCAGATCGTATTTCTAAGACAAATGACAGACAGTTGGCACCAAACCAAAGCATACAGTGAAATGTGTACCAATACATCCTCATGCATCTATGCTTCAACAGGCTGGCACAGGATAACATAGCTCTAAACACCTGAAAACCAAAGGTTCCCTTGGACAACCTTAGAAGGGCCAGAGCACATCACAATACATGCCCTACTCTGAATCTCACTGAGAAGAAGAGGACAAAAGCTTTATAGGAACCATTAATGCCAAAAAGAAAACCCTCCCACTCCTCATTACAGAATTTATCATTGAAGCTTTGGTGGCAACAAGTGACAGCTAGAAATTATTTTAAGTACACTTACCAAAACCAGCTATATCTAGAACTCCAATGAAGAAAGAAGAAGTCTCAAATGGAAAACACTGGTTTACCCTTTTCACTACATGGTCAAACAGATGACTATACACTGTTTTAGCCAAGGCATCACGAGCATTGTTTGCTTGTTCCACTTTCAAGGGCACCCTAGAGAAACAAAATACAGATCTTACTTTTCGTAATTCTTTACTCTGAAATGCTGAGATTGGACTCTAAACTTAAAACCAGCCTTTTCAATTACTGTAAATTAGGACACAAAAAAGCCCTGAGCTCTAGGCCAAGGCAGGAAACAATCTTGCCAAGCCAGACTATCTTACCTGTAAAAAGAAAGAAATAAGTAGAAATAAGATTCTCATGCTTTCATAATTATTAGATAATTAGAAACTACATTAACAACTTCCAGAGAAAGATATTTAAAATCTATACATCCCCATGTAAAAAAAAAAAAATTTCATCTATTTATTTATGAGCTGTTTGGTTAGAATAAAGCCTATAGTTTAATTGTTGTTCTGACATCTTTGTCTCTATGCTTCCATGAGGGCTGTAAGGTCATAGGCAACAAAAGTAAAAATAAAAAGTAAAACGTTAGGCAGCGTGTTCTCATGGTGAAAGATGCAATCCCAAAATAAGGATTTTTTTAAACACTGGAAGAAGGGGCCTTTTACTAGATGAGAATTTATTTTCACCCTGTTATTTATAAACCTTTATTCTGCATAATTTATTACAACTCTATATCCCAATTTAAAAGTTATATAAAAAGAGCAAAAAAAACCCCAAACAACAACGCCATGAGTCACAGTTTCAAAGCCTATGAAATGCAGGAGAAAACTGTGGGAATATCAGGCAACTACATGTTTAAATATACATGTAAGAATATATATAGCTATTTCATGAAGTTAGTATGACAGTGACATGCTTAGAAAGCACATACTTCAAAACACATTTAACCCCCTCATTTCATGGATAAATACATTCTGCAGGACTTTGGTTTTTTTTAAGAAGGTTTCAAATTAACAAATAAGAGTACCAAAACTAAGGAATGGTTATACTGTACACCAGAAGCAGAACAGGAAAATTCATATAAGAATAAAGTATTAAGGAAGTGTTTAAGAAACAACATGAGATAATTATGAAAAATGAACTTTTGTCTTTATGGTATGACTGCAAACTGCACTTGGGTCCTAACCATGTTGCCAGAGAATTTAAAAGTCCCACTAATCTGAAGAGAATCAGACCAGAACAGAATGATATTGCCAAACTTGACAACTCCACAGGATTTTTAAATGTCAATAAAAAATATAAAGGGGAAAAAAATGAAACTGAAATACTGATAGCCCTTTGCCCAGACAGTATCAAAATTTCATACAACAGCTTTGCACAACACTGTATCATGACACACAGATATATCCATCATTAAGTAAATAAAAAGAAGAAATTTTTAGGGAAAGGAACAGGGAAAAATAATCCTTCAATAATCTTTGTCATGAGGAATACCGGATGGATGGCTGTATGCCACAGACTCTTATGCTTTTTCTAAATAACTTGATTAGTTGGCTTTATAAAATATATCACTTCTCCCCATATAAATCCATGTATTACTTCTCCCAATATACCTTGCCTCTCTTAGGTTTGGACCATTCAGCACTAAAATAACAATAAATAATAAGAGAATAGTCCAGCTAATGTGGTAGGTAACCAATTATAAAACTCCTCAGCCAAGCAGCAAAATCTACCTTTAAAAAATATCTCTTATCTGAGCTGTTTAGTAAGCCTCATGTCCAAGGTGCAAGATGCTCCCAGCGCAGAGTTGTGCTATCATCCAACCAGGTAGTTTTCTGTTCAAAGGGGTACAAAAACTGGCAGGTCAGAGAAGGAAAACTTAACTCCACACAGTTGTGCTGGTTCTGGCTGGAATAGGTTTAATTTTCTTCAGAGTAGCTGCTATGGGACTACATTTTGGATTTGTGCTTGAAACAGTCTTAATAATACAGGGATGTTTTTGATACTGCTGAGCAGGGCTTGCACAGAGGCAAGGCCTTTTCTGCTCCTCACCCCACCCCACCAGAGAGGAAGCTGGGGGTGAACACTAATTTGAGAAGGGACGCAGTCAGGACAGCTACAAATGGACACTGTATACCATGTGGAGTCACGCTCATAAAAGCTGGAGGAAGAAGACGGAAAAGATGACGTTCAGAGTTACGACATTTTGTCTTCCCTGCTTTGCTTTGATTGTGTGTGTGACTTTTGCTTTACCTGTTAAACTGTCTTTATCTCAACCCACGAGTTTTCTCACTTTTTACCCTTCCAATTCTCTCCCCCATCCCTCTGGGCAGGAGTAAGCAAGTGGTTGTGTGGGGCTTAGTTGCCAGCTGGAGTTAAACCACAACAACAGATTACCTATATTGCAGCATTTTCTTCATTTCCTAGAATTCATAAGCACTAAACTAACTTCTAATTATTATTTTTGTATTTTTTCAATGATGATACTTCTGATGGAGAAACGTGAGACTGATGGAGATCACTTTCTATTGTGACTGGTAAGTCGGGGAAGCAGAGACTCCATTCACTAAGGACATCTGCAGCTACAATACATTAGATAGTAATTAGCTTTAACACACAATCTTGTCTTAAACTAAGTATCTCTTCACTTATCTTAAGGTAATGAGTACTGACAGAAATCTTATCTTATAAATAGAAGGAAGGTACCTTTACATTCTGTTCTGATACGTTTAAGAGATCAGAATACTAATTCCCAACGTCAGCTGCAGGCCTATTATATAATACAATACACTAAAATCATTTATGGTTTCCATTTACTGTTTTAAACAACGTGGCAAATGGTCTAGAGCATGTATTTACAAAATCGTCCTGTTTTGCAAAATAGCGAATTCTGCCCTTATTCAACAGAATTTCAAAGACTGCACAAAACCTTACTATTAAACTTCACAGTATGCAGCAGAAACACATGGAAAGAAAATGTAACCCTACAATGGATTTTGCACTGCTGAAAGTACAGAACTCCAAAGTAATGCTGAAAATGCATTTAGTAGAAACACAAGAGAACTGACATTCAGACCAAGTAAATTCCTTCTCATGAACTTGCTTTCCCTCATCTCTTCCTATCCTTTGGTCTGCAGAAAAACAAATGAATCTCTTTCCTAGTCCTGTTTCTTGTCTGAACAGGAAAAGATAAATTCTCCTTCCTCCTTTTCACCTTCTCCCCCTCTCCTTCGTCCATCAGCTAACTGTAAGGAACAAGGAAGATATTTTTCATAATTCTAAGCTCTTGCTAAGGCTGCAACTAAAAATCCTGTTTGGCCTTCATGCTAATTTCTTCACCAAGGTTTCCACTGATCTAGAGTCTGGGGCCTAGGGTAAAGCACTCTGATGGGCTAGATTTAGCCTGTGTGCAATTCCACACAGTTCCAAAACATCTTCCAGAACAAATACAATTCAATCAAAAATACGTCATGCCCATGGCTGACAACAACTAAGGGAGTGAGAGCAGGTGAAGCGATACCCATCAATTACAGGTACTGGTTCATAAATAAAATGGCCTGGATTAAATAAATCTACCTAGTGAAAGACCTGTGTAACTCAAGAATATAAGCAGCACATTTATAATTTGAGAAAAGCTGAAGTTCCAAAGACTGTAGAAAAATGTTTCTTGAAAAATTGTTTTTTCTAACTGAGGTTTCAGTACCACCACTAAAAAAATGCCTTTTGGTAGAAAATCAACTGCAAAAGAAGCTGAAGGATGTGGAATGATGTAAATCAATTTTTTTCATCCTGTAAAATAATTTATTTTGTGACACTTGGAGTCCTCTTTGAAAGTCTTCTTGGAAAGGGAGAAACTGAGTAAGAGAGTAGCACAGTGCATTTACAGTCTAAGAGAAGTACCAAATTTTGAATCGTAACACATTATTTCACTCTGCAAACACACTTCACATGGATGGCAAAAACATCAGCCTACAAGGTGATCATTATGTGCTTTCCGGAGACAAGGACAGATAAACATAGTGCAGCTGTCAAGTCACTCTGCCAGTCCACTGCACATGAGTTTTTAATAAAATTCAGAGACAGCATTTAGCATCACCCTCCTACTATTCCTTGTTGGCCCAGTAGAACAAAGCCTTTGTTATACTCTAAGCACAGTGATTTCAGCCGAGCTATTTATTCACTGTGACCTATTAGCACTCACATGATCCACTTGCACACAAAAGGTCCCTAAGAAAGAGAGAAATGACTAGCTCTTTAGGTTGCTGGAACAAAATAAACCAATGTACTTGTCAAAACTCTAATATTAACAGCAATTAAATAGTTTCTAAACTACATTACCATGGAAAAAAAATGAGTCTATTTAATAAGTATCTAAAATAGTCCAATCCACTTTCCTTGTACATGCAGTAAGCCACATGAGAAGATATTGCTGTATTTATTAATGTATGTTTGCTTTTAGCTGCACAAGTTTAGCAAATGCTAGAGAAAGAGGCTTAATGTATTAATCCTTAAGATGGTGGAAGGAGTCCTCTGAATTCATTTTTGACACCCCCAAAATAAAACACCGGGGGTAAAATAAGATCTGCTGGCACAAAAACATAGCTCCTTGTGTTTGCAGACTTTTGAAACAGTACACTGCTAAAAATGCCCCAGGCTTATCAGGATAAATAAGCTGAGCAGAAAATTTTTGAAGTTTTAATCCAAAGTAAACTTGAAGCTGTAACAAAAGCTGTATTTGTTCTTAAGAAACCTTTCTTGACAGTGTCATTTGGGACGTGGTGATAGGGAAGCAGTATATAATGATGCACCTCTTCTTCAGTGCTTGATATGTTCCACCAAAAATTCTCAAAAGGAAGCTATCCAGACAAGCTTTATTTATGTGTTATGTGTACAACAGCCAAAACTAATCTGTTCTCAGAGGCTGAATCAGCAGTTCACTGAGAGCATTTCCAGGGGGGTGCCATCCGAGTCTGACATGGATGCAATTTGCTCAAAGCCCTTCTGCTTCTATTTTTACACTTCTACTTAAAAGGAATGTGAAAGTAAGGGTATTTTCAAAAAACAGTCTAATAATACTGAACTAAGAAAGCAGAAAATCTTGGTAACACTATTAGCATATGAAATTATTTTCACAAATTGATAATGTAAAAATCCAGAAGATATATTTCAGTAAAGGACAGTGTGTAGTTGTATGCTTAAGTAAATTAAAAAATACAAACACCAGATGGAGAATAACCAGGTATGCAGTAAGTGAACAGAGAAAGATCAGCAATTATAGTGGATAACCACCTGAACTAAGTAAAAAACGTTACTAACTTCCCAAACCTGCAATTCTCATATTGGCACGCATTATTATGAGTACCATCTCTACTTGTAATATATAATTTTCTACTCTAATGTTATCCGTAATACTGGTAAAGGTTGCCTGAGTGAATATATTGAAGAGTTTTCTGTCAATTTAGCCATGGTCTGGAGGAGAGGAAACAGTAAAACTGGGAAAATGTTGACCACTGGAGGCACTTTGTCCCACAGGACCAACATCTTCCTATACTAAAGGTTGTAATAAGGAGAAAAAAATTATTTATAACTTTCCATATCATCTGATGGCACCAAGATGATAGTAACTAAAAGTCCCCAATTTCTAATAACTGGAGAGAGATGGGGAGAGAGGAGGAATTCATAAAAACTCTCTGGAAATGAACTACTCAATATTTTATTATCAAGATCTAGATCTTGAGCTTTTAACCGAAGGCAGGATAATACATTTACCCCCCCCCCATCATTACTTACCATTTGTCACTGCATTACAACTTTTTCATGGTAAGTCACTATGAATTCTAACTCTTGAACATCTGCTCTTTCAAAGTACAGAAATAAGCAGACCACCAAGAAGTCTGCTTGCTTGCTCTATCTAGAAATACACCTCAAACATCAGCTATTTGGTAATAATGTTTTTTTACTTGAACAAGAGCCCATATCTGTGCTAAACTTAAGACTCCTGAATATGAGTTAGTTCAGAGGAGCCTCTGTATTCCCCTGAAAAACACCCATGATGTTCAAACTGAACAGGACATCATGGTTGATTTATTATGCTAAATTCTGGCCAGGGAGATCAGTTTCACCCTGGAGATCAGGAAGTGGGCACGGCACAGTATTTCCACTACAGCTATTTCTTTAACAGAATGAGCTCTAGACCACTGCAACTTTCACTGCTCAAATCCATTACATTCCTTAAAGACTTTTTAAAAGTCAATGCTCTCAAGTTCCCGAAGACCAACTTTTCACCTCAGAAGTCTGACATAACCTGAGCTGCCACCTTTACTGGCCCCAGTGACATACCAAGCTTAAACTGATCATCTGTTACTTTGTTTCAGTCCACAAGTTTATGAAATGTTAACAAATACTTCAATATAAATAATAATAATAAATTTCAAAAGACAAAATGTGCAAGGAACTTAAACCACATTAATACACATAATTATGACTTTTGTGTATGAAACTTCCAGTATAATGTTCATAAGTATTTCTGATTCACTAAAATAATCTGATTGCTTCCGTAAGTCAATAAGAAGCACACGTGTATTCTTCCAATGAGTGAAGAGAATGTTAATTAGTTTCCTAATTAAAAGATTGATGCGTTCAGCTAAACACTGAGAATTACTTCTAATGTGCTCAAAACTGCTTAGTCCAAGTTCAGTTTTTGATGTAATGTTTTAACTCCAAGCAAACACACAACAGAGAAAACTAAACGTTAAAACAGAGGATTCAGTTGCAGGCACCCTAGCTAGCACCCCAACAGCTTGCGTGCTAGGATCAATCTCAGCAAGGGAAAATTTGTGGTGGAAGACAGAGTGTTTCATTACAAAAGGCAATGGTAATGAAATAATTTTCATAAAACTCCGTTCCGCAAGAGTCATAACTGTCATGATATTGAAATGTTACCATCAGTACCACATTTATACATGTTCTTTGCCCTTATTCGTTCTCCATGTGCATACAAGAAATCACTGTCCTGCTTCTATGCCTAGGAAGTTACTTTGATAATAGCTTCAGGAAAAAAAAAAAACAACCACTTTCTATTACATTTATCCTGTTCCACTATTTTTTTATATATATGAAACATTATTAACTCTGCAGCCAAGCTTTTATGAAACATTTTTAACTCTGCAGTCAAGATAAAATATCTGTTTACCAGCAACAGCAAGAAGCAGCATATTTCTGGATTACCATTTGCAGTGGACTTTTTAAAACTGACATGTGATTTCAGAAAAATTAGATGTGGCAAACACAGGGGCACTGATTGCTCAGATGTTCAGAAAGGTGGATACAGTACCCTCTAATTAAAGTATTCCAGCTCTAATATTACAGGGCAGCATTCACAGGAGCACTGTGCAGCCCTCCTGACAAGAAGGATTCAAGTGACTTCTGAAACATTTTAGGCACAGCATTAACATTTCTTGATACAGCGTATCTGTTACATCTATTACCATATCAAATTTTCTTTGGAAGGCTATGGATTTAACAGGCTGACTGCTATGCTTCTTTGGCCAAATATGACATATGAGAGGTTTTATAAAACCTCATAGTGACTTAGTCAAAGCCTTTCTTTTCCAGAAAAAAAGAAAAAAAGAAAAAGAAAAAAAAAAAAAGGACTTTTAGCCAGACATTATACTGCCACTCTTCCAAGTAAAATTTTTAAAAAACCTCCAATGTCCTAAAAACAATGAAACAAGCAAGCCTGGGCATATAAAAATGTTCNAATATACAATATATATTTTATATGTATTATATATTAATGTACCATTTATAAATATATAATATCTATATTAATACCTATTTAAACATATAAATATACAAATATATATTATACATATGAAAGCCATATAAAAAATATCAAAGCCCCGCTGAAAGTTTTTCATCTCAAAATTATCGCTTGCATGACAGAAAGGCACAGCACGCTGTTTGTGTTTCGAAGGGATGTACACGGTAAGCCTGTCAGCCCCGCGCACACTCTTATTTTCTGCAGGGCATTTCTACTCGTGCTTTTTGTAAACCACTCCGCAAGTGCTTCAGATCTGCAACTCTGCTCACACTTGCAGCTGGTTTAGCGAGACTTCGGGGCTATTTTCCCTCTGTTCCCCACCCCGGGGCGGGGCGGGCGGTCCGCGCCCAAGCCCGGCCCATACCCGGCCCGGCCCGGCCGCACTCACTTGATGACCGTGCCTTTGGCGCCCCCTGCCGTGGTGAGCATGACGCGCGTCGTGAGGCTCCCGCGCAGGTCGTCCTGGTCGAGGCCCAGCAGGGCGGCGCAGCGCTCCAGCGACGGCTGGCTCCGCGCCCGCGGCGTGCAGCCCCCTGGGGAGAGACACACACACACCGCGTCACACACCGCACGGCACCCGCACCCCCTGAGGACACACACCGCGTCACACACCGCACGGCACCCGCACCCCCTGAGGGACACACACACGCACACACGCACCGCGTCACGCACCGCACGGCACCCGCACCCCAGCACGGCAGGGCAACAGCCCCCAGCTCAGCTCTAAGAAAAATGCTGGCCGGTGATGATCCTGCCCTGGACCCTGCTAGTCATCGTCTGCTAACAGATAATGTTACCAGTGAAGGTAACATCAGCTGTGAAGGATGTGAAGATTTGCCTCTGGAAATTACTTCATATAGTTGGAAGAGTCAGCGCTGAAAACCCAAAAAAACACCACGAAATAAGTGCAAAAATAACCCCTTACCAAAAACTACACATGTAATTCTGTATTTCTAGAACACTGTCCAGGCTGGTCGAAAACCAATCTGCTCATAGAGAAGCACTATCCCAAAATGCAGAAGTGCTAACACCTACAAACCAGCTGTAGTGAATTAAAACTTTTGGACTTAGATGTTCCTGTAAACAATCCAGGCTTCCTTGCTATGCAGCAGAAGTGCCTGGCATGGCAGACTCCTGCCACTTGCATTTTTCAGATGAAGGTATTTACACTTCCCAAGTAAACAGCCAAGAGAAGTGCTCCCTTTTGCTCTCTGCACCTCGGCCCTCTGTGCCAGAGCTCGGCCAGCATAGATCTCCCAGCTGGAGCACCAAACACTTGAGGAAAATTTAACACTTATTCACATGTATTTCCTGTTGTTTGCAGTAAGAATATGTTCACAGTAAGATTTATTTCTACAGGTAAGTGAAGAGCCCAAAAGGGATAAATAACCAATCAAACATCACTTGAATTCCTTCCACTCCTCTACAATGACACTAAGGGGCGAGGAGGGGGAAGGAAAAAAAAAAAAGAAGGGAAGAGTCCTTAAAAGTTTAAGGCTGTTGTGACTTAATTTTGGATATTCTGAAACACCATCTGACCTGTAAGAAAACAACTTTTGTTTGGTGTTTCCCAGAAAGCAGTAACAGAACCTCAGAGGGTCTCTCGTAAGAGACGTACTGCCTGAAGCAGTTGAAATACACACCCTGTGTGAACACGCATACAAAATGAGAGCAGAATAAAGCCCAATGCAAGGTACATTTCAGAAGTTCAGTTATTTATTCCAGAAGAAAAATGGGTCTGAATTTCAACATTCAGAGAACATAAGTCTTCTGGTGACCCTCCCTTTTCTAAACCCTGACTTTCTTCACCATCCATGGTTCCTCCTCTTCTTGTTCGTTCACCTCCTGAAACTTCCTCTCCACTCACATTTGCACCTTTTTCACTCTGTTCCACCTTGTCAACCCCAAAGTCCCAACTCGCAAAAGGCCCAAACAGGGAAGCTCCCTGAGAAGCTTGCTTTTGAACCCTATTAAGCTATTACCCTTCTCTACCCCTGCATCTTTCAGATACATGATGGCAACATCATGAACTGACACTGGGGAGGTTCTGATTTGACTTTTGGAGAGAAGATGAGGAAAAAAAACAAAACATCTCCTCTGTGCCAACCCTAAACTACCCAGTCTGAATTCAGCATTGGCCTGACAGATGGGATTAGAGACCTCCCATGATCTCTTCTGAACATAGTGTTTTGTACAGTTCCGTGGTGATTCTGTGCTTGGGGTCCGGAGCTAGTGAACCTGCAAGGCTAGTACTCGTTTAACTCATTTAGAATACCTTTTGAGATATTCTTTGGTATGCCCTTCCAAACAACTTTACCAACAGCTATACATACTTGAAGCAGGACCAAGAGGAACCAGTATCTTGCAACTCAAGGTAAAGACCTATATACTTATATTTTCTACTATGTTATATTTGTAGCACATCCAGACCAGGAGTTTCTTCAGTCCTTCAGCAGTTCCCAACTTAGAGAGGCTGATTTCAAGAGTAAGGTAAAAATGACAATTCCCAAAATATTAATTCTCCTTCCTCAACTTTCCTGCACATTCTGATACTAAGTCGCAGCTACACCTGTACTAACTCATCTTGTGAGCAACATCTTAAAATTAGGAAGGTTATATTGCCCGAAGTTTTTGCTGTAACTTTTTTTTTCCACACGTCTCAAAATACTACCATGATGGTATTTTGGGAGCCAAGGGACATAATGCCATTCCCTACAGATAGGAGTTGCTAATTACAAGATATTTTCATGACATTAGTGTGAAGTTGAACTTCAGAATTATCATTAAAATACAAGTATGATTTTGAGACACAGAATGTCTCTTTATATTAAACTCTTCACTGAACGTTTTCAGTGAAAGCCTATTTGCTTTTAGAGCATATAAAGAAGTACAGCTTTAAAACAAATAGGTAAACTTGACTTCAAAATGGGGTGAATTAAGACTGAATTACCCTTGAACACAAAGCAGCGTTCTAAAGCCATAATTCACATGAAAACATCTCTAATCAAGAGACATTTTCAGTATTTTTACAGAATACAATTTATGCTTCATCTAACCTGATGTACTCCCAGCTTCCTCAAAATCAATATTTCCAAGGTGAAGGACACCAGCCACTACTCTAAAAAGATCAAGTTTTTCTTCATCATCCAGTCCAATCTTTTTCATTGCTGTGCACATTCTGTTGAAATCTCCATGATCATCTAACAGTGGATCCTTCAAGGAACCTTCTTTAAGATACTATAAAACAAGATAAACCACAAATTCAGTAAGTGATTTAAAGTAAAGGTAGGCAAATATTTCCAGTCAAGAATAAGCCATAACAAAAAGCATAAAAAAGCATGCCAAACTAGGTAAAAAGAGATTCGAGCTCTTCATACAATACAGGCTTTGCAAGGACCCTAATTTATTTTAACTTGTTGATACTTCGAAGCATGATCTTCAAACTTAAATTTCAAAGCAAACTTCAAACTATCTTCAGAAAGCAGAAGCTGGAGAATGTGACAGCTAAGGACAGGGGAATAGAGGATAGCAAGCAGGAGAAAGGAAGACTTCAGCTAAGAGAGCTATCAAAGCATTTATAAAAAGGAGTCCTTCGAGTCCCAAGTAGTTGAAAGAAGATCAAGGTCCTTGTAGTAGGATGACAGAATAACAGGCCATGGGAAAGGCGTAAAGGGCAAATCAGTTATCCCTATTCTAAACAGAATTATTTAGAGAAATATATCTATTAACATGTGCTGCTAATTAAGAAACAGAATTTGCAGTGGTCTGTGGGTTAGAAGAATACCAGCTATGGTCTGAAATACAAATTTAACCTTTTGCTGACTTTTCTGATTTATATATATCAAAAGCTATTTTAAGTATAAACGAGTTTAAACAGTAGATAGTAACACATCTGCATGCAGTCAAGAGACTACCTGAACATGCATAGACTGAGCTACGTTTTTACAGTTATTTTAAAATGTTTTCAACTAAAAAGAATAATTAACTAAATAGAAGCCTTTTTCATGTCAAATAAGCTAATGTCATTTTTATCAAAACAAAACACCACATGCATCTGAAAAATTCACTTCACACAACATGTAGGCACATCAATAGCATTAAACTACATGTTAATTATGTAAAATGATCACCTCATCTTCCTGATAAGGAAAACACAAAAATAATTGAAGTATTAATTGACTATTCCAACTAATTTATTCAAATAAACAATCTTAATATTTTTTTTATAAAATGACAGAGTAAATACTAAATTTCCAATTTAAAAACCAGAACAAGGTAATGTATTTCCTGTTTAAATGGCTAGACTAGGTTTACAAATCATTGAACTCTGATCCTCTATTGAGCCTTCAAACTGATATACCTGTAACATACAAGTATTATTGTATCATATGTTCCAGTACTTCATGTTTTACATATATTTTCAGAATAATTCTCTAAGTATGTTTTAGTTTAGACAAACACTTATTTCAAAGTAAGTCTTCTCTTATTTCAAATTAAGTCCTTTAGAGGACAAGTTTTATGACAGAACACCCGCCTGTAAATCACATCACCAACAGAAGATTGCACAGGTTCATCTTCCAATAGCCAGAGTAAGTGAATGTTGATAACTCTATGCCTGCATAATGACCAGCATCACCACAAATCTTCATTTAAGGCAAACTGGGTAATCTGAGACAAAATCTCTAAACCATCTCATAGTCTATATGACAAGAACAAAATAATCTATGAGCTTTCTGCCTCACAGTAATGTCAAATCACTCTCCACCATCCCTGATTATAGAGAATAGCCTATATTTAAGCAAAATAAATCAGGATTACATGCTCAGTGTTACAACATACAACCACCAGAAATCAAGGAGTAAACAATGTTGACTTCAGAAAAGGAAGTATCTATACTGTCTGTCATAGACAGACTTAGGCATGAGCTTCAAGCCTAAGTTATCAAAAGTAAAAGAGATGGCATGGTGATGTGGTGGAAAGAAGCTTTTGAGTAAAGTTATTTTTGTATTTTTTGCCAGATATATGCAGCTTGTCCTGCTACAGAATCACAAATATGGATTTGATTAATATTTGAAATATCGTCCAGCTATACAAATAAGAATTTCATACTTAAGGTATGAGTAGATGAAAATTTTATTAGAGAACAGAGCAGAAGTTTAATTACATGTTTAAAGAACTTCCAATTCATATATAATATTAATTCAGAACAAATTCTTTAGTATCCTTATGTAAGCAAGCTCAAAGGCTTAAATGCTACAAAATCCTGGTAATTCCAGTTCTAAAAAAAATGTAAACAGAGATCGAGCAAGAGGATATAAATGTTTTTAAGTTTCACACTTTCTTCCAGGAAATGCCAGGCTCTGACATAACTAGCCGTTAACAGCAAGGGGAAAACAAAACCATTAAAGTGTACCAAGGAGGAGACTATACTCATGCTAGAAGTGAGGCTGAGTTATAACTGATTTCTAAAACAGTTTGAAGCATCACTTCAAAAATACAGATAGTAAAAATGGTTCTGGAAAAAAACCCACTTCTTCTGACCTATTCCTAGCAGTGGTAAGATTTAAAAAAAAAAAAAAAAAATACAGAAAGTCTTGGATAGATTCTTGTTTTCCACACAAGATAAGCTGCAAAATTTACTGTTACATTATTATAAGAATGAAAAGAAAACCATTTCATATACACTGTTTCACTTGTGATTTTATGATGCATGTTAAAATCTATTTCTAGAACTAAACTCCAAAACAGAGTTCTGAATAGACCAGCTTTGACAGTACCCATTAGACCTATAAAGATGTGTAAAATGAACATTTCATTCCATACTGTAAAACTGTAATCATTTTCTACTCCATCTGCATTAGTTAATAATATAAACTAAGTGAAGATACAAACCTACCTCAGGACTCTTGCGATTTTGCAAAATCTGTTTGTCTGTTTCTTTGTTAGCAAAAAATCTGGTACAGCCTCGATTTAAATACTGTAACAATAAAAAGCAGAAATGGATTGTTAAAGAGAGAAGTAAGGAAAAGGTATGCTTTTATTTAAGGCTTGCCCTCCATAGCTTGATTTAAGCATAAGATACAAACAACACAGTAAGTAGTCAAAATTCATTCCTTAAAAATGTACTTATTTACATCTACAAAATCAAAGAACTACAACAGTAACAAACTTCTGTTGAAAGCTTCTCCATTTGGACAACTGAAATACTTTTGGACACATTGGGATATTCACTTTGTTAAGTCACACAATATTTTCCTAATGTCTGGGATTACACAAAAGACAACCAAAATCAAGAACAAAAAAAAATTAATCTTCTGGCCTATGTATAATACCAAAGTACTAATTTTTTCCTCATCAGTGAAGTATTTCTGTAAGTAGCAAGAGACATAATGTATTCAAAAGCCTAAAGAATATTAAAAGCTTGTATAACATGCTATAAGCAGAAGCCTTATTCAAAACCTGGCTTCTGATATACATCTCATGTTGTACAGTAAATTCAGATTTACTATTCAGTAAATCATAGTGAATTTAGATTCAGATAATGACTGCCCCTTTCAGCAAAACGGGATCGCCAGCTTTTTCTTTCAGATTTGTTCAGCTGAACGTAAGAACTCTGTCCAAAAGCTTGGACAGAGCCCTTTGTCTAAAGGAAGTGAACTGATTCTTTGCTCTTTGGTTGAACAAAGATGATGTTTTCAACTAGCTGAACACAGACAATTCTACACTTTGATTAAAATTTATATGCAAAATTCTAAACCCCCAAAATATTCTTCAAAGCATTTCTAATAGTAGAAGAAAACATGGTGACAAACTTAATATTAAAACAAAGTGACAACTGTTCAAAGTTAGCTTTGTGTTTAGCAAAGTACTGAAAAGTATTCTTTATCATCCAGTAAGAATGCAAAGCACAGCATATTTTAAACATGATATATTCCTGGATTACAGTATTAGTAACACGATCCCAGAAACTGGGGATGGGAAGTGAAAAAGGTCATGCTCTTCAAGAAGAGAGCGTGAAAACTTATCTGACTGGCTGAGAATGTGAACCAGCATGGTATTCAATAATAATGTAGGATACATTTAATCACAAGATAATGGCTTTCATTGGAAAGCTAAAACCTGAAGTAAATTTACATACTATATCAGGGAGAAATTATATATTTAAAAGCACACAGCTTCAGGTTATCATATAGAACATCTAAATACCACTGTACTTGGGCTTTGGTTCATTTGGGGTTTTTTAAGTGAAGAACAACATTCCATTGTAACTTCAGCAACCCAAACATAAGGCAATCTGACATCTTTTCCTGAAATTTAGATCTGAAAAAGTTCAGCTTCAACTGAACTGTACTCCAGGTACAGATTTACTGTGCAGCTTTACTTTCACAGCCCTGTGGTGCAGCCTAAGGCACCTCGATCTTCAAGGTTCAGCACAGGGTTACCTCATGACTTTGAACTTCTGAAAACTTTTGCAGAGCAACCTAAAACACAAGCACCCAGTGTACTTAAGAGAAACCAGGCTTGAGTCTTAGAATTCAAGCTGGCCCTAATTTGGACTTTGATTTTATATGCTAAAAGGCACAAGTGGCACAACAGAGCCAATGTAAAACTGTGGCTTTAGGGATGAGCTTTTTAAATAATCAACTTTAAGAGTATGATTTTTTAATGAATATTTTTCTTGTCAAAAACATAGCTTTAATATGAAAACACTGATCAATCATCAAACCTGGCCTAGTATAATATCACCATCTGTTGTTCTTCTTATTATTATTATTATTTAAAGATGGTATCTATGAATTCTGAACCAGACAGACATGCAGTCAACAAAACATGGTAAAAAAAAGTGACACAAGCATGCTTATTCAAATCCCTTTTATGATGAAACCTGTAGCAGCAAATGAGAATGAAGACACAAAAAATAATCTTGACAAAAAAGAAATACAAATTTAGGAAGCAAATTAACCTTTTACAGTTTTGTTTTCCTAAGATTCTCCTATAAAATGATACTTGATGGAAATTCAGTGCAATACAACTAATAAACTTTAATTATATTTATATTAATTTACATACATACAAAGATGAAAATTATCTAAGCATTTTTTTAAATAATCTACTTTAAGGGGGAGAAAAACAGTGTTAGAATTTTTTTATTTAACATGCAGAATGGATCTTTCACATTCAAGGAACTCAGGATTAAAATACTAACTGATGGTAAAGCAATAAATATTCTTTATGGAAATTAAAGTGCCTGCTGCAATCTTAGTGGAAGTAAAAAAAGAAAAATGTCACGGTGTGATAAAGCTGGTGTGACTGTAAACTCTCTATAAATGAAACATGCAAGTAAGCATCTTCTGTAAAAGAACTCAGGCTGTTGAGTACTGTACTGCACCAGCCTGATTTTAAAAAGGTTATAATTCTTACCTTGACATCTACACCTTGGGTGCTATCATGAGCAAAACTTTTGATTTTAAAAAATCCCCAAGAGTGTGTAGTGAACATTTGCAGTTCCAGAAATAAAAATCTATTAACTTCATAAGTTTTAATGGGAAAGTGGTTGCACAATAAAAATATATATTTGAAAATTTGTTCAAGATTTTAGCTTTAAAATATACAAGAGAATACTGATCAGAATAACTGCACAGTAAAGAAGAAAATTTTGAAAACTAGCTCCATATTATACAAAAATAAAGTGGTGTTGGCTGTTTCTAAGTATTGTGTTCACTGGGTGTTTCAAAAGAAAAACTTACTTCTAGAGAATGGAAGCAGTTATTTACTAATAAGCATCAGATCAAGTTTCCATCACACAACTGAGTACAAAGAGATAAAACAGAAGAAGATACAAACTAAATAGTTAAAGAAATAATGTAAGCTCTATGAAGGCCCCTAGGAACGCCTTGAGAAAGTAAGGAACCTGTCCTAAAATACTGCCATGGCTTTTACAGAGCAAGATCACCTTGATGCCACAGTACAAATGCACAGTGTGGCGGCAGCAACCTGTTTGGTCACCAGTGTACACCCACCTTCCCCACAGCGAGTGCATTAATTTAGGTCTCGACTATACAACCCCCACTTTGCACAAAGCTAGTAGGAACTTTGTATATTTAAAGGTTCTAGCCCTCTTGGAATTCTGATGAAACTGCATACAAAAGATACTAGGGAAAGCAATAGATAAGCACAGGCCAAGTTTTATTTAGAAACTGAAGTAGGAAGATACACCAACAAAGAAAACAGTCTACACACTAATGTATTTCTTTGTTAGCAGTGCTTCTCATCTCCTTTAAGATCAAGAAGTCTAAAATGATGACACTCATTTAGCTTATGTCCTTGTAATTCCACATTGTTGTGTTACAAAACCCTTCCAAATCCAAGGGATTTGGTCTGTGTATTTTAGACATACACAAAATTCTGCTTTCATGACATTCCAAACCACACATAAGGCAAGAAAAGGCGAGAGATGGAGACAAATGACAGAATGTAAGCAAACAAATGACCAGTATTTACCAGTAGGATTTTATTTGCCAATTATTTTTCTTTTCAATGCAAGTCAACAAAGCACATGGTGATATTTATAGATATTGCAAGCAGATAGTTCAGGTGTGATTGTCAGAAGGAAAAAAAAAAAAAAAAAACCAAAACCAAACAAAAACCTAATGATTCATTTAAATGCAATTAAATAGCAGGAATGAATCACTGAAGGCAAGAGTTTTCACCTTCTTAGCAAAACTGGTGATGAGAGTATAAGATGTGAATAGGCTTGGAAGGACCCTGAAAGGGATGGCAGAAACTTGCTTTGGAAAGAAAAAGAAGGCATAATCAGGGGAACGATGAGAAACAGCTGTATCAGTAAAGCTGCACTAGTTGGATATGCATTCAATAATGGTTTTTTCTCAAGGAAAAAAACCCTGCAATAAATCGAGATCTAACATACTGAGAAATTAAAATATAATATTAAAATAAGGGACATGCAGTTGGAAGTCACTCAGGCAAACAGAAAACAAACGAGAGAAAAAACTTTGACAAGAAAGGAAAGAAAGCAAAAGGAAACCACATTATTTGTCTATCATGACTAAAAACAAGTGAAATCTAAACACAGAGAAGGGGAGAAGAAAGAAGAAAAGCTGGAGGAAAAAGTTGAAAGTTAAACTGCAGCAGTAAAAAATACTACTAATAAAGTAGTGAAAAAATGGGAGAAAATGAATGCAAGAAATAAATGGTAGAAGAGAAAAGCCAACCTATCTCTGGGTTTGCTATTAGAAACATAACAGAGAATCAGGGTTAATCAGAAGAAACCATATAATCTCAGAAAAGGCAAAATGCCTAAAAATAAAGCACGGAGGGAAGAAGGGAAGACAGTAAACAAATCAGAAGTCATGAGAACAGGCAGACTGTATTGAATTAAAAGGCCCATACTATCCAACCACAACCTCTGCTCCAGCCAAGGATTTTACTGTTCTTTTCAGAGATGGGATGACAAAACTGTGTATGTTATTTAGAAATATGGATGTACGTTGCCGCATAACTCAATATTTCATTCTCCCTTATTTCCTAACAACTCCTAAAATTTTACTCTGCTTTCTCCCTGCCACCGAACATTAACCTAACATTTTTAAAGAAGTATGCACGAAGATCCAAGTCATTCCCTGCTGTTTAAGGTCACTTTCATTTAGGTATACTTCAGAGTATTATATTAAGTACTGGTTTTATTTGCATTCTGGTAACTTCACCATTGCTTGAGTTATTCGACCAGTAACAGGTTGTCGAAAGATTTCAACTGAAAGGGACTGGTGAGGCTTATCCTGTAACGTGATATATGTACAAATATCAGTCTGGAATGTAGAGTGTGATAGAAAAAAAGGTGGAACAGTGTAGAAAAGACAAGTGTTGTGAAAGCATACAGACTGTAATAGAGAAATACAACCATCTTTCACTGTGGTCTGATCCTTGGTGGCAAGCATGATGAAAGAAACATTAAGAGAGAGAACTGTGGAACAACAGCTATGTCTTCCTAAATGCATGGTTGGGATAGGAAGAAATAAATGTAGTTTTTAGAACTTTAAATATAGATTACCCACAGAACAGTTAGATCACAATCAAGAAATTCACATGTTCTACATCTAGAAGAGCCCATAACAACATTACTAGCAGCTGGATATGCAATAGTGCATGTTCTGGAAAAGCAAAGATTCCTTAATTTTATGACACAGAGAAAAAACATAGGAATTCTTCCAGTAAGAAAAAATATCAGGCAGCTTTATTTGACAAAAAAAATATATATAATTTTTGTAATAGGAATGAGTCTGTCAAAGATAATAGGTAAAGATTTTAGTATGCTCTATATAAAAAAATACATGTATGACAATATTCGAAACTTTACAAACACTGATTCTGATACTCACCCTAAAGTTGTCAGGAGAACTTAGATACAGTTTTTCCCTAATGTCTTCTGGAGCACCAGCACAAAGCCTGTAAAAGATATGATAATTCCTCTCTTCTTTGCCTTGAACACAGATCCTAGATTTCTCCAGAAGGTAGTGGGATACAAATCCACCAACCACCGAGTTCTAGGAAGAAGAAATATTTTCCTGATTATCTGAATATTTTTTTGATTATTTGAGATTCAGTTTTTCAATTTATGTTTGCCTGATCACAGTTTACTCAATGGACACTGCTCCAAAGAATATTAAAATATCTCTACACCTAATACATACTAAGATTAGAAAAGAAACCATTGCCTTTACTGTAATTTCCCTCATGTGTTGTGTACATATACACTCTTAAAACAAAGATCTGCTTCACCCTAAAAAGCAGAAATCCTTAGCAGAATTCCAGTAGTTGCTGCAAAGAGCATTGCTACAGCAATCCTTACACTTTTTGGATGGCAGTGCTATTACAACCTTCTGTACTTGCTTTTCACTGAGACACTTGTAAAAGAGAAGGAACAGTTAAAATTGTAGAATACATATCTGAACAACATCTTGGGTGAACCAATTATGAAAGAACATTATTTCCCAAAACTTACACTTCTTTTCTGAGATGGAACACAGATTTTGAAAGCCATTTTTTATCTGGCCTATGATAAAATTCCCTGTGCCTAGGAATCTTAGTAGAAAGGAAATTCCTGAACTTAATGGCCATTACAGCAACTAAGAAGGCCTTACTGACTGACAAATTTGAATATGGTTATTCAGTCATTCATGACGTCTCTGTACTCACATTGCTTTGAGAAATCAGACCCAATAAGGTGACCACAAAGTAAAACAGGGCTTAAGTAAACAGGTTGATCTTACAGTGGAAAACTGAAACAATTTTTTAAGCAATTTCCTGAAGACAGTGACTGCTGTTTGCTTCAGCTAAAGCAATTAATCTGAAACACCATGTAAGTGTTGACAGATAAGTTGACAGATCATGAATGCATCATTTCAAGTAGAAATTTGGATCCTTTCCACAAACTTATTAATGTGAACTGGACCAACAGATAAGGTCCCTCTGCCTAGAAAGGAATTTAGTTTACTGTCTGAACTATTAGCCAAAGATCTGAAGTTTAGTTACAAAACCAAGCGATGAAAACTTAGGAAAAGACTTCAAGCTCAAGACCAGATAATAAGTGTAAATTCTGCAGGAAAAGAACAAATTCTTTCAGTTCCCCTGTCCTCAATCAGAAAGAGAAGGAGGTATGTACAGAATCTCCACAGAGATCATCAATAAAAGTCTTCAACTTGGACGTACTGGACAGCCATACAGTCATCCTTAATTGTGCAATGTGTGTATACATAAACTGCCCAAACAAAACTACGCCCAAACAAAGAAAATTTTTCTTAAGTTACACAGTGAGTCGTACTTCGTCACAAAAGAATTCCTTGACTTCTGTCACATACATATTACTATGTGAGGTGCTAACTTTTATCAAAAATACGTAAAAAATCAACAATTTGTTGAAAGTTAAAATACTTTATATCTAATATGCAACTATCACTTACTTGTGTACTAAAGGAATGCATGACTACCTAAGAACAAGTGAGTTATTCTTTGTATATGCCTTTTTGCAATGAATGGACTAATGTTTAATCTTTTGTGGGTGGAAGTTATTTTCCTCCTGACTTGAACCACTGCTTTCCAGTAATGACACAGTACTGTGTGGCTTTGGTTTTCCTTTCAAGGTGACAGAATACAAATCACATCTGTAAAGTAGTACAGTAGCTATTTGCTGCAAGATTAATAAGTCTATTCAGCCTTCTGCCAGCCTAGCATTTCCATTTTATGACAAAAAATAATCACTGGTTATTCTGTAACAAACTCCCAGTACCTTTTCATTGAAGTGGATTTCAACAAATTTCCCAAAACGACTGCTGTTGTTGTTGCGAACAGTCTTTGCATTTCCAAAGGCTTCTAATAGGGGATTTGCTGTTTGAAAAGATTAATTTTTGTAGTGTTAGAATTTGATCAATAAACTACCAAAAAGGAAGAGAGAACAAACACATACCAATTATTCAGTGAACTTATTGGGAATAAGGTTTGACAATTAAAGGGAAAATATTACCTATTACGAATAATCAATTTTGTAGATTGTACTGGATATTTTGTGGTAGAACGTAAAATTAGGTACTTAAATGTCACATAACACTGCAAAGTATTTTAATCAATACTGCATGAAATTCAGAGACAAATGCCAAAAATTATTCCGCTATGCTGTTCTACACAAGTAGGTAAATAACTAATACATAAACATATGAGACAACACACAATTTGACACTTCCCAGTTAGTTATTATTCATAAAATCTAAACTACCCACTTATCCCACAGACTAAAATGCCACTTAAATGTCATGCATGTATTAGATTGATTAGGGAATTAAAAAATTAGATGAGTGTGTTGATTTCAAAAACTATTTCAAACTGCCCTTTCAAATTAGTTCAGTTAAGTGATAGAGTGATTTTATTTTTTTTTTTACTGTCTGCTGATTTCAAGCACATGAAAGCCCATACAGAAGGAGTGGCAGCAAGCAATCTAATGCACACACATATATATGTATGTATATATAAACACAAATATCATGCACCGCTTAATCTGTTTGAAAATGCTTAGTAGTTATGAAACAAAGGCCTCCGAAAGACTGCATTTTTACTAGCTTTGAAGATCAAAGAAAACCAGTTGACGGAATCTCACTAACAACAAGACATTAAAAATATCTACAAGATATTTTTAGGTATTAAAAATACTTTTAGATATTAAAAATTTTAGATATTAAAAATATCTACAAGATATTTTAAGGCTTCTAGCTAAAGATATGCACTGGAAACCAAGTAAACAGAAACTCAGATTTAAAACTCCACTGACAGCCATCTACATATCTGCTCCTACAACAGTTAAAGAATGAAGGAATAACATCAATGCCTGGATAAAGTATGGACGATAAGTCATAATTTAGTAGGACATAAGAATTAACTCTTTTGTTTTGGCTAGATTTTCTCTGTTTTTAACTTAAAGCTCATGAAAATACAAATCTGACTTCTTAAGAGATCTTTGATAACTCTTCAGGCATTTTATGTAATATTAACTTGTAAAGAAAAGATTATGAATAAAAACAAATTGCGAGGGTCTTTCAGCTAGGTTAAAAGTTCTCTAGTAATACATATGCAATGAGCGTGGTCATTAAAATTGTGCCCAAAAAAGCTCAGAATTCGTGCATATGATGCTGGTTTAGACTAAAAAAACCCAAACTCTTGGAGGAATACCTACAAGTACCAATTAATTTGCGTCAGGCATTATCCAACTCCTGGTCACACAGTGGATTTCACTAAGGAACTGCTTTAAGCAACCTATGTCAACAAGAGATTAAAGCCTGCAGTACTTGAACAACAGAAAAAAAGAAAAAATTAAAGCAAAAGAAAAGGTAAACACATTTTTAAAGAAAAAGAGTCAGGAAATTCCAAAATAAATTTACTACATGCTATAGAAGACTAAAACTGACATATGAGGCATTATTAGGTTCGTTGCTTGTTTTTGAAGTGTTTGTATTTTCTCAAAAATGTATTTTTTATTCAATTAGGAAGTGCATTCAACATTAGAGGCTCATCTGGATGATCAACCAGTCTCTTCTGACCTGCTTTGGGAGTCTATTATAAAGACAGATATAATCAAAGTGCTAATCTGAATTACGTGATTTCTGACAAAAAAAGATGTAACAGAAAAGTGACCCAGAACCATAATTTAAAAGAACTTCCCTGCTTTATCTGACTTTGAGAACTTTATGGTGATTAGGAGGAATTGCACTTTCCTCATAATAACAGATAGTCATGAAAACATAATTTTGTCCTGGCAGATTTTATGCAGTTTAAAATCCAATCTTGGGTGCATAGGGTGTGAAATTGAATTCAGACACACACTCATTTTCTGGATCAAGGATTGTATGATACTATAATAAACAAAAATAAAGTGAAACTCAACAAAATATTTTTTCAGAATGTAGGATGAAGGTCAACTACACATAAATTATGCCCTAGGAAGTCTGATAGTGCTTATACCCTAGCTTTTATTCAGTTGCTGTTGACTCACACTTCTGAAAAAAATATAAGTGTTGGAACTTTCAGTTAAATGAAAGAAAATTCAATACCTTCTACAATTCTGTCATCAATATCCTGGCCACTACCATAGGATTCTGTTAAATACCTGTAAAGTAAGATAAAAATATTGGTATCAGTTATCTCATGTCAGATTACCTCAATTAAACAGGGTTAAGCATGGCTATGCACCATACTTACTAACCATTTACTATAGGGAAAGCATACTGAGTAAGTTCCAAATACCCATAAATTTTAAAATAAATGCAGATTAACTCTTCTTTTTTGTTAAAATAAAAATATTCTTGCACACTTCAGGTCTTTTTCAATACTCCAAGACCCATTAGAAATTTCTTTTAGACATGTATATGGAAATTACAGTTTTATACAAATATAATCAAACTATTACTGTACTATATGTATTTATACTATAAATCTTAGTAAACACATAAGATTTCATGTCTGTTTCTCAAATTTAAGATTGTTTCCATGCATACAGTTTCTGTGTTCGTAACTATCAGTGTTAATAAAAACCTCTCATGGAGATGGTAAAGATAGGAAATTGCAGGTGCCTAATTAAGGCAAGATTCAATTTAGCAGTTGAAGAAATAATTTTAAATAAATTCACAATGTATTTGCTCTAACGTTCCAGCCTTTTTTTTTTTTTTCTCCCTATGCTCAGGGCATGCTTTCTGGAAATTCACAAATGAATCTGGGACAAGCTAAAAACAGGTACTGAAAATAGAGCCTTGCAAAAAATTTTAGAAACACTATCCAAGCTGTATTAGTACATTTAACATTCTGATCATGCAAGGGTCAAATCTTCCAGCTCTTAAAACTCAATTATGTTTTGTACATGGACTCTATGGGGGCGGGTGGTGGGGAGAAGCAACAGCAATGTTGCTTGTTGTGTAATCAGAACTTCCTTTGCTGAGAAGTGGAGGAACAACCTCCTTTAAGAGCATTCCTCAGGAGATATTCTCCCAGTGCTGGCTGTCTTGTTTTCACTCTCAGCAGGATCAAAGTCAGAATGTCCCCTGTAAGAATCATTACCAGCACCTTGCAGTAATTCTTACAGCGCTCTGTGAAAGACTGCACAGGGGCAGAGAGGAGCAGTATGACAGGCAGACAGACAGATGTGACAATTCTTCCTAGGATGTGGAAAATAATAACTCTCTATAAATACTAGAAAATATGTGATGTCAGGAAAAATGGATTTAAAGATTTATAAAGGGAAACAAGGACAAGATGGGGTGAGGGAGTGTATTCAGACTCCCCGCACTGTGCTTCCCTGCATAATCAAGTCACCTATGATATAGGTGTTTAAGAAGCTCTCCAGTTACAGAGTTCCAGAGGGATAAAAAGCAGTTAAAATATAATGCAAATAAGTGGAAGCAAGGCTGATATACATCAGCACTACGGCTTCCATATAGTTTAAAATGCTTGACTTAGTACTGCTTGTATACGAACATCAGTAAATAAATAAATTCCATTGTTCAGTCTTATTCAGTAAACTGGGGTGAAGTATATTAAAAACCCTGGATACACCAGCAAACTAAGAAAAACCCTAAGACAGAAAAACAGAGAAATGCACATTTATGGCAAAACCAACAGTGTCTTGCAAGATACAGTTTAAATGTCTAGTTATGTTTTTTTATCTACCACAACACCAGATGTGCAATACTAAAATGCCTGCATCATAAACCATAATAACTACATGATGTCACTACAAACTGAGTTAAGGTTTCTATGAGCATGTAGCAGTTTCCTCGTATTATCATGTCAGCACTTCAGTTTAATTTCTTGTAATAAAGTGCATGTAGAAGCTTATACATATCTTACTGAATTGCGTCTTAAACCTACTGATTATCGTTTGCTCTGTACGTCAACCAAATGCATCAACACAAGAGATTCACATAATAACTTTAGTCCAAACGCACAAACCTCAGAACAAATTTAGTGTTTTCTGTCTTGCCAGCTCCTGATTCTCCGGAGACTATGATGGACTGACTCATCTTGAGCACTTTCATGTCACGGAATGCTTTATCAGCTTAAGAAGAAGAATACATTAAACATGACACACATTAACATTCAGCAGAATTGCAAGGATAAAGTTGAGCTACAATGCAAAAATCAAAATGTGACATTTTTAGGAATAAAAAGTAAACCTTTACAATTAAATGCACTACAATTCATTAAAGTCTGTTTCTGTTTAATTTATAGTATAGTTGTTCGTCTTCCAACACTGACATGTAAGAACTCAAACGCTTGAAAACAAAGGCCTACTCAACTATATCCAGGACAAAACAAAACCAAACCAACCACCTATAACTATCTCTCTTGAATTAAATGTATTTACAAAATTACAAAATAGTAACCAACGTGGCTTTAGTATGTTTTTCAAAGGGAAACTTTCAGTTTCAGCACTTTGCAACAAGTAACATCTCAGACAAGAAAACTTGGAAAAACATCAATTTCTTGCTATGCAACAGGTACTAAACCCCCAGCTATTTATACTTTTGATAACAAAACAAAATGCAAAACAGTGAGGAAGCTTTTCACAAGTCAAATCTTGATTACAGTTTCCAATTATTTTTTTATTTTTAAAAGTGATTGAAATCAGATTTATCCCATAGACAACATTTCACTGTATTTTCCATCTGAAACAGAAGCATATAAAAAGAAACAATGTATGTGCTCTGGAAACATAAAAGGCAAAGAAAACCACTACACTGAAAGACAGTGCCAATCATTATTAAACCATTTTTCACTCGTAAAATCTGAATTTATTTCTTTTTTAGTTTTTTTGGGGGGGTTTTTTAATGGTTGCAAATTAGATTAAAACTGCTTAGACTTGAAACACTGGAGATGCAGAGTAATCATAAAAGGGTTGTCATGGTTGCTTATTTCCAAGTTCTTCAAACTGCATATTGACAATGAGAAGACTTGCAATTTTAGCAATTAGTGGTTTTATTTAATAATACATCAAAATAAATTAATTACTGTTAGAGGTGGAAATTTATAGGTAACTGTGATATATTCAATGTTTGTTTTTAATAGACAAATACAGCTTCAATACATACCAATGGCAAAAACATGTGGTGGCAATGTTCCAAGCGATCTACCCTGGTACGTTTTAATAGTATCTGAAGAATAAAACTTAGGTATATCAAAGTATGGATTCACTGCAATAAGAATGTTGGCTACATAGGTCTGTGAAGAAAACAATTAACATGAAACTATTAGTCAGTATCCAAGCAAGTGGTTAACAGCACTTTTAACAACTATTACTTTTGAAGACTACAGCCTAAGTATAACAATTGCATTTACAATTCTCTGCAGCTAATGCAGATACAAGACAGGACATATTTTTAGAGTTCCTTTTATTATCATGACTTCTATGAAATTCTCTTGGGAAAATTCGCTAACCACCGAGCTGCGGAGTATGTCCTGAATCTGACCTTTCTTCCAATCTCCTTTCAAATTATTTCCTATTGTCTGCCTTACTGGATCAAGGATAGGACTCCAAAACTACCTCCTCCTCAAAAGTGAATAAACTAAGCTTGTGGACAGCATAATGCACCGTCCTCCAGCGAGGAGGATCATTTTAAAATATCTAATGGAAGCAACCCAGCAGGAAGGACCGAAAGGATCCTGCCTGGGAATGCACTGAAGCCAGGCAATAAAAGCATTCAGCTGAGAGAAAATTAGCTATAGCTGCTTCCACAGAGAGAAATACAGAATGCAAATGTTCTCTCACAGAGAAGGAATTTGAGAAGAATCCAAATGAAGGCTGCTTTTTACCTTTCCAGAGGATAAGGAAGACTGAAGATAAATTTTTTCTGAAAAAAACTTTCATAGCTTTGTTATAATGGCCAGATTACATACAGGGAAGAAGACATGCAGCAAAAGATCTAAAGAAAATGAGATAAACCTTCAGCCTGAATAACTTATTTGCTTTTTTGTTACTGAAATGTCACTAAACAACTGAAATTTGGACACTATTGTGAAGGTTGAATCACTGTTTCTTAGATGTTTCTATTTTTAGCACTTATTTCACTGCAGGAAAACTTTTCTTCAAGAGCTGCAGGTACTAATATTAATTTTCCTTTTAATAACAAGATAATTGCTGTTAACCAGGATTAAACAAAAGGCAGAAAACTGTTTACAAGGGAGTTAAAATATAAACTGGAAAAACAAAAAGTCAACTTTTTTTTCCCCCTTCCAGAAAATACACCCACTCTGGAAAACATATTAGTAGTACTTGTTTACAATTATGAAAGGCTTTATGAACTGAAATACTATCCCATCTCATAATCAGTGCAGATTCAGAACTTTACCTCCTTGAAGGTTTATTTTTTGGTTAGGTTTTTTTAAGGATTATTTTCCCAGAACAGCATTCAAATGGCCTTTTTTGTTTATTTATTTTAAAACTAGGGCTTGATCTTGGGCCATAAAAAATGTATAGCTATGTAAATCAACTGCCACAGAAGAAAACAGCTATACTTTCTTTTTAGATTTATATAAAAGGGTTTAACTAAATTAATTTTACAGCAGTATGCTGAAAGTTAATTATTTTAACACAGACACTTAAAAAAATATGTAGGATGGTTTGTATTATCCCTAGACAGCTTTCTATTAGAAAAAAAAAAATAAGAAAGAAGGAAAACTCTTATCTTCTGTTTCACAGCTGTCAATGTCCGGGCAGATGGCAAGGACAAAACGTAATTTAGTCAGAATTCATTAAGTACAATTAGGCAATTTGATAGCAATATAAAAGATTAAGATGGACATCTGAGCTAGGAGGTGTCAAAGACAGCACCTGTTTGCTTCGTTCAAAAATAATGAAGAAAGAAAACCGTCTTTGTTAACAGTGAAGTAGGGTAGCTGTAGGAACAGAGCTTTCTGATACAAAGCAGTGCTATGGTTGCACATGAACAGTCATGTAAAGAAAAATGTATTGCTCTGCCTGGTAAAAATTATCTGGCATTATTATGATTAATGTGATTCTGATGTCAAACAAAGTATAATGTAAGGAAAACAAAGGTGCAAAAAAAGGCCTACAACCTTAACCTTTCCATGTTAGCAGTTCTGTTACAGGGAAAAAAACAGATTTGGAAACACCTGTTGAATGTTTGAAAGGACATCTATATTAGACTGTTTCTCATGACACAAAACACTTACGTAAATTCTGTCCTTACTGTACCGAACTTTGATATTGTGAAGGAGAGTGGCCTCATTTAAATACATCAGGGAACCTGCAAGTAAAAGACAATCACATACCATTAAGAGCTCAGGAGTACCTTCATGTACAGACAAAAAACTAAATTTTAGGATTAAGGAGAATTTTACTTCCCCTCTCTTTGGTTACAGTCTAATCCTATCACTTCCTTACATGTCTTGAGGCAAAACTGCTGACTCAACACACACTTCAAAAACCACAGACCTGCTCTTCACCGTACAGAAAGCTGCAGAACAAAGAGACTGCAGGACCCTCAACACAGGCTCTGCTCAGTGCAAGCTCCTTTTACCAGCCTGTCAATAGAACACTGCATCTCACTCCATGCAGGTCCCTAAGCACAGAAACTGGTGCCTATGAAAATCCCCAGCAATGACTGTTTCCTTCCTTCCAGCTCCCTTCTCCAGTCTCAGCCACAGTGTCCCCCAGGGTAATGCCACCCAGCTGACCTTTAGAATAACAGCTGGCTCTGGGATTGATGGATATAAACATCTAATCGGGAAACTGTCTGGAGGCAGCAGCAGTCATCATCGCAACACCAGGCACCAACCCCACCTTCCCTGCTTCAATTCTGAGTTTTGTTAGTACTAGACCTCTTCAGAGAAACTGTCAAAGGAAAAAAATGGTAGCACACCAAACCCCAGCTTTATTTTTCTCCTTTGTTCTTTAACAGAAAACACCTGAACTAACTGCTAAAATATTACAAGGTGGTGGCTCTAGGCAGCAAGTGGGCATTCACAGAAAGCTTCAGACCATACAGGTTTACATTCCAGCAAAGCTGCTCCTTGTTTTCAGCTATAAAGCACTCAAAAGTGTCAGCTGCCTTAATTAAACAAGTAATTTCCAGCTCCCATTGAAACACTGTTAAAAACATTATCCCTGAACCATCTGAGGTCACTACTCATTACACAGCCTCCATTTTCAAATATGTGCAACTCTTTTTATCTTGCTGCTTAAAAATCACATGTGCAACACTGTTTTGTCTAGTTACAACTGATTGGCTGCTACACTGGTAAACTTTACAGTATCAGCACCACTTTAAAAGTTATATACATCTGACTACTGTGGCTGGAGTAAGCACTGTCCTGTAATGTCTCTTCTTTTTAAGGACAGACTGGTGGTGGCACTTAGTGCCATGGTCTAGTTGACATGGTGGTGTTAGGTCATAGCTTGGACTCAGTCTCAGAGGTCTTTTCCAACCTGATTGATTCTGTGATTCTGTAATAGTAACTTCTACCCTGTACGTCACACAAGGGTTACATACACACCTCTCATCTATAACGACCAACACAGTTGTTTGAAGTTGAACTGATGCCCTTTCTCAAGGGCTTCAGCAGGAAAAAAAAGTATTGCAACTTACTTACACAAACGTGTAAGAAGGGCTTCCAGTTCACTGACCTAAAGTTAACCTGTGCAGCCACCTCCACAAGGATGCCTGAAGTAAAGTCAGGTTCACCAGCCACTTGCAGCCTCCCTTTGGCTTGCTTAGCTCCACTGAGTAACAGGCCCTTCCTTCCCTTACATGACCAAATACAGCTTTGCTTCAAATGCCTGGAATCATTCACGATTCTCGAAGGACCTCGCAGCTTCTGGATTGGTCAGAAGAAACCATCTTCCTCCACAAAATCCCTTGCATTCCTATTCCTGTGTTGGGAGGGGCACACAAGGCACCCTTCAGCTTTACACTAAGCAAACTCTCCCTCTGGGTTCCAAAAGCCTTGAAATCATGCCTGTGCACAATTGCTTCATGAAGAAGGAGGGTGGCCCCCATCACCATGGCTTTTCCTTTGCCACCAGAGCAGATATACATTCCCACTCAACCCCACAGCTTCTGGTAGGTGCAGCAACCAAGTGCAGACACCCAGCACTGCACAGCAGGACTAGTCCTCCCCTCCCCACGCACACTCAGTTCACATGGCTGAGAAAATGGCTCTGGGTGCACAAACCACAAATCTGCCTTCACCTCATTTAATGAGATCATCCCAAGAGAAAGAGACATTAGAAGGAAATGGGCCAGAAACAGAAACTCCTGTTTGCTCTAATGAAAGTTAAAGTCTCCTCTCCTTCTGTATTGGCTGGGAGGGAACAGGGTGTTAAAAAATTAGCAAGCTTCAAAATTAAGCCATTCGGATTCTTGGTATTGAGAAGAGAAACAATTGTCTATTGACTCCCTAACTGTATCTTCATAATAACCTCTCAGGTTTTCCAGTATATATTAAAGGAAACAGTCATCAGTTAATCATCAGCTTTCTATTAGCATGCTTATTTGGACAGCAAAGGAACCCAGATTTCATTGTGCCCCCAATACCCTCTTTACAAGTGCTTGTTAAAGCAGTTATACCTGCAGACTCAGGGAGCAAATGGGAGCTTGCTCCCAGAGGGAATGTCACCACCTCCGCTCAAGACACGCAAACTAAGGCTTACGTCAGCAGCTTTGAAATGCTTGTCTAGAATAAATCCTTTAAAAGAGGCATCCATATCCAGAGGCAAAGTAAGTCACCGGGAGAGAAAAAGAATTCTGAATATTCACATGGCTCATGCTTAAATATAGCCAGTGTGTACATGTGCATTTAGTTGTCCATATATTTGCTGACACACACACACTAAGTTCACGTAAGTGCAGTGAAGCAAGGAAATATCAATGTCAAATTTACTCACACCGGCTCTCCTGGCAAACACAATGAGTCAGGGTTTGTATGGAAAATGATTTTATCAAATAATTGCAAGGCTCTGCATATATAGAACTGGAGGGGGGGGGGTTAAGTGTCTTATCCGATACCCTGTTTCCCTTCATTTTTTTTCACCCCATAAGTTTAAAAGAAATTAATCTTGGCTATTAAAAGAAATTCCACATATGGTAACATCTATGAGTGAGGCTTGGGGGGACCCAAAGAGGCGTGTGAATCGCAAAAAAAGAAGTAAATGTGTTGATTCTGTACTGTTTGCAATATTTACTAAAAATTCTTATTTGAGGATGGGCTTGATACTAAGAAAAGTGTCTCTTGCAGCTAGTGCATTTGGCACATGGAAGACTAAGAGTGCAAAAAAAGCAAAACGTCAGCAAATTAGTTTCTAGAAGGGAGTTAATCAGTAAAGTATAGCTTGGAATGATAAGCATATTATTAACTAGTCTTTCAGGATTTTTTGGAACAGTATTATGAGCACTCCGTATAGTTTTTTTTCTTAAAGATCAATAACACTCAACACAAGTGCTCTCTGACAGAAGGAAAATGAACTTAGGGTTCACACATCCTGAAGGTGAAACTCAAGTAGTGAGAACCAAGTGAAAATGCATTAGAAAAGTCAAAATCATGTTTGATTCAGACGGGATTACTGGAAAAAAAGTATTTTAAGTGTTATCTTTTACTTGGTAAGGCAAAGAATTTTCTCTGACTAATTTAATTGAACAGTGTTCTGATGCAATCTCAAATTATTTCCATAGTCTCATTCCAAATTTCAATTCCCTGACTATGACACTGAAGTGCCAGGACATCTCAGTAAAATCATTGTGACAGATGCACAGGTTAAATGCATTTCCCTAACAATCATTATGTGCAGAGAATACAGACACCAACTTCAAAAAATTTCAACCCAAATCCTGTTTGCAAAAATATAAGCAACTGAAAGCAAGGCTACCAGCTTGGTTCTAATTATAACAACACTGCACCACCTCAGTCAGATCATAAGACTCAGATCTCATCTTTTTGTTCCTTATGGAGCAGCTGTAACAGCTGTATTTCCTGCCACGGGATATAAATACTAAACCCTATTCCAAGACAGGAACTGGGGTTACATCACCTAAACAACTTTCAGACTCCTAGCCTTGATTTTAAATGAAGAACAATAGAAGATACTTTTGCTCACTATTTATGAAGTCATCAGTATTTTCACCAAGCACTAAGTACTACAAGGAATGTTTAAGACTTGCCTTCATCAGGTATTCAAGACAAGAGAGGCTCTGTGATTTGCAGAGTAGCAGCAGTAAAATACTTGTTTAAAGTTCTCTAAAAGCTGATTATAGTGCTTAGTCAGCTTTCTTAGTATTCTTTCCCTCTCCCCAGATTTGACTAGTTTTCATCCACCTACCTGTAAAATATTTAATTAAATAAAAGCTCTGCACATTAACAGTGAATTTTATTACACAAGTTCACCTCAAAACTCCTTCTCCACCAGCACTCCTGTATCCAGTTCAACTATTCCTTTCCCAGTGGTCCTGATAGGTCCAGATTCCTGTCTCCAGTTTTGGGAAGGTTATTTTAAAATTTATTTTCTATACCTGTACTTCCACAGGAATGCTATCTGAGAAATGTCTTACGTGCAGGAAAATGCTGTACAATACAGCTGCTGATAAAGCAACTAAGTCTTTTGCCACATTATAAAAAAATTGTTGCACCCATAATCTGAATGCAGTATTTCTGAAGTCAAGTAACAGTTGTATTTGGGAATAATGTGAGTACCTGTTCCTCTAAACTGTTCAGCTGAAAATTAAAAAGCACAATAAATTATATTTAAAATTGGCTTACTTTAAGAGCTTTAAAGGACTAGTAAAGGTCATACATAAATTCAAACAAAGACTACAAGGAAGGAACAGGAAGTTTGTAAGGAAACAATATTCTCTTCATTGCAGATATTTTTTTCAAATAAATAATTTATTTTAAAATTCATAACTCACAATTATCTTCTACATCCTTTTTGCTATCCTCCTCTGCAGGAAACACTTGATTGATAGCAGCCTGGAAGGTCTGTTAGATGAGAAACATTAACATTGTCAGAAAACAAAACACAAATACAGTTCAAAGATATCCCATGCAATGATGCAAGTCAGTGCACTGTAATTGTGCATGATTAGATTAGATTGTGCTGTTCAGAAACAGCAATGTTACCAAATTACTAGATGCAGACAAAAGCTGCTGCATTTAAATTACTACACTACATTATAAAAATGAAGTCACTGTAATACACCTTTTATTGCAGTAATATTTTATCCTTGTATCAAAAATTGTATGTAATAATGTGCAACACACAAAAAAAAAAAGACTAAAAAAGTACTGCAAAGGGAACAGCATTGTAAATAACACACACATACCTCAGTTTGTCCAAGAAGAACAAAATCCAAATTATTAGTTCAGTCGAAGGAATGTGCTGTCATTATCATACTCTGTTTTAAAATATTCCTACTTAAAATATAAATGTTCAATACATAACATCCTCTGTATCACCAAATACTGTAGCTTTGGTTGTTGTTTGCTGGCGTTTTTTCTTCAACAAATCAATACTAAAGTAAAACAAGACCTTCCTTCAACCCCTGTATTCCAGTTACACAAAACAGCCATTTATCAAGTGTTCACATCCAACTGGAAAAATTCATAACAAAAGCAACTTTGTTTCTTCTTTCCTCTCCAGAAATCATAATTTATATTGTTATAAAAAGGAAGGAAAAACATCCCAGCACACATGCATTACAGCATGTGCACAAAAAATACCTATTGTACGAGGAAGATTTTTAATTATACTTTTCCGTTTACCATAGTAATAGCTCGTTTGCAGTAGCTATGAATGAACAAAACCCCTGTTGTGTCCATCAAACATGACAGCCGCCATGCCGCTGCAGGCAGAGGCTCCTTTCCCCACAGAAATGGAGACAAGAAGTCTAGTCTCATACTTGAAAAGGCAACCAATGGGATCTAAGGAATGAATTTAATAAACAAACAAACATGTTTGCTTGTTTAACACTGTACTCAGCAAGGTAGTGCCCTGAGAAACATCTCACAGGGAAGTTTAGGAGAAAGACAGCAACTTGGTTCATAGTTGTTTCAGCACTGTATGAGGGCTTCTGGGGCTTATACCATCATGAACAGCCAGAAATTCCAACTCCATTTGAAGTGGGAAGGGTTAAAAGGGTTTCAGAGCAGCACTAATCGCTGCCAGTCAGAAAACATTAAATCTACTTCCCTACAAAGTTATCATAAGGTATGCAATCTGCAGCCATAAAAAAATATATTTTGTCATCCCCTTATCAGGATCTAATGCAGAAAAATATGCACGAGAAGCTTTCCTAAGAGAAATGGAGCTGCTCGATGACATTGGAACATCTGAACGTTCATCAGACCAACTTCCTCCAAAACATCCTTTATCAGTCTGGCAGAGCCATGGAAGCCCTCAATGTCTTTACCTACCTCGAAAAGTTTCCAGCTGCTATTTGGAGTTTTAACAGAGCAGAGATTGCCCACAGACCCTTTTCTCCCTCTCACAGTACTGCTGTAAGACATAGCATTATTATTTTCTCTATAAGTCTATCAACAGTGAAGGTACATCTCATTGGGTAAAGATATATTTGAACACAACAGTTCCCCTGTGCGTGGGGGCAAACAGTGGGAAAGTTTAAAAATAACATGACCGACTTCACGAAAATATAACTTCACTTCTTGTTCTTGCCTGCTGATGTGTAACCCAGTACAAAATAGTGTAACCACTAAAAATGCCAGACTTTTTTTTCCACAGGAGAGAATGAACATAATAATCAGCTATTCTGTAAGACTCTTCATAAACCTCTGATATTTTAACATTTGTGGAATTAAAGTCAGCCATGCTAGAACTATCCCAGAAGAGGAAGAGCTTTTTCAATGTCCTCACCACTCAGCCTTCTGATTCAAGATAATTTTTTTTCCATGTAAGTTATGAATAATTTCTAGAATACTTCAGAAGTCATAAAACAAAGCAAAATGAAGACTTATCTGAAAGCTGATGTTTTCCTGTTGGACTTTTTTAGATAAGAACATAAGTCTAGTTTCAAAGTTGCCAACAAAAAATTCCCTGCTGTATGCCACAGTTGGAATACTGCTTTACGTAAGGTGATTATTTCTTACGTAGGTAAGTACGATACCTTATGCAGAAGAAGTACAGAGCTTCAAGTACCAAAATCTAATATTTTAGATAGGAAAATAGCAAGGTATTGCAGATCTCTCAATAAAAAAAAAGCCAAGGAATTTTTTACTATATTGTCCTGTTTTTAATGGTTTTAAACGTTTATTGTAGGGAAAAAACGCTTCAGGTACTCGGTGGAAGACTTCTGCATTAAGCATAGCTTAGCACAAGCTTGTTATAAGAAAACAGAGAGGGTATTAATCTTATGAGACAATAAAGTCGTCTCAGAAAGCAAAACAGGGCTTAAGAGGTTTTGTAGTGGGTTTTTTTCCCCTCCTTGTAAGGAAGCAGCCCTTGAAATCCAATGGTAATCTTAAGTATTCTCCCAGAAACTAGATGAGTGAAAAAAGATATCTTTCCATTCAAGCAGGATCTTCTTTCTACCACGTAATCCAATATGTGTAACCATGCCCTCCTTTTATTCCTTCCAGTTAAAAACAAGAGACCTCCCTACTCCCAGCTGTATTTCACAAACCAACCTAAAGCAGCACAAATGGACAGACGAGAACGTCTTGTTTGTCACTGCTAAAAAAACCCCAAACAAACAAACAAAAAAAACCAAAACAACCATTAAAAAAAAAATAAAAAACAACCAAACAACAACCAACCAAACAAACAAAAAACCTTAGCTCAAAGCACTGAACTTTGGACATTCTGATCCTTGCTTTCAAAGTACATTTATTCCTTTATACTTAGCCTGAAAAAATACCTTTCTGGTTACTCATAGCATACCAGAGCAGGAGCCCCATAAAGCAATCTATGACCCTTCAGAATTGGCACAGAACCATAAGGTGCCTCTCGGTTGATAGCAGGAGGGGTGTCAACAAGTGCCTGCACTACCTCACACCTTCCCAGTGACTGCCAGAAACTTGTCAGTGCTGATACTCTAGGAAATGCCTGCCTCCCACTCCTCAGTGCCCCATGGAGCCCAGGATGGCATCTCAGGGTGCACGCCCCTCCAAAACATCTCTTCCTAACCACTTTACTTAGATTCGCTACCTCTAGGAAAAGAGTAAATTCCCCATTTGGCATTTCACTGTCATCTGCCTTCTCCCCGTTACAGCACCAAGGGACAAAACAAAGATATATGCAGCAACAGGATCTGAGAAAAAGACTCCGAGTAGAAGTGTAAATGCACATCAGCCTTGCAAGCCAATGATCTAGTTTTTGGGAAGAGGTTCCCATCATGAAACATATGCATCCTCTGATCCGGCAGTACACTCCTGAAGCTTGCACTACTGTTCCTCATACACTGCAGGCTGGGTGACCCAGCTCCCCACCTCTCTCCAGACAGGCAGCCTTCCCACAGAGCTGTAAACACTTGGGTATGGGCTGCGGTACCCAAAACTGCTACCGCTGGTTTGTAAGTGAATCAGCGTGTTGGCCAACTACCTTCACAGAAACTGGGCTGGGTAACTTCATTTCATAATACAAAACAATCTACCACCACAGTTTGGCCTCAGCTCCTCCATGCCCCTGCCACTGCTTGCTGCTCTCCTGAAAACTTTCCACTTCTCCAGGTTTAAGGTGGATCTGCTCTGACCTCGTCTGAAGTGTCATGCATAGCCCAGCAGGCAGAGCTGAGAGGGTGCCACTCTGCAACACCAGAGCTAACTACGGGTGGAGCAGGGAGTGGGGATTTTAGGAGAACATGAAACTGCTGCCTTGCAGCATTTATTGCAGTTATTAAGAACATAAAGAATAATAAAAGGCAATAATCAAACATATGCATACACATTTCCTTTTCAGCCTGTGACCTCTGGTAAGCTACCAGCGCTTTCAGAGACTACATATGACATGGTAATGACCCAGATTAAAAAATAATAATAAGTTACACTGCCCAGATATGTTTACAAGATCAGGTTACTCCTCTTCTCCCTGTAATTATCATGAGCAACTCTGAGGCTGCTGGATCACTCCTTACTGAAGAGCACTTCTGAACTATTATTTTAAGAAAACAACATTGATGATAATGGGTATTAATGCTGACTACTTTAAATGAAGGGCATAAGTGCACAAGACCAGAGTTTTCTTAAGAAGACAAAAAGCAATGAGAAATGTTTCACTACAAAAAAAAATACTGAGAAGGTAATCACGAAAACTTTTTACTCCACCTCTATTAATATATGGAACTCTGATAATTAAAAATATAGGACCATAATCTCCACAGCATTTAGACTGTGAAGTGTTTGTTCCCTTAGACAAATGAACATTAGGCCCTTAATTGATCTGCTTAATTCAAAAGAGCCAACAGCAGAATAACAAACTATCTAGACAAAAGAGATTTTTTTGTTGTGAACCATGAAACAAAATATTGGTATTTTAGGATATATTAGGATTTGTTGTTGAGTTTTGTGTTTGTGGCTTCTTTAGTTATATAGGGTCCCTGAAAGGAGCATATATTAGAAATAAATAATGACTCAGAAGTACCCTTATTGCCTGTTTCTGTTTCAATATACAGGCTTCTGCTCTTCATCGCATCAGGACCATTTGGGGATATAACCAGAAATAGTAGTGGGGGTGAAAATCATTTAAGTCATTTAAATACTACTTAGCCAAAGATTTGGAATATTAAATATTCTTGTCTGAATAATTTTGCTTTTCCCCAAACTCAGGAATGCATGCTCCTATTACTACTAAACATATAGACTTTATCTCTCACACTCAAAAATCAAATGTTACACTTGCTTTGTATTTCTAAGGAAAGTAAAATCAACTTCCTCTCCAAGGTGCACAAAGAAGAAAGCCTATAAACATTGCCTCAAAAGGAAGGACTGCTGCATAACCTTTTGACCTGTGACAAGGTATTCTCTACTATTGTTGACGGGAAAAAAGAAGTTGCAAAACACATTTTTGTCTTTTTTACATACTTGAAGATACAGAAAGGACAAAATTATTAGAAAGGGCACATAAAACATATTCACAAAGAATGAAATCACAACTTTTAAAAGTGTCTGATCTTATTCCAGCTAGTAAAACCCAGGATGCTGAACATTTGAATTAGGATAATAGATAGCTACAAGGTGCTTCCTGTAAAAAATGACATTTAATTATGACATACTGAAACTGAAAGATGTCATGATAAATGAAGCAGCTGGAACACACTACTTAGGATTAATTAGGTCTTCATTTTAAGTGTAATATTTATTTTGACTTTAATTTGATATAGCACCTCTATAAGTCCTTTGTTTAACTTCATGTTACTTCCCAAGGTACTTGAGGTGAGAGGATTCATCTTTCAGTCTTCATCAGTCTAATAGCAAGGTGTCTAATCTTAGCCAGAGCCTGGCACATCCCTCTAGGACCATTTCTACGCTTGTAAGGGAAAAGAGAGAAGCTGATCTCAACAGCAGGCTCTTAATCAGTCTCTAATTTAGAAAAATAAAGTATACAGTACTGAATCAAATGGCTACAGGGATTCAAACCTCTCTTTCGTGAGCACGTACTCAACACATATGCAGACAACTGACAGAAAGTATGCACTTCTTGGCAGAGTGACCGTTCACTGCAATACAAGCCAAAGCTAAGCAAAGATCCTTAGCCAAACTCAGAACAGAAAACTTTTTTCCACGCCTTCAGGCTGTGTGTAATTGTAGATACTGGCAAAGATTTGCCCTACAGGTAAAATGGTTTATTGTATGTTTTTTCTCTATTCCTTTGTTTGTGAGACACTTACCTTGCCTTTCTGGTTCAAAGGCTCAATAGTTAAGTTGTCAGTGCCAATGTCCACAATCATCCCCATCTGAAATCCATCAGTTGGGTGTGGAGCCCAAACGGGCTTCCCGTCTTCCATCGTGGGATTTATCCAGTATTTCCTGCAAGAAAAAAAAATTAAGTTAAACAAAAAAACTTTGTATACAAGTTCAGTAAGCCATCAGGATTCTCTACA
Source organism: Oxyruncus cristatus (assembly GCA_013399855.1). Lineage (NCBI taxonomy): Eukaryota > Metazoa > Chordata > Aves > Passeriformes > Cotingidae > Oxyruncus > Oxyruncus cristatus. Next base: position 753,770 of record VXAY01002775.1, read on the forward strand.
CAGACTTGAGTTTATTATGTTTATTTCTATTATTCAGTGTGAAAGGAGCCAGCTCCCACAGACCGGAGCCAGCCCTTTTCCAACCTGCAACGCTTTGCCTAAAGAGGACACCCTCGGACTTGAGTATGGAGAAGATTCAAGGACAGATCAATTTCTCGGGGGGTCCACATGCTGCTCCCTGCAGCTCTTTCCCCAGCTTCCCTAACTTGTGAACCAGGAAAAGAGATTAAATTAGAAAGGCAGATTCAAAGCTAAGACTGTACTTAGGAGTGTGTATATATACATATATGGATGCACATGTAAAGACACACATACACACACATATATATATCTACCTGTATGTGCAGGCAGAGGGTCACATGACTGATGGATAGTTGTCTGTACCTGATTTGGGGTACAAATACTTGAATTTCTGCAAGAGTCACATGTTGAGGCATGTGGGAAGAAATCCAGTCTCCTGGCATTTGAGACAAATGAATGCATTCACTCTTTTTGTGTGGCTGAGTATATGGTTTTTAAATGACCCACAAATATATTTGGTCTCATATTTATTATACTATAAGCCTTTGAGAGACCTCCTGATAAGACTTCCTGATACTGTAACATTACAGCTCTGCTTCTTAAGGAACACCAATCTTACTTTCTAACAAAACATGATGTGAAAATTGTCTCAGAAGAATTTTGATGTGCAAGTGAAACGGATGCAAAGGCCAAGACATTCAAACCTTATGGTCCTCAAGTTATGCAGCTAAATCAGCTCCCAATTAAAAAGGAGAATTTGATTGCACGCAATACTCATTGAGCTGACCAGGAAAGTTGCCAAGATTGGCGCACGCTGAATGGCTATCGGTGCCATTTTAAATATGCTGAATTGGTCCCTTTTTTTCTGTGTTTTTTTTGTTTTGTTTTTTTAAACCTACTTTACAGTCCTTATCCTAATAAGGATAGAGTCCACTCAGCTTGAATGGCTCACTTCTCCTGGCTGTTTCTAACTCTCCTCCAAAACTCATTCAGACACTAAGCTGACATGCTTTAGTGATTCCAAAATTTGCAAAAAGTATCTCATACCACAAAGGTGTAACTTTCATCTCAAACTAAATGAGCCTAACAAGCAGCAAAGAAAACACTGGCAGCAAACTCCAAGAGTCTGTAATCCAGGGGAAGTGTCCCACACTTTTCTTTTCCTGCATCTGAAGGAAAAAGAAGATCCAAAATTTCTCACAACCAACAACAGCTGCAGACCTCTTTGCCACATGCAGTGGCAAGGAAGAATGACTGGCCCACCAGAAAGCTGTACGACCACGAGCAGAAAAGGACATTCTTGTCCCACAGAGGATCTGTCAGGACATGCTGCACTTGACATGCTTTTTATTGCCTCCAAGGACAGGTTAGAAAGGTTTAAAGAGAAGGAAAAGGCTTGCTATGGTCTCTTTGAGAATGCTTCTGGTCTTAGCATCTTACTTAACAGCAAACTGTCTTATTCCTTGGCAACGTTAATGTGAAATAATAGAAGATAAGAAGTAACTCTAAAAAAAAAAATAAGATATTTTTTAAATGAAGTAGCATTCTAATGGGACTTAGAAAAATATAGCTACAGAGTAGTTAATTTAGTGCTGATGTCTAGTTTTCTGATTAAATTTACTCAGTGAACCAGTTCTTTTCCCCCTGAATTCAGTTCAGGATGCAAAAAAAGCTCATGAAGATTTTTACAAATATTTCTCGTGTATCCGACTCACGCTATTTAAAACATTAGAATTATTACACGAAAACTTGTGGTTTACTTTCCTTCCACAAACAGAGCATATTAACTTCTTTTAACTACTCAGAGAAAGTTTATGTTCTAAAATCTCCAGTGTCACATTCACTTCTATTTACTTAAAGCCTTTTGATACAGCCCATGAACTCTACAAAACAGTATCTTAATCATGTGCTGCCATCACCATATGATAAATCATGTAAACAACATCTGTATTCACTCACAATTGGCTGTTGGCCATTTTTTTTTCACATTAGGATACTGAAAAAGGAATTTTTTTTTTCCAGCCAGATCTGACCTCTGAGTCCAGCTACCATTGTGGGCATAGTTGCTAAACAGCTGAGTTTATTTCTGGCTATAACCAAGACTACATTTCTTCGCAAACCTGTCATTTGCTTTTAAAATGCTAGTTCAGCTTAGTACTTAAGCGATATGTCACACAACCACTAAAAACAAGGCTGTCTTTTATATCCTGAGTAGCATGGCCAGGGCTCCAGACATAACCATGTGGCACAAGAAACAAATTCTAAAATTACTGCCAAAATCTCAGCAAAAGTTAGAATATAACCTCCCCAATTCACATCCAGATGCTTTTGCTTTGCTTACCAACAGGGCCTCCTGCATTCTTACATATTCTTAAGGCTACTGTACACTTTATTAACATATTATGATAGAGGAGTGTCACAAGCTGAAAAAGTCCTCTTGAAGAACAGGGCAGTGATTGAATTCAGCCACCACCAGGAAATGTATGTCTAAGAAGAGTACCTGAGGCTTTTTGGAAGCATCTGAGAAGACACTGGGTGAAAGCACCTAAACACAAGTGTAATTGTCTCATGAATAAATACTACTTTTAATAAATACTGTCTTCTGTCTCAGAAGTGACACAAAACTAGTTGTCACATTTTAGTTTTGGCACCACTCCATCTCTGTCAGCTGTGATTCTGACAGAGACCACACTGAAATTGGATACCAAAAACCAATCAGGTCATACCTATTCTATTTACCCCTTCATCTGATGTATATGCCATTGCCTTGAGACAGATGCATGAAGCCTATTCCTGAACAAGCTCTTGAATAGCCAATTTCAAGCCCAGCAAGGTGAGCAAAAACAAAAGAAGATCAAAGTTCAACTACTATGTAAGTCCTTCAGAAAAAGAAAACAGCACTTTTTACCAACATGGAATTGTATTTTACTGAGTAAAACATACATATCACAAGAATACAAACCGGGGAAAATATAGATTTGGGTGGAGAACCTTCAAATCATATTTTCACCATAAATCCATAGACCCAGTCTGGTTACAGACCATTCATTAATAACTATCAGTGGGAACACACTTTTTTCCCCAACATGCATCCACCTAAATTCAATCTACGTGCAGTCAGCTTCACCACACTGCTGAAAGAGCACACCACTTCTGAAAACAGTCAAAGCAAAGAGACTCATGGCCGGGCTAAAAGCACTAAAGCAACACCAAACACAAGGAGTCACCTCAATGATGCTTTCAAAGGAAGCCAAAAGAAGCTACCTTCCACATTTGTATTTGTACATATGCACTCAATAAATACTAAGTCTCCACAATTAAGACTTCTTCCAACATGAAGAAGAGACTTCATAAAAATTATGCTTATAACAGGGAAGTCAGCTGCTCTTGTATCTCCCTACAGTCTCCAGAAAGACACCAGGAACCCAGTACTGCAGTTTTTCAATCTACTGAGCAGAAAAGGGATAATAATAAAATAAGCCTTTGATTGAAGTTGGTAAACTTAATTCCTTCAAATGTTAGATTTTATTTTTTCATAATTGTCATGCAGAATAGACCTTCCCTTAATTATCACAGAATCACATGGGTTGGAAAGGACCTCTGAGATCATCAAGTCCAACCCTTGATCCAACACCACTGTGGTTACTAGACTATGGAACTAAATGCCACATCCAGTCTCATCTTAAAAACCTCCAGGTACAGAGAATCCACCACCTCCCTGGGCAGCCCATTCCAATGCCTGATTACCCTCTCTGTAAAGAATTTCTTCCTAAAATTCAACCTAAACCTCCCCTGGCACAGCTTAAGGCCATGCCCTCTTGTCCTACTGCTGGTTGCCTGGGAGAAGAGACCAACTCCCTCCTGGCTACAACCTCCTTTCAGGGAGTTGTAGAGAGTGATGAGGCCTCCCCTGAGTCTTCTCTTCTCCAGGCTAAACAACCTTAGCTCCCTCAGCCTCTCCTCATAGGACTTGTGCTCAAGTCCCTTCACCAGCCTGGTTGCTCTTCTCTGGACCTGCTCCAGCACCTCAATATCCTTCCTGAACTGAGGGGCCCAGAACTGGACACAGCACTCCAGGCGTGGCCTCACCAGTGCTGAGTACAGGGGCAGAATCACCTCCCTGTTCCTGCTGGCCACACTGTTCCTGATCCAGGCCAGGATGCCTTTGGCTTTCTTGGCCACCTGGGCACACTGCTGGCTCATGTTCAGCTTCCTGTCAATCCAAACTCCCAGGTCTCACTAAGAGCACTTAACACTTTCAGCACTGGCTACACACTAGTAGCCAGCACTTCAAACAACCTCCAAGACAAAACCATACTGCACTGCACAGATTCCAAGAAAAACACCCACCAACATTTCCTGAACTTCCATCTACACTATTATCTCCCCTTTCGGACAATGCTTAATGATATTTTTTTCCTAAAAAAATTATCTACATAACACACTGAGTATATGAAACGACTACTAACTCCTCAGTTGAAAGCTGACACACTATCATCCCACTTCTGTTTACCTAAACAGTATTGATTTTTAAAGGATGTAATACAACTACACTTGGATGTTGTAGATTATTCAAAAGGACATCAAACACTTCCATCTTTGAAAGAATTCTAGGAAGGCAAAATATAGTAATACAATCTTAAACTTGTTAACAGAGCCCAGAGGTAGTCATTTGCATGATCTGATCCTATTTACTCTCCTATGAGAGTAAATATAGAGTTTGCTATACCAAAGCACTGTACTGATTGCTGAATTAACTCATTAAAACAAATGAAAAATAAGACTTCATTAAACAACTGACAGTATCTCATTAGGATGGCTAAGTCCAAGGAAAATAAACTAGTCAGAATAGGTATAGTAGCAAATTATCATAGTATAATACATAGGTTATTTTATATTAAAAATACCTTGTACTTGTGTGTTTAAGAGCTGCTCAAAATTCTGCAGATTGCAGCAAGCACTTGAGAATACTTTGGGAACGGTACTGTGAACATACAGAAGAGACCAGACAGAGAAAAACATTGATACATAGTGATACCTTACTGTCAGACAAATTACTTTTTCAACCCTAATTCACTCCTTAACTGAAACTTCAGCAAATTAAAGCTCAGGCAGCATTCAGCACTCTACTGCAGGTGACACAATATTTCAAAGGAGCTGCAGGTATGGTACAGATTAATTTTTATTTAACCTAAATGCAATACAGCTATAACTGCACTCTTTAACTGAATATTAAATCCATTCCAATTTTATCTTTATTTATTTTTCCAATTCACTACAAACTTGCTCTAACACGTTCTGCTTCATCCATGTCACACTGCAGCTTTTTCATACCTAAAATAACATCAGGAAGGTAAGTCTGTCAAGTGGAGACTTCTGCCAAACTGGAAAAGAAGAAATGAGCTAGTACAAAAGTATCTTCAAAAATAATTTCCTTGGTAAATCTTAATCTCGACTTATTAATTGTCAATGCATTTTGTAGATGTATGCAAGTAAACGAAGAGTAATCATTCTCACATCTGAGAATTACTAGATAAAAACCTCATTTGAAGCTACCTTCTCTGACTGCTGGAGACAATTTGAGTTCAACAGCTTATTCTCATGGCATGCTCATTTTCTTGTATGTTTGCATGTATCAGCATGTTTTCAATAGTGAGCAGCCAGAAACTGATTTCTGTAGTATATCCAGATGAACCACTCTTTGTATTCACTTTGTAATTATCATCCACATAGGAAATACCTCCTCTGCTCTTGTGTTTACTACTCACTGCGTTTTTGAAAAGTCAAGTCCCTCATGCTTAAAGCAAAGGAGAAATCCCATTTTATTTTCTCCACAGTAAACATGGCAATTCCCAATTACAAAACACTGTTCCAGACCTCGGTAAAGCAAAACTGCAATGTTCAGTATTACTTCTGAAAACAACTTTGCCTGGAACATCTATGCTCCTGGAAGAACTAATTTTAAGGAGCAGTAGGGGCGTGGTAGGGACAGGATCAGCCAAACACCTGTACAGCTTCCTCTAAACCATCTCACCTTCCTGTGTCAACTGCTGCTCAAGCCAACTCGCCCCAGCTAAGCTCCTCGTTTTGCTCCCTGCTCTTGCCTCTTCCTCTCCTGGCCACCTTGAGAAGTATTGATGCAGGGTGAGAGATGGTCTCAGTAAGAACAAGTACTTTGAAGAAAACATACAACTATTTTATCTGCAAATATTTAAATGGGTGTTGCATCAAAATAAACTCTTAAAAAGAATGAATTCAATTAACGATAAGACACTTCCTCCACAGCAACTGTTTCATACATATCACCATCCTGAAAATGAGGTGACACAGGCATTGTGCAAGAACTTAACAGTTTTGAAATACATTTTTTCATGCTTTTTCAAATGCATCATGGTTAATCAATTAGAATTTCTGTATGAATATGCACCCTTCATATACCAAATTAAAACTATTAAAAAGGAAGAGATGATTAAAAAGAGCACTTAACATTGGAAGTTTAGCTAACATTAATTGTACTTCAACTGATCTGAAAGGCCAAGTGTCTTTCAGCTGTTGTTTCCTAAGTACAAGAGCCTCAGTAGTGCCTAAGAAACAAAAAGGAAATACGCCATTGTAGGTTACAGTGAAGCTTCAAGGGATCCAAAGGCAATTTTAACATACACACACTCTCAGCAGGTATGGCAGAAGAAATGTTTCCACAAGAAAGGCTGTACACAGTAAAGGATCACTCCAGGCACACCAGCAGAGGAGAAGCAACAAACACTCTCATGACTGTACCATGTGAGAAGACAAGGAGAGGAGAGGATAGAAGGCTGAACGAGACTTAGCCAGGGAAGACAACAACATACACATCATGTTAACCAGCAGACTTATACTGGCTCATATTAAATCCTGAGATAATCATGACCGTGTTTGTACTAGATGGAATAAAGATAGACTAAGGCATATAGGAAGGGGAAGAAAGAAAAACTAATTTCTATAAACCTAAAAGAATAAATTGAAGGGAACAAGCAGCTTCCATCTGTCGTCAATGCCAATAGATTTAGCTCTCCACAAACTGTAGTGTGGAAGCATCTAAAGAATGGCTTAAAAGAACAAGCCATTATTTTATATGAAGCTTTGTTGGGGACCCTATAAAAATGTTAATAGTAGTTCCAGCTTCAAGAGTGTAAAAGCTACCAAAAAGCAACATCTCACTTTTACTAAGCCAAATCAAAGCCACTGACTGCAAAACCCTCAGTTGAGAGTTTTCCCACCTGCCAACAGTGGTGGCTGCGGGGGCAAGTGTTTGTGGGGGGAAGCTTTCCAATGGACTCTCCCCAACTGCGTTTACTATTTTTTTTAATGCATCCCTCACCAGACTCCGTGAGCACCAAAGATCTTTGCAGCGCCTGACCTAACTGTCCCTCAGGTGTACCATGCTCACCTGTGCTCCCCATGGCAAGTACAGACTGCACTCATGGAAATGTTGCTTATGCAATAATATCCTACTGCAGGAACAGCTCAAACTGAGAACAAAACAAACAAACAAACAAACCACCCTCAATTTCATGAAAGCTAGGCTGAAATAGGTCTTATTTGCAGCAGGCTAGTTAAGTTCTTAACAAAATTCTAGCTAGTTTTAAAATTCTATTGAACTTCAATAGCAACTATTTATCCAATTCAACTGTTGCTATACAAGACTGAGATGGATTTTGTACAGCTTGTAAGTTTGTAAAAGTCTAACCACAGAGGTTGTGCTCTTTTGACTATGACATTGAGAACTTAAATCATATTAAGTTCGGCAAGGTCTGATAATTTCCTCTGTGATTCCTGCTCTTCTGCCAGCTTTCTAAGCTACTGTTCCATCAAGAACATTGTTCCAATTTTAGTTCCTACCAACAAAATAGCGAGGTCTTTGTCCCAGTTCTTGTTCATGAAAGTAACCTGAGTGGAGCTTCCTGACGAACCAAGGATTAAGTATGCCAAGGGGATCTGCACAAGCATTTTCAACCAACAGCAACACCTACTCCAGTATACATGTATATATATATATATATATACATATACACACACACACTCTTTCTGCAACAAGCAGAAAGAGGAAAAATAGCAAAACCCAAAACACAATGTCAAATTTGAGTAGTGAAGTTAAAATTAAAGAACTCCTCAGTTATGGTCTGGACGCCACTTCAGAAGCATTACAGAACAGAAACATAGACCAGAAAAAGCAGAGGAAAACCAATAAGGCTATGAGGCAGACTTTGACAGCGGTTGTTCAAACCAACTTAACTCTTCCAGGTTGTGCAAGTCAACCCTAACAAAACCAGCAGGCAGAGAGAGGGGAAAAAAGGACTACTAAGGCAGCACTTACTGAACAGATAAAGACATTAAAGCAAAATCAAAATCATCTTAAGCCATTTCATGATAAAGTATAAAGAACACATAGGATGCACTCCTCTAGATCTAGCTGGAGTAGTTCAAGCACTCGAGGTGAAATCTGGAGTTAACTACCCCTAAAGCGGCAGTCATGCTGTGTGACCACTGGCAGCAGTGCTTAAGCATGCTAACTTAAATCATGCCCCATGAACAGCCTCAACAAGGTCAGGCAACTTCAAACCCCTTTCAGCTAGCGCTTTAATGGTGTGCCACCTTTTCCAAGTGTAAACATCAGAAAGAACAAACACTTCTTGAAGGCTGAGGATGAGTCTCTCTACGCTAATGAAGTTTAAATTCTCCTCCGGTTATGTAATTCTTCCCCACCCATTCGTCTTCTATATCTCATACTCTCTTACCGTCAAATTAGGGAGCCTCATTTCCCCACCTAATGTGTGCTGCTGCCAAGCTATTGCTCATCTTCGAATACAAGAACTGATGTTTTTTATTCTCTTTTAAGACTATGCACACACTGGTCTCTCTTTAAGGTTTGTATACAAGATAAAAGCTACCAATCAGCCTAATCTACCAACAAGGGACGTCACCTGCAGCACAAAAAGTAGAAAATCAGATGATGCAAGCAAAAAAAACAGTAAGATGAGAAAACCCTTCCTTTGATTCCCAGGTGCTTAAAGGAAATGCTATCACTTACCATAAACATTGGTTTGATACGGAAATACCTGGTCACTAGCTTTCATAATTTGAACTGCAGAAGCTGCCCATTATGATAAACTATCAGCACCCCAGAATTTTAATCCTCTCTAGGCCATCATCAGTGTTGGCTAAAAGTACATCTTGGTGTAGTCAGCAGGGGCCTGTACCAGTTAAAGCAAGCATACATTGCATTTTGCATCAGTTTTTGTCAAGCTGATTCGGAAAGAAGCTGAATCACAGTAATTTATTTTAAGCCATATGAACACAGATACACCCAAAAAATTCATATTCCCGATACAAGAAAATCTAAGGAATATTTCCAACCACCAGTTTCAGGGGAAAAAACCCAAACCACAAACCAGCCCCCACTTTTGAATGCTTTTGAATTTTTGGTAATCCACCAGCAATTCAAGAACTCTCCCCAACTTAACTAATTTTCAGGTAAATACTTGAAGCAGAAAGCCTACACTACCTCGTGACAATACCATCTATTTTGTTAGAAGAGTCTCGCTAAGCACCCAGAATTCAAGCAACCCTACTATTCCAACAGACAAAGTCACGACAGAATGGTAACCTTGAGCCTAGCAGTAACTGTTCTCTGTGGGTGCCCTCATGAATGTTTTAGAAATAGCCCAGGCACTCCTACGGGTGACCAACACACACTCTTGTCACCTCCCTGAAACCATTTGTCTTGTCAAGTTCTGAACTTCAGCTATATAGCCCTCTCATTGCAGAATAACAGAAAAAGCTAAGTAAACACAGAGATAAACAAGCAACCAATCTGCACCGAGTTTTATCAGTTTGATAAATATATACGTGCACGAATAACAGAACAGAGACACATTTGCATGATAAATTGCTTCTAAAAGTTCAGCAATTAAAAAACCATTGTCAAACAACATTTCCTGGTACATATCAGAGTGAAAATGGAACTAATACTTCAGAAAAATAAGAATAGATACTCGGCCAGGATCCAAGTCAAGTCAAACAAACTAGGCACTGCAGACAGCAGCATCAAAGGCTGCTGGAGGGTCTGCAGGAAACCTCAGATGCATGACCTCAGACCACTGCAAAGAGGCTGGTCTACAAAAAATACAGTTGCACTTTCTGACTTACTACAAGCACAACAAGTAGCAAGTAAATCAGATGTTTCCAAATAACACCAACTTTGATTTAGCCACTTTATTAAATGAGAAAACACAAGAAACAAATGACAATCAGCATCTGCAGATTCATGGGTATAATCCAGAAACTGTTTACTGCCATCCCTCTCTGTACAGAATCCATAATTCTTTCAGAGACAGAATTAGTTCCTCAAAACGCTTACATTACCAGTTTCAATTTCCTTTTTCATCTCTCCGTATCAGCTTGTACTTCTCACAAAAACTACATGTGTAATTTATAGGCAATGGGCTGAAACACAGACAATCCTCTACAGATCAGTGAACTCAGGAGAAACTCTCTCTTCAGAAACATGTAACTAAAAAAGGAAGATTGTTGTTGAAATCTACTTAAATATTGTCCAAAAAAAAAGGGACAAAAATCTATTGCCAAGTTCACAGATGTCATTGATAAAATAATTCTGAGGGAGGTGACTGAAAGCTTTCTCTTAACATAAAAGAGTAGGAGAGTAATTTCGAACAGTCTTAAGAGCAAAGGACAAAAAAGCTACTCAGAGAAGTGACAAGAACAGGTTTTGTCAGCCAACCCATCAGTTTTCTTGGAAAGATGAGTATAATGGGCCCATTACTATACTACAAGAAAACAGTAATTACAGCAAAATATAAAGATCATTTACACGATCTCAATCTCAAAAAAAGATCTGGAATGTACGCTTTAGGAATAAAATCCACCTAAACCCCATTAAAATTATCAAAGGGCTGGAACACCTCTCCTATGAAGAAAGGCTGAGAGAGTTGGGATTGTTCAGTGTAAAGAAGAGAAGGCTCCCTGGAGTCTTTATTGCAGCCTTTCCATACATGAAAGAGGCCATAGGAAAGATGGAGGGAGAGTTTCTGCCAAGTCCTGTAGTAACAGGACAACAGTTTTAAACTGAAAAGGGTAGATTTAGATTGGACATAAGAAATTCTTTACAATGAGGCTTGCCTGGAGAAGCTATGGATGTCCCAGTCCTGGAAACCAAAGTCAAGTTGGATGGAGCTTTGAATAACCTAGTGAGGACAGAGGGGTTAGACTTTAAAGGTCCCTTCCAACTCAAACCATTCTGTGACTCTAAAACATCCTTTAATTCTTGTACTGTTCCGGAATAGTTTGTATTTTCACAGAAGACCAACTGCTGTAAAGGCTTGGCATCTGAACAGCAACAAATCAGACCAAATCTGCTATTAGCACTGACAGGATCTTGGCAGCAGGGAAAACTGCAAACCATAACAACTTCCACATTAGCCACATCCTGACCACAGCTCAACTCTCTCATTTCTTTTTTGTAAGACACTAGCTCTCTGCAAGGTTTGAGAAAGTTCTGGGCTTCCCTAAACCTTGGTTTGGAAAGCAGTGGGGTTGTGCAGTATGTGGACTTTGGACCACAGCTAATTTTTGCTCAGACTTTGCCACAGCCAAAGACAAACATACTCCTTCCAAACAGGTTGTTTTTCTTATTACTGACTTGGGGTCTCAGGGAGCTGCAGATAGCAACTGATGCAGCTCCCATAGCTCCATACTTTCATGGACCACAAGTTACAAGAAATCCAGCTCAAGAACATCATGCTCAATTCCTATTCAGAAAACAGTTAAAAGATTGAGATCAAAGTCCAGCTGCGTTTTACCAACTGATTTTAAAACCTCAAATACATTATCTGAACACTAGTTCCTGTACCCATCATGTATAAAATGTTACTTATTAATTTAACAGGAATGCTGCAAGACAGTGCGTCCCTGCTCAAGATTTTGTTATAGTCAACAATGACTAAAAATTACCAACCACCATTACCACAAAAATGGTTATACATTTTCTGCCCAAGTGTTACAAGACCTTCACAAGAGACCAGGCTTGGCCAAACCCATCTTTTAGAAGAAATCTGAGATAGCTTCAAGGTTTTCAATAGCAAGTGTCGTGGTGCAGGCGATACAGCGAACACATGCCCTCTTCACGTGCAAGAGCCATTGCTGTGAACTGTACTGAGGCACAGCAACTGCAGGAACACAGGGTCTCAGTATGTCTGATATGAAATTAAACTGAAAATAACTCATGCAGAATCACGCTCTCAGGACCAACCCTTAAGCATAATTACAAATTCTGTACAGAAGCTCACGCGGAGGACAAACCACCACAGTCACATGCTAAGATCAACCTATTTATTTTGGCAAAGAGGCAAGAAGTGAAGTCAGGGAAAGCCTTTAGTCAGGTCATAAATTCAGCTATAAAATGTGTCTCAGGTGTTTTTAAATTCAAAACTTCCTGAGCAACTACAGCTGGAAAAAAATATCTGGGAGAATGAGCACTGCTGTGCTGCCACTGCTATTTCCCAATTGGGGTCAGTAGCTCAAAGACGAGAGCATTTATTTGTGGCACCTGAGCCTTCATTTCAGACCATGCAAAATGTTTTACACAAAAAGCACACCTCCAGAGGTTAGGAAACTCTCCTAAGAAAAAACACCAGGTCACCAAGTCCTGCCACATGCAGCCTTCCTTTCAATCAGTTGGAATGGTTTCAATCTAGATGTCTAGGACACGTTATCCATCTGATGATAATCTGATGGTTAGATGTTTTAAGGGGGTAGTGGATCTAAGATCAGATGACAGAGTGAAGCAGGCACTCTGCTAAATAAAAAGATACTGCAATCATCACAGCCATTTTTTCCTTTTCCTCCTTAATTACATGAATATTTAGCTTCAATTTCATTTTCCTCTCCTTAACAAATATCCAAGAATTTAACATTGTGGTGAGACGAGGATCATATTACATTAATTTTCCCTTCAGGAACAAAATGAAAAATAGAAACACCAATATTATTTTCAACTCTAAGTAACACACTTCTTTCATTTTGTTTGTTTTTATCCCTTCCTACAATATTTTGAATTAAACTGAACACATTGCAAGGCAAAACAAAGTATTATGCTTCCAGAATCAAAGATATCTTATGGAAGTCATGTACGTATATTTAGCTATTTCTGGTTTAGATTTTGTTGGGTTTTTTTTCTACTAATTGTAAAGAATTTAATATCCATTATCTCAATAAAAGGAGAATTTCAGAAATGTAGGGCATATTATTTACAGATTTTTTTCAAGTCAGTATTTTTTTCTGACATGAGTGTGAAAGGAGTTTTAAACTCAAGGGATACACCCATGTTAGCAAATAGCATGGTACAATAGGAGTAACTGTGTACAGTGAAACAGCAGCACTGAGGGGCCAGTGTCCATATTACACACATTTTGAGGGGTTTACTAATTTTAGTCTGTACCAAGTATCTCTAGTCTGGTCCCCCTGCCTGAATATGAATGCACAGCTGCAGAGTATCAGGTATTTTTCTAAGGAGCATCTTCCACTCTAATTTCATCCTAATGGGAACCACTTTGGTGCTGGGCCTGCAGTGCCATAAATGCAGACAACCAGGAGGTTCACCAAAAAAGCAAGGTCCTGAGATGAACTAAAACACCAGTGGAGGAGACACACTTCTACTCATTTCTTTATCCAGCTGCTGATGTTTACTGGCATGGGAAAAGACAGAAATTGTAGACTCTTGTTCTAAGAGTCACAAGCCAGGTTAGGGGATTTTTCTCCTTTTTTATCTGCGCTTCAACGTTATCGTTGTTTTAATCTAGGCTTTAATTCTTTAATATGGAGCATGAGTGATCATATAAATTATAGCTACCAATCATATATTTAACCATATACTACCAATCATATTACTTAATGAGCAAAACCAGCCTTAAAACAATGCAAAGATATTGTTTTAAATAACTTAATCTAAGTTTTATTTCCTTCTTCCCTCCCCAAGGACAAACTATTGCTACTACAACACAAAAATTTTGCCTTAGAACTCCAAAGTTCAATATTCTTCTTTCAAAAAAACAGAGTCCAAGCACCAGCTAAACGCGAGTTTTGGCCTCCATAGCTTATAAAATTGCAGTGTTCTCGTTCTCTAAAACCAAAGTATAATTAAAATTATCTTTAGTTCCACCTAAATTGTTCCAAGATGCTTTAACAATCCCCAGCCTGTGAGCTGCCAGCAGGCAGTTCTCTCCAGCCTGCCCGTGGCACTGTACTCCAAGCGCCTGACAAGCAGCTTCTGGACTGCAGAAGGACACATGGAGATACTGTTGCCTAATCAAATAGTAAAGTAAAATATCACTTTCATGCTCACCTGGTAACTTACCACCAGCTCCCCAACAGATGATACTGTGGACTGGAAATCTGGAAGCAGTAGCAACAGGAATGTAAGTCCTGTTCCTGCATGTTTCGACATAACCCTGTTCAGCAGTCCTGAACAAAGGCTTGTGCTTATTCAACCTACAAATAACTTTAATCATCATATGTTGTCTAAAACCGCAATATGGATTCCTCTCTCTGGAGATTAATCTTCCTGCTGCTTGTCAGACAGAAGAGATTTGAATTAGGGCCTTAAGTCAAAAGCACAGCTAGCAAATCGTGCAGACCTAACCATGTATCGAAACATCATGTTATAAAAAGTAAACTTTAATTTCATTAGTGGGCAATATATAAAACACAACTCCAAATTGTTTTAAAAACACACTGGAAGACAGTATTAAAAGTATACTCAAGGGAACTGTATAAGGTTCACACACAGAATTTAAAGTTCCCAAATACAAGATTGGTGCAACATTACGCTTCCCTCAGACACCTGCACAAAAAAAAAAAACCAACAACCAACCAAACAAAAAAAAAACCAAAACAAAACAAACAAACAAAAAAAACACACACACACACACAAACAAAACAAGTAAACCCCTCCTTCCCCTCTGCCAGGACAAGAGGTACCCAGGACTAAAGTCACATTTCCTGTTTCTTGGTAACCCTTCTCCCCAGCTTGGGCAGTACCAGTCCCAGCAACAACAGAAAAATATCTCTGCCAAAGGGCATGGTTTAATCCATACTTCGGAGAAATTCTTTACCAAGAGTGTGGGGAGGTGCTGAAACATATTGTCTAGAGAACTTGTGGGTGCCCCATCCCAGGAAATTTTCAAGACCAGACTGGATGGAGCTTTGAGCAACCGGGTCTAGTCATAGTTGACCCTGCCCCATGGCACGGGGGCTGGAACTAGATGATATTTAAAGTCACTTCCAACCCAAACCACTCTATGATTCCATGATGCTGTGTTAAAAATAAACAAAGTAAGTCTGCATGAACTTAGAATTACAAGTGGATTCAAGGTACATAAATCCTTTCTTGGACATAAAAGTTTCCCCTTTACTGAAAGCAAAATATTTGATACAGAAATACAAAGAATATTCAAAACATTAAGTGTATTTTCTTAATGATTCATGTTTAAAACTCAGACCTTTCTAAACCCATGGTTTTTCCATAGCTTTGAAAATTTCGTTCAATATTTCTGAAATGTCAGCAGGTTTTCTCATCTTCCCCAGCTGATGTTACCTAAAACATTTTGCCAAAAAAAAATCTCAAAATACATACAAGCATGGCCTGAATTACTTGGACACAACCTGAGTTCAGATGTTCAGGGCCAATCTAGAAAATCATGGCTTTGATCTTCAGAGAATAAATACACATTTTTAAACATTTCAAAATGAAGGAACTGCATATAGTATTTACCAAACAACTGTATTTTTTGTTATTGCGCTTGTGCAACACAAAGGCAAAAAGGCAAAATTTAACAGAACTGCCATCAGCAGAGTTTCTGGAACTTACAATCAGAATTTCTTTGAGTTCTCTCAAGTTAAGGATGGTTGACATTTTTCAACTGTAAAAGTAGGGCAGTTTATGTGGATCACAGAGATTTGGCCCAAATGACCTTTTATATTTAAGTAACACTCCTCTAGAATAGTTAAAAATAAGTTGTTTTGGCAGCACCCAAAACGGGATTAAGGAAAAGTAACATTCCAAAGATCCCACAGATACGAAATTTTTAACAGAATCCTGGTGCTCAACAGAAACTTCAGGGGGGTCCAGAAATCAAAAAGACTGAATGATTTTTTAATGAGAAAACTGTCATCAAAGGTTCAAACCATGTATCAGCTACTCATCTACATATACAAAGGGCAGTCAATATGCTCAATATCAAAACCATAAAGAAAGGCAATAAAATGGATTTGCCTAAATGACTGAGAAGGACCAGGAAGAATGAAACAGCCATTTCCACTTAATACTTTTATCTAATTAACATTCTCAAGGAAATTTCTGATTTTCTCAACACTATTTCCAAGAAACAGGCCCAACTCAGTGTAATGCAACCTGCTATACATCATTAGGATTCACTCAGGTGACACAAGAGGAAAACCCAAACTTAATTAGATCAATTCAGATCAGTTGCTATAAAATCCATGGGTTTTGTTATTTGGCACATTTAAACCTATTATCCATTTAATCAATTAGAGAAGAGGATAACGTGAAATAGTTCTTAAGCATGCTTCAAAGATACTTAAATCGTCTTATATTTTTTCTTTTAATTCCAACACCTTCTGTGATCAAAAGCAGCATGTTTAAAGCCTTCCTCCAATTGCAGACCAACCTAAGTCAACAATTTCAAAATTCTTCCCGCTGAAAGATATATTATTACTAATGTCTAATCTTGAAGACACATCCCCTTGCTCTTCCAAGGCCAAGGCAAAACATTTTCTTCTTGCATGTCTTTACAACTTTCCTCTAAATGCTCACAGAAATTCCATGAAGTTTTAAACAAACTCTTTGCCATATAAAAAACAGTACAGATCATGTAATCACAGGTTAAAGATATATAATATTTACATGGAAAGCAGACCTACAGAATTCTTCAGTCTAGCAGCAAAGGCTGTAATATACAGTCAGTGGAAACAGGCCACACAGACTGGAAACTGGAACTATTTTGAATACAATTTTGAAAATGTTTTGAAGAATTACTTTTAACTCCTAACACAGATTTTAAATTTGGACTAGATTTTTTTTTTCTTCCTAGTTCAATATTTCTCTATCTGATTTGCAAGATGTCCCACCCAGCCTGTAAGGCAGCTACTTTTTTTTTTTTCCAGTACACATACTGACACAGCCAAAGGTAAGTACTAGTGCCTTCTGCCAGAAACACTGAAAAGTCAATTCCTGTCTGGTTTCAGCATTTGCAGATATTCCATGCACTCAGAAATGTCAATGATGTCAATCAAAAAGCCTAGGAGACAATTCAAGAAGTCACATGCAAAGTCATGATGTTAAAAACATTTAATTAACGCATTTGTGATTACAAGCAAGACCCTCGCTACAGACTGTCAAACAGCAAACCACAAAACAATCCCTGATTTTTTTTCCATGGAAAACTAACATGCTACTAGTTTCTAAAAGACGAGAAATACAATTCTAAATGAAACTCACTGATCAAAGATGCAAAAGAGACTGTGCTGCTATTGAAGGAAAGACTGTGGGGTCATATGAAACTTATCATCAATGGACCCACAAGAAGACAACTCTTCTCAGTGCTGTACAAAGTATCCTCTTCAGCTCCTGGACTTGTGGTCTACAATGCTGCAACCCAGATTCACTCAAGCGCTCTATTTAGAACTCCAGTCTGGAAGTTCTTCAGCACTTCCTATATTCTAGCAAATAGGAAGGAAATACACTCTTTATTTCAGATATATGGAGCTCCACAGGAGCTTAATTTACAGTGATCAGGAATTCAACACAAGTCAGATATGACCAATTCAAATTTCTCCTTGTGAATAGAAACACTTCAAATCTGCTTTCACAATGGCTATTTCTTCACACTGCTGAATGACCTGAGAATCATCTTGGAGGGGGAAAGGAGAAATTAGTAGTAAACACATTACAGATCTCCTGTATTTCCTTTCTGGAGTAAAAATCTTCCTCAGGGATGAGTTTTTGGTTTTGAATTGTTCATGGGAACTAGACAGCTAGAAGCCATTAAGTACAATTGTCTCACATCATTATACGATTAGAGATCTTCTAAAGTCATCTCAGAAAATATTCAAAACACAGTGTAAATGAAACAATTGTGTATGTAACTAAGATGAAGAACCTGGAGGATTAATACAAGTCAGGTACTTCCCCAGGAACCCAGAAAACTCCAGTTCCTTTGGTGATGAGACAGCAACAAAGACATGGGGTTCAGTCACCTTCCAGTGACCTGTATGAAGTCTTGAGACAAGAACTCAAGAACAATTGAGTTCACCGTGTAAGAAGTAGTACAGAGCAGCCCAACTGATACAACTCACAAGCCACTGACCGAAGAAAAGCCAAAATGAAAGCAAAAAACACAACCAATGAACAGACCCATTTTGCAAATGCATCAACACATGAATCAGACCCCCGTCACACCATGTTAATGGAGACTCCACCTCTCTTTACAAAGACTCCTGTTCCACCCTCCAAAATAGCCTACCTGTCTTCAATTACAGGGAAGTACATGCTTCCTTTTATTGACTGAAGGACACAAGGTCTGAAGAATTATCTTATTATCTTTATTAATAGAGGTTACTTAAAAAAAGAAGCACTTTGAAGAAGAACTTGACTGTAGTTCAGAAGATTGAACTGTAAACCTGGAGTATATTTGTGACACAGTATCACCCAAAAAACAAAGGCAGACAATATTTCTTTCTTATTACTTAGAAAGAAAACTAACAATATCAAGCTGACATTGCATTTTGGTATCAATGCTCTGTTAAAAAGAAATTCACAACTTCCGGAATTTCTGCTTTATTTGGATGACTGGTAAAAAGAACTTGCTAGCTATAATGGTTTACTCTGACTAACTTAAAAACCAAAAAATGATTCTTGAATAACTCCAATAACTTGGGAACAATAAAGGAAACAAGATTAATCAAATGCCTTCTCAAAAGCCTGAACATCCAGCAAGAGCAGTTTCCTATGCTGCCTTCACAGACAAGGCTGAGGGGTGAGCCACGCTGGCTAACTTCCCAGTGTTACGACCTGTAAAGAATACAAATCTAAATTTGCTAAAATAAATATACCACTGCATTTGGTCTGTTAAGACATAATAAATTATTTTTTTTTAGAAGTGACAAGTTAGCAAAAGTTGCTGAAATTTAAATTAAAACGCACAAGAGAGAAGCACAATTATATTTCAAAGGTTATCAAAAAACTATTTGGTTTTTCAGCTTCCACTCTATAAAACTCATTCAAGGTTCACTGGGATGTCGTAATTTAACTAATTTATTCACACATCCAGCAGCTTGTGTTGTGTGATGATCCGTCTTTGATACTGAAGCTTTCGACATCATTCTAGAATGATGCTCTGTATACAGAGCATGTCCCATAATAACAGCATAGGGAACCCTAATACACCAGGCGTGGCTTTGGACATGAAGGCTGAACCACCCAGGAAGTGCTCTAATAACTACATCAGCATTCCTGTGAGCCTTTACTGCTAAGAGTCTCTTGAACTAGATTTATACTCAAAAACATCAGGGAGGTATAGGAGGAAGGACTGATTTTTTGCCTGACACGTTCTTCTATTGTAGCAATGGACTAAAAATTAAGCCTTGACTGTAGTTAATGATTTTCATCTTCTTTGCTTCTTGGCTTCTCCCCCTTCTCTAGGCATCCCATAGTTTACCTCCTCTCCCAGCCTCAAAATGCCTTTTTTTTTTTTAAATAACTTTTTTTTTTTTTTAAAAAAAAAAAAGTTATTAAAAAAAAAAAAAAAGGTTTCTCTCTAAAAAGAAATTCACATTCATTTCACATTCATTTTTAAAGCTGCCAACTATGAACAAGTCAAAAACCACTGAAACGGTAGGATCACTGAAGATACTGTAGAGAAAACATGACAGCAGAAAGGGCCAATCCTAAAAATCAGCACTGATGCTATTCCCGGTAAAAAAAATTCCTTGCAATGCTCTGAACTTTTTTTTGTTTGGGGAACACCAGGAGGTCAGAGGCTTTCCACTCTGCCAGTGGAGCTGTGCTAATCCTGCACTGGGCTGAGCCTCTGAGCTCAGATAGTCAGTGAGGCTCAGCCTGGAAGGTGAACCACATCTGCTCAGCCTCCTCCATCCAGCATTACCACAGCTCAGTAGCCACTGCTCCAGATCACCAGCACAGGTGGTTGCTTCTGTCTACACCACCCTGGTCAACACCAGAATTAATAATTTTGGACCTCTGGTAGTTACTCCCCTTCTCAAGTCCTTTCTACTCTAAACTGCCTCCCTCTTACACATTAAGCTGCATCTAAAATTAGCCTGTAAAGCAGATTTTCATCTCAAAGCATCAGTACTCCCCCCACTTCCATATTTTCTAAAACAGGAAAACAGATTGCTACTTTGATCCAGGAATCCAGTGAATCCACGTGCATTTTAGGTGGTAAAAGGCATAGGGTGTTCTTTGCAGGGCCCAGAGCAAGCTCAGTGCATTACCATCTGGGGCAAGGAGTACTGTGAACAGCCAAAGGACTCTCCAACAGAGCAGCCAGCCACAATAGCCTGAAACAACAGAAAATACTCCGTCCTGCTGATTCACATGGGGAGCAAGCATGTTCTACTGCAGAGGTTCCAGGCTGTGTTAAGCACCATAGAGCAAAGCTTGTCCTAAGAGGAATGTTCCCCACAGCAAATTGTTCTCCACGTCACTCTCCCAACCTCAGCCTGATGAACAGGTTAACTGTTGGTTGACAGCTTCCAGGTAATTACAGGCATCCCAATCCACTGCTTACTGGTATGACACTGCTCATCTTCAACAAGGGAATGCAAAAACCAGAGAAGAAAATAAGAAATTTGATTAAAACTCTCTCTCTCCAATATTTAAATTCTGCTTCTGCCAGATGTTTAGCCCTGCATCTCTCCACTACCCTTCTCACTAGACACCAAGCCTGGCTGATAAGTAAAACAAAAGCCAGCATCTCTTTCATCCTCAGAAAACCACACTGATGCAGCCAGTTTTACTTGCTCTATTGTACAAACTCCATTTGCAATCTATCTTGGTATATGCAGTCCACACAGAGCATGTGAAGCTGCATGCTAATCTACAGCCCTGACGCCATGCAAATCCTTCCCATCTCCAGCAAGTTGTGAAACACAAAAGGCAGGATATCCTGGAAGTAGCTACACAAATGAAAAAAAAAAAAAGAAAAAAAAAAAAAAGTGGGCAAGTGTCCTTGGAATAACTTACACAGGACTTCTTTAAGGGCAGCAGCTGATCCTGAAAAAAGAAGTCTGATTCCGAGCGAGACACGTTGTAAGCCTCCACAAATACATGCACCTGAAGTACCACGGAACCAGATCATTCCAGAGTGATCCAGGCAGATGAATGATGGACAAGACACAATGCAACCCAGGAAGCCAATCCAGGTGACGTGCTAACAACATACACTGGAGTATTCATTATGTTTTACACTCCGGTGAACTCCAAATGAACACCATCACATGCATCTGGGTCAAAATTTGACTGCCATTACATGCAACAGTGCAAAAGAGGTGATATCAGTACCACAGAACCAAGATTTGCATCCTACGTGTTATTTGCTATAGCCTGAAGCACCCAAACTCCACACCAAGCCATTCCTGTCCCAGCTGGGTGGGAGCCCTTGGAGGGGAGCCCTGGTACCTGAAAAAGGGGAAATCCCCCCTTAGCAATGGGAAGATCTTTTAAAAATCCTTCATTCTTCTCCTACATTTTCTTCTTTTTAGTAATAAAACAGATGTGAAGACCTTGACATAGGTATAATAATAGAGAAGGCACAATTGTTTTTCTTTACTTCCCTGCCTACTAGTGAAAGCTTTTAGCTTATATTAGAAGCACAGCAGAGTCCAAACACTTGCAAGAGATGCCTGAGAGAAGTGGTAATTTGTCAGAAAAAAGGGAAAAAACATCCTTCCTTTTTCAACAGTAGTAACTTGAAGTCTGTTAAGACACGAGGTTCAAAAATAAACAGCATGCACACCAAGCAGTAAACATTGTTTAAATGCTTGCTAGCATTACTAGACTAATTTCTCACAACATAAAATTGGTTTTCCCGAAAATGTGGCTGATATTTCATATTCAACTTGTTTCTCCTCTGTCTTCAGATGTGTGACAGTTACACAGCTTTCCCTTACACAAAGGCCTGAAACAAAGTAAAATTAAGCACTTAGAAAAAAATCCTGCCTTTACCACACACGTATGCCTACTTCATTGTCAGACTGCGGACTTCTAGTTAGAATTTTGTGAGTTTGCCTGCCTATAAGATGTTCATCACAAAATTAGGCCATGAATTTACAATGAAGCAGCTGATCCAACTAAAAAAACAAAGCCACAGGAGCCTCATGCACAGTTGTATCAAATTTCTCCCTACAGCTTATGTACAGTGGAGGAAGTAACAGATCCTTTTGAGAAGGCTCCTGTCTTACCTGGATCTGCTTAAAACTTTTTAGTCATTTTCAACAAGAGGACCAAAGGAAATAAGAGAAGCTGCTAAAAAGAACGTACTGAGTCCTAGAAAAACATGAGCCATTAGTTTTCATTAATTAGAACCAACCACACCTTAGAACACCTTCAGATTGCACTCCAAAACCTTTACCTGTCTTGGGGTGAAATACTTTAGCCCAGACTGTGAGGCCTCGGGGTCTTCTTACGCCCCCGGCAGACACACCCAGGGTCAGTGCCTGGGCACGTTATGGGGATCAGGCAGCATCTTACAGCTGATGCGTAAAACATGGCTTTAAAGTCCAGTCCAGACATGGTAGGAAGGGCAACCCCCAATGCTAACCTGCTTTGCACACAAGCAATCAAAACACAATTTTTCTTCTACTACAGTCTTCAAATGTTTCCTCTTCAATCTGCTGGGGTATCTTCGGTCCTCTCAGGTCCCCAGACTTTCCCACCTTGGCATCACCCTCCAGCCTTCATGTGTTACTCAAGAAGGAGCTCACCTCAAACTACTCCTCCCAATAGTTTCCCTCTCCCCTTCTTCTACCTCCACCCAAGGGCTAAAGTAGCAGTCACTAAGCAAAAACGCCAGTGACATGAAGTGCCTTTTGTCTGCCCTCTTCCCTCCCAAAGGGATTCATAGAGAAACCAGGATCAATACAGAAAACAATTCATCTCAAATAGCTGTTTGTTTCTTTTAAATCATACAAATTTCCACTTCCATCCTATGCACTCAAGCAGTCAGTACTTATTACTAACATGAAATGCCAAGCTTTTACTAAGAAATTTAAAAATAAAAAAAAAAAAATCAAGAAATAACAGAACTGCATTTCTTTTAAGGGATCCCTTCGCCTTCCTTCTACAGAGATCAGTAACTGATCTGAGACTGTAACAGAATGGTTTGAAACAGAAGGTGCAAAGGCAATCTAAAAAAAAGTCTATGAACCAATGTTACATGTTATAACCCCTGCTAGGCTGACTGGTACATGAACAGACACAGAATTCTGTAACAATAGAAATAAAGAAGCTAAACTCCAACACTTGATAAAGTACTTTCAGTTCCAAGTTAAAAGAAATCTGATGTAATGCTTAACAAAAATACATCCATGTATGCAAAACTGGAAAAAGCTGCAAGGATTTAAATCGAAAGAGAAGAATTCATAAAAGTATATGGTCAACATATCATTTATATTTATCTTTGCTGCTTTGGTGTGGAATACACATAATATAATTTAGCATGTAACCCAGAAATACCTGTAGTATCAGTTGTCTTATCGTTGAAAGACTGCATGTTCATTGACAATAAGAAAGATTATCACAGACCCAGAAAAGCAGCTACTTAGACCACTGACTGAACTGTAAAAAAAAACATGTTTCGTGGGTGTTGACCTTTTGAGCAAGACATGATTTGTACAGCACGATAAAAGGCTAAGAAACTTCACATCTCAGATTCCTCTCCCTGAGTTAGTAAAATAATCTTTTTCCTTTCAAAGGAGGTAGACCTTTAAAGCAAAATATAAAACAAGACCTAAAATTTGTTTTAGATTACCATCAAAATATGATAAAAAAGTTATTTGAAAAAACAGATTTCCCCTAAACAAAGCTTCAGATTTGTTCTTGCATAACTGATCTAAAAAATACTAAGGTCTCAAGACTACTTTTGAAAAAAGCCCATAATGCACCTCCAAACACCCAAAGAAAAAATATTTTAATACAGGACATTCATGCAGTGAACCAAACACTATCTCAAGGTCCATATAATCTGAGGTTGAGTGTCTGACCATGACTAATTTCAGATGCTTGAGAAGATGCAACAGTAATATAATGGGATGACAACTGAGGACAGAGATCATCCCGCTGTCTCCAAAACTCCAAGTGTACAGAAGAAACAGAAGTGTTTTGTTCCCAACAGCTCCAATTCAAAACAACTACGACAGCCCATTTCTATTCTGTTTCCCAAGAACTTTGAAATTTGAAGCAATGCTCTTAACCACAGCCAAAAGAAGATCAGTGACCAAAATCTATAAAAACCAATAAAGGCTCTTCTTTGGAAAAAAATTAAAAGAGGAGGACAAAAAGGCCCAGCAGCATGCTCATCAAAAGGCAAGCCAACAAGTATGAGAGAAGGAGAAACAGCATGGTTCCTGTAGCATCCACACAAGTAAGACTCCTTGCCATACAGCAGAGAGATGCATTCTGCTGCAGTGCGCCACTCGCGTACCTGCCGTACAGACTGGTTGCGTGAACACTGCCACGGCTTCAAAGCAACTGCAAACACCAAAAAAAAAACCTCAATAGGAGCCTATAAAATGAGACAAAGATTTATCTCATCAGTTTTCCTATCTTTGTAAAGAATTCCAGGAAACAAAACAAAAACAAACAAACAAACAAGAAACAAAACAAATAAATTAATTCTCACCTCCAAACCCACCACATGTACTAAAACCAACTGTTTTTCTCTTTAGATAGTAATGAAAGTCCACGTTATCTTTGGGCCTTCTGAAGTCCGTGATCTTTTACAATCCTTGCCACTCTTACTGCTCTGACTGCCCTGGTGTGTAGCTCTCTCTAACTCCCACAGCACGGGAGTCAGAACTAGATGGATCCTTAAGGTTTTTTCCACAGGCCATTCTAAGATTCTATGATTCTATTAAATTCTCCACATATACTCTTTATGTCCTCATTTCTCTCTGCAAAGGCATCTGGAGGTGTTTGTCTAACTTTTGATAGAGGCAATGAAGGTTACACAGGTCTAAGAGACTGCAAAACATGTTGAAGTTTCCTGAGAGAGGGTGAGCTGACCAGGCCATGGCTCAGGGCAGTACACGCCTCATGTGCCTCCCCTCATTTCTGCTCCTCACTCCATGCTACTGCTGCCCTGTTACAGAAGCTCTGAAATGCCTGACATCCCTCTGCAGCATGAATGTGGAGAAGAGAAAGGCAGTGGGATTTGCTGCTTTCTGCAGAGCCAGCAGTTTGCACTGGGGTGTCAAAGAGCCCCATAACCATCATCACTGCTGGGAAGGGCACAGAAGATGCAGTTGTTGAAGAAGATTTCCTCCTCTTGGAGGGGCCAGTAGGCAGTTCCCTCAGCCCAACTATTCCCAAAACTGCAACCTCGTAGAATCATTAAAACTGAAGGAATTAAAAGTGTTTGTCAGATTCTTCATTCCTGAATGCTCTGATCCCTGTTCTGGAAACTTTGCAGTATATAAGCAAGGCCAGCAACAGCACAGGAGGTTATCACACACCATTAAACCTCGAACTAGATGAGCAGCTACAGAGCATCCAACCCCCAAAACACTCCAGTGCCTCCTCTCAAACAAGCAGAGTGGCATGACGGTCAGGTTTGTGCACCTGCACACAGTGCTCACCCAGACAAGACAAAAGGAGACACAGCAAAATTGTCTGTCTTTGGCACAGAGGACTTTGTGAAAGGGTTTTACTGCTTATCACCTCCATCACCATAGAGCAGCTGTGATGGGCTGCACTTGAATAAATCAGGAAACAGCTAAGCACAGATGTGAATTCAGAAGGGGGTGTCCTCAGCCCACCACAGGCACAGCCTCCTTCGCAGGTCATGCCTGAGGACTGGAGAAGGACATGTTGTCTTCCCTCAGACAGCTTCTTCCGAAACACACCTAATACAGTATCACCTTTTAGTCGGGCTCCTTTGGATCTGGGACTAATGAGAATGCACCTGAGATGATCAAAACCTTGCTAAGTGTCATGGTAATGAAGACAGGATAGCAGATGAGAGAGAGGGACAGAGCTCTGGACATACACATCACAAGGTGAACTTGCTCAAAATGCAAAAAGTAACAATATTTACATCGCTTCAGGTTCAGGATCCATAGAAACATTTAGATACAATTCAGAAAGTTGCTGCTATTATTGTAAAATACAGCTGATATTGAAGAGATTTTTGTGACCAACTGGCTTTGTTAAATTCTCTGCTTGTGTTTTGGTTTTTTTCCCCTCAAATTTCAAATCAGCCTGCTAAGTCTTGTTAATTACAAGGAAAACAAATTTGCTCATGAAACAATTATCCACTATGTAACTAATACTCTTAATTTAATTGTCTGTTTAACTATCTTCGCAAAATAAATTCAGCAAGCTCTTTCAAGGCATGTTGCTTCAAAAAAACCAACTGAAGAATTTTCTTTTATGATAAATAAGGCCTTTTGTTCAGCATTTACAAATCCAGGGTTCACTCAGACTTTCAGCTCAAGACTCAGAATTTCTCTTGATTTTTCTGAGAGCAGATCAAGACCCAAAAGATGCACACGTAGATGTGGCCACCTCAGTTCTAGTAGTGATCATGACACCTCCATTTGGCACTGCCAGGGCCAGATCCCAGTTTGGAGGTGGGCCCTTTTCTGCCTTTAGCATGCAGAGACCAGGCAAGCACAGCAGTGGTGAGACTGCAAGCTGCACATATGAAAAGTGATGTTTAATTCCAGATGTCTGATCCATCTCTCATTCCCTGGAGCAAGCAGAAACTACCCTTCATCCGCCCAGTTGCACAGTGAGAAGAATCATTCAGCTGACAAGAAAAGACCCCTGGCTTGACAGAAGTGCTTCAGGAGTCACAAAAATCTGAGTGTGACCTTGCAGCACAGCCACGGCAGCCAGACACCAACCCACACTTAATCAAGCGTTCATGCTTGATAAACGCTTAATCAAGCATCCGTACCCTGCTACTGACAGTACCTGCAATTCAGCTTGCAGAGCTCCCACATGCCTACAGGAGCTGCAGCCAGCACCTTGTCTGCCGGTTACTTGTCCTCTGGCTGCATGCCCCTTTTCGAAGTGAGCATGAAAAAAGTCAGCATGCTACTGGGGCTCCCAAACCACCTGTGCTAAGCTGTCC
Organism: Oxyruncus cristatus; assembly: GCA_013399855.1. NCBI lineage: Eukaryota > Metazoa > Chordata > Aves > Passeriformes > Cotingidae > Oxyruncus > Oxyruncus cristatus. The sequence goes on from VXAY01002775.1 coordinate 781,234, forward strand.
ACATGTGGCAACAGGCTTTGCCTTTGAGCTGCACAGCAGCAAGACCTCAGTCGTCCCTCATCCTCTGCTCCATTTTTGCATGCTGCTCAACAAATAAATAAAAATAAAAAAGCAAGAACTTATTTATTTATTAATACCTTGATATTCTAAAATGGTCACTTACTGAAAGACAGTTTTAGCATGTTCTCTCCAGTAGAATACATACTATTAACTATGTATGGTCATTACTTACAGAGATCATTCTACCAGAGATTAAAGTGCCCATAGATCTATCTGTCTTTTTCTTGCCATCAGAGCCTTAGGAAAAACCACAAAGGCTGCTGACACTTCACATTCTGCTTTGCAAAACTTGGTTTTGTTGGGTTTTTTTGGGGAAGGGGAAGATGCATCCACAGATATCCGTTCAAAAATCATATTTTCCTATTTTTTTTATATTATTACAGTATCTATCAATACCTCAGAAACACAAGGCTCAGTCACCAGTATTTACTCCAGACATAATACAGTCTTTCCAAGAAAGAGCTAAGCAAAAACTTCAATAGATGTCATGTTATGTTAAAATGTTGCCATTTTAATCTTCCCATGCATACTTTAAAAAATGGATACAAAATGAGAAACATGTTACTTAGCAAGTCTGATTTTTTTTTTTTTTCAGTAGGGTGACAGTTCTTTAAAAGTGTTTCAGAACCAAAGGCACTGTAACACTAGGACATAAATTATGGGGCCACATACAGTATATATTACAGCAGATGATGAATACTTCAGGTTTTATCCCTCTGATTTTCCTGGTTTAAACCACAGTATGGTCCTACAATGATATTTCCTATGGTATTACAGGCTATACTCCTAAACCACAACATTTTGCTGTCAAATGAAATAGTTTGCCTCAACACTAATTATTTTAAAACCAAATGCCTGAAACTGTAACATGAGATGACCAGCAATAATTGAAAGATTCTAGGACTTTATTACAGAAACTGCCTATCTTTTGAGCACTGAAATTACTTTTTTCCATATAAGCTCAGGCCAGAATACAGACAGCACCTGAAGAAATCATCAAACTCAAGCCCCTCTGTGAGAACAAGACAATTTTGAGTAATGTGTTTAATATATCCTTAACACAAGTCCTATTTGACTTTCAAAAACCTTCGCAGAAAGGAGATTGCACAACCTCAGCTTGTTCCAGTTCTCCCTAAGGCATAACAGATTTTAAGAACTTCATCAAGCAAACTAGTTTAATCTTTTTCAAAGCAGTCAGTGACAGGACACAGACCACTTCTCACTAATTTTAAGACTGTAGTATCTTCTTGTCCCCTGATCTCTTTCTGCTGGAACCAGGCTTGTCTAGCCTTTGTACAACACATTTTCCAACCACATGTAGTCTCTGTAGGTGACACTTTCAAAACCCTTCCTAAGCCTTGATGACCATTTTTGGTGGATTGAGACATTTGCATTCGTCTTTCTTAACAGGTTGTGGCCAAAATTGAACACACTATTCTATTAACTTAAGCTTCATTAGTACAAAAATTTAAATTACTGTAGTGGTTTTGATTCTAGGCCTTTCTTGGTAACCAGGTTGTAACCAAAGAACCAAGGCCATGTTCCCAGTATTCCATATGATTTTTACGTAAGCAAAGGTATAAATAAGAAGGGAGTGGAAGCTCTCCCTCTCTTCTCTTCCGGTGAGGATCAGGAGCAGTGGGTCTCTGCGTTGGTCTTGCTTATCTATCAGCTGAGGCCTGCAGTGACTGCTGGTCTGCCACGCGGGAGAGTGGGGAGTGCCGGCTGTGCCAGGCCATCCCGTTGTTCTAAGGGACGTGGTGAGATTGATTTCTGCCAGTTCCTTGTTTTGCTGGTTCTCAGTTTTTGATTGTGTATATCTGTTTTTTCCCCTTTTTCCCTTTTCCTTTTCCCCTTTCCCTCTGGGGGAGGGGGTTGTACCCGGGATCCCGAATATTGTATATAGTATTCTAGCTGTATATAACTGTAAATACATACAAATATATATATTTTGATATAATTTGGTTGCTTTCGGGTCTTCGCTTTCTGTAGTTTTTTTCCTTTGCCCCGAGGGAAGAAGGGAGGGGGAGGCTTTCCCTGTGGGTTCGGACAGTTGGCATAAAGCCAACACAATTACAAACTTCAACAGTACTGCACCCCCATGCTTACTGAGATCTCCGATAACCCTCAGACCTGTTTCCATGGTGCTGCTGCCAAGTTGACTAACTATCTGATTATGGGATCTTCTTCCTGAAAAGAGTATCTTGCACTCAAATACAGCCTTTGAACTTATCAAAAACCTCTCTTCCAAAGCAGATCATCAAAAAAACATCCTGAAACACCTACTTGTCTTCTTCAGACTTTGTGCTAATTCTGTTGATCAAAGACATCAATGACAAAAAGTACAAAGGTGCCAGAACTGCCCCCAGCGCCACTTAAACTGACTTTCAGTTTGATGGTGACTCATAATCATTCCCTGAGAATTATCACCCAGACTTGCTATCTCTAGATCCGGTCCCTTTGGTTCAGATGTTCTCAAACGCTTCAGATGAACAATTTCCTGAAGAGCAGCCCTACTGGGTCAGAGGCAGGCTTGTTGTCCGCACTAGGTCAATGACTGAAATTAATATAAAAATTTGATAAATAATTGACAGTACTTCCCCAGTTTACTCTCCCAGGCTCTATGTTCATTTCAGTGACACCCTGAGCTACTGGAGCTACTCAGCACAAGTAATCCTTAGTGGATTTTTCTTCCATTAATTTGTCCAGCTTCTTTTCAAGTCCCTGTAAACTTGCAATATCCACATGCTTCTGAAAGAATCTCCAAAGCTTAACTAACTACACATTGGGTCAAAACCAAACCCACACCCCTTTTTTCATTTTGAACCTGCCAGATTAATCTCACACTTCCACACTGTGTACTGATAAAAAGTTAGTCCCCACTCAACTTTGCCATATCAGTCACGAGATTGTTAAAATTTCAAAAATCTCAAAGCTTTCCTCAGAGCAGCGTTATCAGGTACCACAAAAATACGAAGGCTAGATTGGGTCACAAAGCCTTCTCCACCCTGGCAGATTAAGCACAAGGAAGCACTACTTCACCTTGTTTATGAGAACATTATTATTAATGGGTCAAAATACTGACCCATTATCAAAACAAAGGCACATGGCAATGCTGGAGGCTGAAGGACACAGTACTTAGTGCAGATTATACAGGAATGCCCACTCTGACTAGAAACTTGGGGGTGGGGAAATTACTTCAATTTACTTACAATTTCTGCAAGCTAATACTGCAATGGGTTTGATTCAGAAAGCTATTAAGCCCCACAAGAAAGTTTACTGCCTTTATATTCACACCGCTGGCTTTAGAGTTTCACAGTCAGAGGCATAACTGTATCATCACTAAATAGTTTATTATCTTAGACACATTAAAAACACATACACTACAAATGCAGTCAAGTTATATCTTAATTTCTACAGTTTGTAACTTGTGCTCTGACAATTTTGATATTTACTCTCCTACCTCAACAATACTGAGATCTTTCTTCTGCAGTTATTTTATAAACTGTACACTTTGTAGTTAACTTGTAGGTTAGCACAGTTTAATTATATTTAAACAAATACTGCAAGACATTTGCTTATACATTTAAATTTTCATAATGATTATTTTAATCATTAAATTACTTCCATTTTAGTAGGGGTTTTTTCACTAAAAACTAAAACTAAAAAGTGCACATGACATTTAACTCACGAGTTCATCTCCACCCTGTTAATTTGTCACACTTGCAACAGAAGAAAGACAGTCCCGTGGCCAACCTTTGTACTCGGATGGCTGTGAACCCAACCCATAGGCCGCTCCGCAGCCCGGCAATGCCAAATGAACTGTAAGAAATTAGGTCGCCTCAAAGGTCTGTTCCCCACTGAGAGCAAGAGGGGATGCAAGTCTCGACATACTACTTCTCTTCATCTTCGTAAAAAAAGGGCTGACAGTCAGCAACATTCAGAGGAAGGAATAGGTAGCAACCATCCTTTTACAGATGGCTTGTGGCTGGAGGTTAGCTATAGCCGTCTTACAGGCCTTTGGTGGCATTTACTAGTTCGGAACCTGAGGACCAAACATCAGGCAAACATCAACAATATATACGTGCTGCACTGCAAGTTCTATTCAAGAGCATTAAGGGGCAGAACCTTTTTAAGTTTTCCTAGGCAGTAATGAACGCGAGCTACAGGAACTGGGTATCGGGTTTTGGTCGTACACTGACACACGCTGCTCTCCAAAACCGCAGCCTGCAAAAGTACTTCATGGAGAAATACTCCAAGAGAAGAAGATGTTTTTCCATTGCACTACCAGTCATGCTGAGTTCGGCCAGTCAGGGCTGTAAAAATTTTATTTGCTGTGACAGCACAGAAATGTTCCTGAAGCAAGGAGAGGAGCTCAGCTGTAACTCTGTAGGGATGGGATTTCACAGAGGATGACACTAAAAAGAAAAAAACCAAACCCACAGAAGAAAGAAATTCCCATATCAGTGCATTTAAGGAAGTAAAGAACAGTCCAGAGGGATTTTAACTGCACCTCGCCGGGAAGCTCCGGGTGCAGCAGGTCCGTCCGGAGCGCTCCCCCCGCCGAGGGCCCCTCTCGGCCCTTCCCCG
>VXAY01002775.1:786064-886007 GCA_013399855.1 Oxyruncus cristatus
GGCCCGGCCCGGCCCGGCACGTCACCGCCACAGGGGCTGGCCGGGGGCGGGGGCAGCGCCGGCCGGGGCGGGGGCAGATGGAGAGGCCTCTCCGGCCTCCCCTGCGATCCGGGGCTGTCTGACAGGGCGCCCCGGCCCGCTCTCGGCCCGCCCGACCGCCCAGGCACTGCCGCGGCCGCCCCTCTGTGCGGGGGGCGCAGCAGCCCGCAGCCCTGGTGGTGCTGAGGGGCTGGCTCGGGGACGCGCTTGGCTTGTGGCTGGGCCGTGGTTATTCTGCGAGAAGTTGGTTGTCTTCCTTTATTTTTACCAACGCGGTTACTAAAGGGGTCAGTTCTGCATTGTCTTTGTCTTTATTGACCATCACCCCATAAAGAAAGGTGCAGAGCAGGTGGTGGCTCTCCCGCTGCGCAAGCCTCGGCAGTAAGAGGCTTTTTCAGCCCCGTTCGTCCACCTGGCTCCCCCTGGCCCTGTGCAGTCCCTGTCCTGTCCCCAGGGGCTTGCCCTGACAGATGTTACACGGGTGGGAGCAGCGACGGTCACACCCGCTGCTCAGTGGCACAACAGCATCGCTTGCCCCCGTCCTGTCCCCGCTGTAGCTCCTGTAAGGCGACACAGGTGCCAGCCTGCCTTCCCGCCGGACTCCATGGTGGCTCTGCGGGATTTCCCTGGCATCTGCCTACACCCAGCTATTCATCCTGGTGGCTGGTGGTGTGAGAGTGGCCCAACTGGACGGCATTGCATCATGCTCAGCCCTGGCGTCACCACTGAGGGCACTCACAGCCGTCCCTCCCGGACCAGCCGTGCTGCAGCTCTGCGTCGCCTCCCTGTCCCTTGGCTTTACCACGACTCATTCCTAGCGTCACTAGCTGGTTTGTCAGCTTTCCTGTAAACACTTAGCTTCTCTCCACACAATACTTCACGAGTGGCACAATGACCTGACAATATGTGCAAAGCCTCTTTGTTCTCCACTTGATGATTCTTATATATTTTGCTGACAAAGGGAAACAAACCAGCTCATACATCAAAATTCTCTGTTTTCCCTAATTTTTCAGCCTTAGCTTTCTTTAGGCAGGATATGCTTCACTGCATCCTTTTTGAGTGTTTGGACAACACCAGAGACAATTATGAATACAGCCTCTAGCTAATAAATAATTTAAACAAATTTCTTTTAGCCGTGTCTACCCCTTGGCCTTTTTTAGGGGACAAAGAAAACCCAGGGAGAACCTAGAGAAACTCAGGGGTTTCTGTCAAGGATCGTTATGGATGTACACATGGGAGGAAAATGGCAGTAAGCGAAGTGCATGAGTAATCCTACATCCTGGGCAGAGCATGGGTGGAGTTAAATCCTGTGCCCAGATTAACATTCCTACGACTCCTGAAAAGTGCTATGAGCTTGTCTTGGTTTTTAAACCATCCCATGTGCCTGCAAAGCGGCAAGGTGAAATTGACAGTTGCATCTTCACTTGACATAATTTAGGAATGTTTAACAATTTGGACAAATCAAAATATTGTATAACTTGTAGAAAATGGGAGCTTGTCTCTGGCATTACTTTTCAGGGCAGTACCTGATATGGTTAGCCTTACTTTTATCGGTAAAAGAGAGATAAAGATAATTGTTATCTGTAGGAAAAAAAGTGAATGGGCAAGTAAATGAAAATATAAATTTGCTGACTGGATAGAATCCCTGCTGTTAGCAAAACAGGATATAATGTCAGGAAACGGTCAACAAAATACTTCCAGTGTAAACAAGCCAATCGGTTCCCCAGTACTGTGGAAGCCAAGCAGTGCTGAGCACTATCTCACCATCTGACACAATCTCCCTCATCAGGAGGAACCCATCTCTACTCTCTCCTTTTTTTGTTTCCTGGGAAATTTAAAAATAACCCAGGACACAACAGCATCTGTTCTGTAAATCTTCTGGGAAAATACAGGAAAACTCAGAAGTGAAATCTGAGTGGAAGAACTTCAAACTAAGCAAAGAGTGGGGGGAAAAGCGGAAAGAAAAAACAAGGCAAAACATGTTTTACTGTACCTGCCTGTATGTAAGGAGGCAGGCAAGAAGCATTTTGAGTTTCATTCCTAGGAAAAGTGGGCAACCCTTTGTAATTTTAGTCTAATGGAGGCTTTCCAGAACACCAGGAACAGTGCAGATGGGTTGGACACCCAGTTCTTGATTAATAGGTGTATAAGGAGCAGATGCAGTTTGAAGCTAGGAGGGAGAGCCGAGGGCCTTTAGCATCATCGCCCTGTTTCTCCCACACCTCAGTGTGTCAAGCGGGGAGAAAGAGCAGTGGAGGAGCATCCATTCACAAGCTGCAAGGCACAGATGTGGTCTGGCAGCACAGCTGGCACTCAGCAGCAGGCTCAGGCAGTACTCATCAGAACAGGAGGCTCTGTTGTGAGGAACGAGAGCACCATCTTAAATGTGTAAGCACCGTATTCTGGATGGCTGACCAGAAATCCCATGAGTATTCCAAAGGCAGAAAGATGACCAATACAAGGCAGCACGACATTTTAACAGGACTAGTAACATGCACATGCGCTTCTGCTGTAGCCCTGCTGCAGAAAACTGACAGTATTCCAAATGTCCAAGGTGTCTTTGTTCAGCCATTTATTAAAATTTATTATTTTAATATGAATCCAGGATTTTAGGGATTATAGCAGACAGCTTCTATCATTAAAGTTGACATGTATTTTTTAAAAATATATTTTAATTGTATGAGCCACTGTATTTTGTTGGAGCTGGTTTTGCAAGGATGAGCAGCTAAAGGACCTCAGGTGACTTCTCAGAAAACCCTGAGAAGATAACATGTATGTTTTAATTCCAAAGAATATCACACAATGTCCTGGATAATTAAATTCCAATGAACGTAAATTCTCATGTATAATTCAGTGGATCAAAATTCAGACCATTCAATATAAATAAAAAAAGTTAAAGGCTTTCAGACTTTCATGACTAAAAATTTCACTCCTGAGACGGTTGTTCTCAAGGGTTCAGTATCATGAGTGTTAAGTTTCTCTCCCTATACTTTATTATGAAAAAATAAACACAAAAATCAGGTTTGACATGGACTTCAAACCTTTGCTGAATGCATCTCTCCACACAGAAAGCTTGTTGTGTTTGAATGATTGGTATTAGCTACAGCAGTCTTACACATCCCGTGTAATGTTCTGCCTGTAAGAATATCCATGGGCACTGAAGTCACAGCCAATGACTTAATGAGGCCAGAAGTTCATTTACTTTACCTGCTTTGTTGACATACTCTAAGTGTATATGAATGTGATGTAATTACACTGTATCTGTGTAATGTGGTCATGTTAAAATATTTCATTGCTTGCAAGCATCAACTGTCGGAGTTTCCTAACTGTAGAGTATTTTAGTTTAGCACTTCGATACTTCCTAAAATGATTTTATATTTTTTTGCAAATAATTTCTGAAAAAAAACTAAACCTAAATTCACTGGTGTTAGAACTGATTTGGAATTACCCGTGCAGAGTTTGCAAATGTGGCTATTGTAGCTGCCAGCACAATTTATCTGTTATTTGTCTGGATAAAGAATAGCTTGCTCATATGTTTGCAAAAGAACATTTCTAACTGGCTCAAGGTTTAGCAGCTTATGTTCAAAGACAGAGAAAGAACAAGAAAATGTGCCAGGATTTTAGCAGTGGTAGATGACGTTCCTTTCAGGATCAACCTTTGGTTTCTTTCTGAGCAGGCTTACTCTAGATAAGCACCATTCATTTTCTTATCATGTAAATTATTTACTGGAAATTTTGCGTGTAAGTCTTACTTTATCTGCTCCCTTTCACTTAGTGTTATGTGCACGTACATAATTCTCTGATTTTGACAGTAGTGAAATGATCCTTTTTTTCCCTCTCTTTCCAGTACAGTTTACATGAACATCTACTTTGACTACACCTAATTTTTTTAACATTCTGACTTTTTCACAGGCCTTCTGTATTTCAAGAGCTTCATACAAAAAGTTGCAAAAAAATTTAGACATTATGTTTTAAGGTAAAAGCTCATTTTTAAATTCTCCCTGTTTCATTTCAACTGGTGAGTAGTTTCTCCTCTGACAACATGTCAGTTAACAAAGGTTGATTTTGCATTTTCAGCCCTACCAATGTTTGACTGTTTCTGAAGCTCTGTTTTTTTGACTGGGGCTAAATCTCTTGGACTGGCCCTGTTATTCAATTTCCTCCACTTAAGGATAATTCAATTAAGCAAATAGATTATTTTGAATTGTGGATAGCTCCAGAGAACTCAGCTTGCATAAAAAATAACATGAAAGGAGGTAAGGGGAATCCCTGACTTGTGAACTTGTAATCCTTCTGACTGAAGTCCATTGCTTTTTGCTTTACTTTTGTGAGCGGATTCATTCTATAAACACAAATGGTGAAGACAGTAAAATGAGATTACAGTACCCCGGGGTAGCTGGAAGATATTCCTGGAGTCATCCCAGTATTTGAAGACAGATGGATTCTATTCCTGGTACAACACGCCCCATGTCTCTGGGGAAAGACTTTTCTTCTGTTTCTGCTGAAGTTCCTCTCTGACAAAGATACCATGGGCCCACTCTCATGCATATTTAAAAGTAGAATGGGCCCCACTGGTTTAGATATTTCATCTGGAGAGGGAGGAGCTCTAGTGTAGGAATGAGAATCCAGTAAACGCCACACAGGTAACACACAATCATAACTACCATAGGGTTGGGTTTTTTCCTAATTTTTACTTCTTGCTCCCACTCCCCCTTGATGCACTCTGTAATCACCTATAGGGATTTCCCTTTTGGTGATGAACAGCAGTTGCCAGTAAAATAACTACAGGCTCATCTGAAGAACAAAAATAGAGTGCAGTAAATAGGCAACCTGTAGATGTCAGGCACAGGGCTGTCCTTCCTTCATGGAGCAGAGGCTACCTGCAGTTAAATGAACTTCAGTATGGATTTGGTTGATTGGGGCACTGAGAGCTTCTCAAACTTCTTAGCGAAGTGAAGACTTTTTTAGGGAATTCTGTGAGGTTCATTAATTTGTAAATCTTTCCGTAAAGGCCACTGCTCATCTAGTGTGTTCCTAAACAATAGTGTCCTGTAAAACATACTGTGAGGACTTTCCTTCCATCCCACTTCAGACACTTCATTTTAGGGATTTTTAGCTTTAGTTTTTGAGCCAGTCTTGACAAAGAAAAGTTTAAGAGGAATAAGTGATCCCCTTGAAATTCTAACACACCTTTGGGCAGGGACCAGAGGAGGTCTGACAATAATCTAGTTCACAAAATATGGGGGTCCAGCTGTATCTCTCCTACTCTTTCCAATGATCTAAGAAGCAAGAAAAAAATATACAAGAAATATGCTGCTAGGCTGAAAAGGAAGATTTCTAAGGCAGGAATGAAATTCTGCAAAGCTCTTGCAGGCACCTCCCTTCTGTCCAGATTTCACATGTCACTGTGGGGTTACTATACAGAACAGAGAGAGTTTAATTTACACTGCCTGTTGAATAAATTCACTCTCAAAGATGCAGACTCTGTTGTTGATGGACTTGAACACTACCAAAAGCACACACAGACTAAACTTGTCTCCCTGTACCCTTCCCATATGTGTATTTGCTAGATTATCTTGAACCTCACCCTGAGTGCTTTCCTGCTGGTGAGCAGACCTTGAGTTGGGTTTTACACCCACACTTAGATTCCACTGCCAGCTCTTCTACCCCTTGTGGTAGGACTTTTAGTACAGGATATGGCAATCCTCACTGAGAAGTTAAACACCCACTGTAGCATGATGTTCTCTCCTGGCATGCTTATTTGGCCCAGAGAGTGCCAAATTGTCCAGTTCTGACTCAGTTACTAAATCTGCTAATAATATGAATCACCTATCTGTTCACAAACTGTTCTTGGAATTGCATACTCTAAATTATTCTAAAAAAAATAGCAGGTATCAAAGACGGCTGTATTTTTCTTTCAGTTGCTTATAATACCTTCACTAAGCTTCAGCTGCTCAGTTTAAAATTTTCCAAATTAAATACTTGCTGCAAATTGAATGGTTGCTGAAATGGTTCTACTCACATTGTTAAAGAACAGTAACACTGATTAAGCTTTGCAAGAAAGTTGTCTGCAGACTTGTGGCATAGATTTAAATTTGGCAAGCAAGTTGTGTTTTATGCCAGGGATGTGCCTTTTGCCCATAGTCTTGCAATGCAACAAGTTTAGCAAAGCTGTGAACTTATGATGAAGTGTAAGCTGTGGGTGGCTTTGACCCCTGTATCTTCATTCTCGGAAGAGCACACCTGGAACTGCAACACTCCCACTGCAGTGCTGCTCAGGACTTCCTCTGCAACGCCCTTGCACCAGACAGGTTTGTCACACCAAGTACAGGAACTGAGAGCAAACTCACAGAATCACAGTGTGGTTGAGGTTGGAAGGGACCTCTGGAGGTCACCTGGTCTGACCCCTGCTCAAGCAGGGATCCCTAGAGCCAGTTGCCCAGGACCATATCTGGACAGCCTTTGAATATCTCTGAGGATGAAAATTCCACAGCCCCTCGGGGCAATCCATGCTGGTGCTTGGTCACCCTCACATAAGAAAGTGTTTCCTGATGCTCAGAGAGAACCTCCTGTGTTTCAGTTTGTGGCCATTGCCTCTGGTCCTGTCACTGGGCACCACTGAAGAGCCTGGCTCCGTCTTGTTTACGCCCTCTCTTCAGGTATGGATACACGTTGATGAGATTCCAACCTGACCCTTCTGTTCTCCAGGCTGAACACTCCCAGTTCTGTAAGCCTCTTGTCACAGGAGAAGAGTCACTTAATCACCTTTTGTGGCCCTTCACCGGACTCTCCCTAGTATGACCATATCCCTCTTGTACTGGAGAGCCCAGACCGAGGCATAATACTCCAGGTGTGGCCTTACCAGTGCGGAGTAGAGGGGAACCTCCCTCGATGTGCTGGTCCAGGATACTCAGTGCTTTCTTTGCAGCAAGGGCACATTGCCAGTTCATGTTCAACTCTGTGTCCACCAGGACCCCCAGCTTCTTTTCTGCAAAACTGTTTACCAATCACTAGGCCCACAGCATGACCTTATGCCTGCAGTGGTCCCCCCCAGGGGCTGGACTTTGGGCTTCCCTTTCGAGGCACCTGTCAGCCCATATCTCCAGTTCCCTCTGGACCCCTCTGGCAGCACAGCCCTTCAGTACATCAGCCACTCCTCCCAGTTTTGTATCACTGCAAACTTGCTGAGGGGCCCATCATCCAGATTGTTACTGAAGGTGTTGAACAGTAGTGCCAGTATTCACCCCTGGGATGCACTGCTGGTTATGGGCCTCCATCCAACTGGACCTTGTACCATGGATCACCACCCTCCAGGCCCAGATGTTCAGCCATTACTCAATACATCTGTCTGCTCATCCAGCCCATATATCCTCAGCCTCTCTGCTGATGAAGTTGGCAACAGATCACGGAGGAAAAACACAGCAGCAGCCATTGTTCTGGAGTGTAGACTGAAGAACTGAGCTTAGAGACATGGTAAAAGATTGACAGATGTAGAGCCAAGAGAGACTGAGAACCAGTGCAGAAAGGATTTCATCAGGGGTTTGGAATGAGGGAAAACAGCAAGGGGCAAGTGGTGCTTGGGCAAAATCTGTAACAACCACCACAAGTTCTCCTCTCTGGTATTTTCCTCTAGGTAAGCTAGAAAATTATAACATACTAAGACTGTTTAAGGAGTAAAAAAAATGAGAACTGTGGAATTAGTTCTACGAGTGTCATACACTGACAATGGAAGTCAGAAAAGCCAAAATGTGCAAAATGCAAAAGAGTGTATGCACTGAGACAAACACAAGCACTAGAAAGGTAGGAAACACTCAAAAATTGTTAAATTGTACAAGGAGCCTTAATTTAGTCCACTTGCATGTACAAACTTCTATGTGATCACATGTAATGTTTCCTTGAGATACCACTTCTCTCAATGAATGCTAAATCAGTGTTTAGGGAACTTAAAATTTCACAGTAAAGACAACTATGAGCTGTATTATTCCTGTTGTTCCATGAGAAGATAATGAAAATAATTATCTTTGTTAAACCATCTAAATACTGGTTTTCAGACATGAACATGTGACCCATTGCTACAGGAAAATTATGCAATATTCGGCAAGTTACTTAAACATATTTTCCAGTGGTTATTAGCTATGTTCGTATATTCAGACGCCCAACTTTAGATGCTTAGGGTGAGATTTGCCAGACTTTGTAAACCCATGGAAATCAAACAACAGCTCTACATAAGTACTGTAGAAAGCACTCCAATTTTTAAAGAACAGAGCAAAAACTGGAAAACAGAATTAAACAGTCACTTCAATTCTGGCTTCTGATAATCTCAGGTCAATAAAATGTCCAGGTAAACAGTTCTCCTAACTACAAAATCAGTTTCTCTCAAGTACCTAAATAAACAGCAAGCATCTTTTTAAGCTAACTTGTCATGGTCACAAGTGAGAGTAGCAGGAATGTGAATTTCAGCAGTTTAGAGTAGCTTAGCTTAGTTAAACTAAAATACTTTTGTTCTCCTTCCCTGAGCTTCAGCACTCAACTTGCAAAATGGAGATAATGACATCAAGCAACTCTGACTGTGGACAGAGTGAGAGCAAAGCCAAGTTCGCCCAGTCTAGCTTCTAACTGGCCTGAAAAAAATTAGCATCTGAATAAAGGCACTTGAATTCAACAATGTCCCTATGAAAAAGGGAACCTCCGTTGACTCTGAGAACTAACTTACTTGCTTTACACAGACAACCAAGACACAGGGAAGTAATTCAGGTACTCAGATCAGGCTGACTATACTGCATCCAAATTGAGTAACCATGTATGAAAGACTAACAGAGTAGAATGAAAATGTCACGAAAATGACTGCACAGTAAGGTGTAGAGACAAAAAAAATGAGCTAATAAATTCATTCAGAGATCACTGCTTTGCAAAACTAAGGCCTGGTTTGGGCCTGGCTTCTGAGGGGTGAGAGGGGAGAGCTCTATGACTTTCTATTTAAATATCATTTCATAAGCTCTCCATACAAACACATCCAATACATTACTACAGACATTTGTTTAAAAATGCCTTCTTGATTCTGAACCTTAACAATCATTCACAGTGCAAATTTTGTTTGAAGTCTAGAAATTTCAGTGGCCTTTTGGATGGGGGGAAGCTGTGCAACTTCTCACGGCCTTTTATTGCCCTTTTGTAGCACAGACAGATCTTATTACAATATTGTTTACAAAGCAGTTTAAGTTTCAGAACTGAGGAACATTAAAGTAATAAATACATTCCATTTGTTTGCATTCAGTACAACTTACGTCCTATTTACAGTCATTTTCTGTGAGAAATGTGTCATGCTTTTAATAGCGCTCTTTTGGGGTTAGCCTGTCTGATTTTCTTGTATTACAGAACTGACACACTATCTGGCATATTACTACATATATCACATAGCATAAAGCAAATTTCCAGGCCTGAAGCTATGAAGTTCTCTAGAACTAAAATAATCACTCTGTTTTCAGTCTGCTGCATAAACAGATCATTCATCAAGGCCAGGCTGAACAGGCCTCTGTGTAACCTGGTCTAGTGGGAGGTGTCCCTGCCCACAGCAGGGTGGTTGTAACTAGATGATCTTTAAGGTCTCTTCCAACCCAAACGATTCTGTGATCCTAGATCTTTGGGTCACAGAGCTTTAAATTCCCAACCAAGTATTTCCTGAGAGTTCCTATAATTAATGTCACAGGCTTGATCCAACGTACAGTAATGTCCCTGTCCAGGCTACCACTGAACTTCTTACATACATGTAAATATATGGGAAACACAATGTTAGTTTTCCAGAATTCCAGTTAGGAAGGACAAGCCTGATGTAAACAGGCAGTGTGACAGAGCTTGATTTAAAAACTGTTACATCTGGAGGACGATGGGGGCAGAAGTCTGTGCAAGAGTTTGCAAACTACTGCTGTGAGACGGCATCAGAATATTTAGTTGTATTTAGTGTATTTAGTATATTTAGAAAAAATCAATATATATGCAAAAGTAAACTAAGTTCATAAACTCAGAAATATGTTTTAAAAGATAGTTTTGTGTAAATAGTTGATAAATTTCTGTAAGTTAGACTACCAGGGAAATCTAACATGTTTTAATTTCTGTGTTAAAGACCAGAGGCTAAACAGAATCCACGTAGGAAACTCAGGCTGGTTAGAGCAACAGTGCTTTTCCCCTAAGTGTACTCCTCACAGCTTATGGGGGAACAAATACTCAGCTGAATCCAACTAGTCTGGCTCCCATTAACATTATCCAGTCAGCTTGCAGTAAAAGAGAATACGGTCCTGAAGATGGAACTTGTAACTATCATCAAAAACTGTGACACTGAGCAAATGGACACAGGTACTACGTGGATTTGAGTATTCTATTAAAATGAACCATCTACTTATAAAGTACAGCCAGCCTTATTCTGTGGTTGTTTTTCCTCATATAGAAGAATCTTTTATTTAAAAATTAATAGTTTTCATTCCTCCCACTCCTCAATTACTTTATCTGATGCTTGTTTTGGGTAAAGTCATACCCCAAAGAACTCTAGAGAGTGTTAGATAATAACTAGTAAGCACTAACAACTAATAAATAAGGAGGGATTAAAAGAGGAAAAAAAAACCAAACCAAACCAAAACAAAAAAAAAAACCAGAAAAAAACCCCAGATATGGCAGGTCTCTGTCTCATTTACTAGAATCTGGATACTTTGAAATCCAAATAACCTTTTTTTCAGGTATATTCATGTATGAGTGTAACTCATGTATATTTTTAAGCATCATGCATCACAAACAGCACTGTTTACTCTTCCCCTGGGACATCAACTATGAGCCTTACAAAAAAAAAAAAAAAAAAAAGGAAAAAATAAGATCTAGCAAAGACACAGCCTGGCTGTCTGAATCTAGGCTGCAGCTAGCAATTACTCTCATAATTGGATAAGGAATCCCTAAGGTATTGTGTATATTACCCAGTTTCCTTTTGTAACCACAGGGTTGCAGAAGTCCATGTGCAAATTTGTTAAAAGCAAGCAAAATTGAGTCTGTCAGAAAACTACAACAGAGAGAACAGTCACCTTCCAGATTACATCCTCCCTTAACCAGACTGGAGCCTACAAAACAGACATCTTTCATTGCATCTTTGAGCAGGCACGATTAAGCAGAAAGGATTTATTTTAAAAATATGGTGGTGAAAGGTAAGTAAAATGGCTGTTACCTCACCTCTTACTGTTTCAAAGCTGTGGTTTGTAACATCAGCTCCCCTTTGATTTCCAGAAGTAGACAGGAAGAGTCAAAAGACTTAGAGAGAAGTACCCCGGTGAACCCAAGTCCCGGCACAGAGGTTCTTTATGGGCATTGAGTATGCAACATTTAAGAAAGACTGTTACAAAAAGCGTCATATCAAAACAAATAATAAAATCTTTTACCCAGAGACTCCTGTAGCTCTCCTCATCATGGCCCCAAGAATCAGGACTGCAAAGAACAAGCACCTTTATAGCTACTTCCTTTCAAATGCTAAAACACCAGCATCACCAGCATCACGTTCCCCAAACAAAGCTTTAACCAGTGACTGAAATGTAATTCTATTTAAAAATCTGAGGGAAAGAATTACAGTGGGTTGCTAAACTAAGTAAACTGCTGCCGTTTGTTTATAGGAGAAGACCAGTAGTTCACTCTAGTTTCCAGAGGCACTATATTAATGGGAAGTAAAATCATACATGGTCTGCTTAACTCACTCGCTATGAAAGACATAAATAAATAAAAAAAACCCCAAACAACAAAATCAACAGCACAGTTTCCTTGTCTTGGTGTAAAGCTTTCTTGAGTTTTCACTCTTTCTTTACTCGATGTTTCGGAAGTTGGATTCTTCCAAGACAAAAATGTAGTGCAACCTCAAAAATCAACAACACAGTTTTTCTGTTTGAAGTCTCTGGTCTTTAAAGAGTGTGCTCAGTCTCTTATACAGGAAAAATAGAACTGTCACAAGGGACTACTTAGATGTCTCTTCTGCTTTTGCAGCTATCCTGCAATGTGCACCAGAAGTACATGCATTTTTAATGCTAAGTAATCTAAAACTTTAGTAAGAATTCCTAACTGTTATTCTACCCAACCTGAAAAACAATACAAACAGATACATTTAATTAGGTGGCCATCTGATACCTTACCCTGCAGAATGCAGTCAGGCTACTTTTAAAGCATTTGTAATCCTTAATCTTCTGAAAGAACATACAACATATACTTTCCATAGAGTGCATGTGTTGTCATATAATTATTAAATAAACATATCTAGTCCCCACCCCACTAACTTCCACTGAGTAAATGTGATTCAGGAAACACACTGGAAAAAACTTACTGAATTGCAAAACACTGCAGCATTGTTAAGAACACTTACCACTATGTTAAGCACACTTACCAAGCACATGCAGTAGTGAGCTTGTTAAACCAAGCCAGAAAGGCTTTAAATAACTCATTCTTAATTCTGTAGATTTTTTTCTATTAATGTCACATTTTATTAAAAAAATAAGTTTCCTATATTTAACATGTATAGTAGCTTGCTGTGACTGAAGATCTTGAGACCTTTAACATTAAATGACAGTAAATCCAGCACTTTCTTCACAGCTTTGAAAAAGGGGAAGAAGGAAGGGAGGATGAAGGGGAGGACAGGAAACAAGAAGGAAAAGGAGGAAGCACCAGGCCATTCCTAGCAAGAGAACCAAATAGTTCTACAGCATCAAAATATGAACCTGCATCACAAACGTTAGAAAAAGGAAAACTATTATAATTGACCGAATGTGGAGATATTCCATATAATGAGAACATAACACTGGGAAAGACTAGACTGGGAAGGAATACATTCTATTTGCAACTGTCTCTCCTCTATTTCCAAGAAATTATTTTCCTTCCTTCTCTACAAGCGATTGCTGATTTACTGGCAGTTGTATAAACCACTATTCCAATCTGTCAGTTGCGCTAAAGCCAGACACACAAGACCCTGCAGCTCCACAACCTGTAACTATTTTATCCCTGATTTTCCCCAACAATGGCAAGAATACTGGGTGAGTTTGAAGGAGGAAAAAACTTGGAGATGTGCACATTACATATTTCATTTATAGTCCAGAAGATTGCCCCCAAATACTTTGAACAAGAAACCTCAACTGCACAGGAGTCATCTCTCACATAAAACATATATGTGGTGCTTACATATCCCCTGTGGGGCCCAGGGTTTATGAGAGAAATGAGGGAACAAACAACTCCCCTAAATCCCACGGGTTATCTGTGCAAAAGATTAGCAGCTTGTGGTTGTACAACCACTCTGCCTTGGTGAGAGAACCCCTCTGCAAACAGAGGGTGTCACAGAGAGTCCTCTGTGCAGGAATGCCCTGGAAGTAATGTCATTAGCAGCCGTGTTTTCAGGGTTTGGCGAGAATGAAATCTCATGGAGACCATGAAGTACTCGGTTAGACTTGGTGTCGCATACAAAAATAAATCTTGAGGGACAGAGTTCAGCTAACGAACTCTCTGCTGCTTCTCTTTGGGAGAATCAAATGGTAAATAGCATTCCCAGTAGAAAAATCAGGAGAGAAAATACTATCTGCAAGGAGGGACAGAAAATCCCTCTACCCCAAACAAATTCCTTCCTGGGAAGAGACACTTTCTGGTTACCTTCAAAGATATCTGTATTAGTAGAAAACTGGAGATAACATACCCTTCCATGAACTTTCTCTTACTTTCCTCACTTGAATGCCACAGCCTTTCTAGAACACAGATAAAAGGCTATGTTTGCAGTTTAAGCAACGATGGCATTTGCGACTGTTGTAAAATCAAAATTAACTGGAAATATCCAAACAAATCCCAACATTAGTCTGATGCTACCTAAAGCCAAGAACAAACAAGCAAGCAATGAACACTGGCATTTTGGTTTTTTGCGTGGATATTACAAAAAATAGTAATCATACACTTTTTTCTTTTTAAATGTTCATTACTTAGATAAAGCACGTATGAATGTAACATTCAGAATTGTAACATAGAAAATGTAATATGGGCAATCTGCTATTCCAAGTACACTTACCAAAATACAATTTTATAATGAAGAAAGTCTCAAAATACACCTGTACAACAACTGGGATCCACAAAATATGATTTAATAGAATCACTCAAGATCACTTCATTGAAACCACTTTTATAATACTGTTTAAAGAGTCACCTCTGGTCAAAGAGCATTCTCCCCCTTTTCCTAGCCCATCCCACTAAAGCAAGGGTGGAACTGTAACTGCAATGCATATCTTTTAAAACCCTAAATCTGAAGCGGTCCTATGAACTATGACACTGCCTACACTTAGATACAGGGAGGATGGGAATCACCCCCTCTGAGGCCATGGTACATTGAAACATTTACCCATATTATTGTCTGTAGCGCAAGCAGAATAATCTTGTAAAGGGCAATTAAATAGGGTCAAAATATGAATTCATTATCTCACTACCAAATCATTCCCTATGTGTTACTTAAGCCTGTAACATTACAACTTTACTGAAAAAGAAAAAGGTAACCATTTTATCCTATATTTTCTTTATTTGCTTTATGTTTAGAATTTGCTATTTAACTTCTATTAACAGAAATACATAACAAAAGCTCCCTATCAAGTGGAAAAAAGTAATTACAAATGCTGAAAAAGTTGGCCTCATTAACATATGTACAGACTCACTTAATACACATCTTTGTGGGAATTAAACCATTTTATGACACACATTTATACAGGCATTAAACATTTCCAAGTTACTTTGAGCAGAGAATATGCCAAATCTTTAGTCTGGGCAAACAAAAATGTAGATTTCAGTTTTGATTGTGGAGCTAACATGCAACAGATACAACATTCAGTCTGAGCTGCTGTTGACAAGTTGTTCTGTCTTTTCCTGCAAAATTGAACTTGGGTCTCTTTGTCCCTTCTTTTCCTTGTTCTGCTGTTCCTGGAGCTTCAGGATTAATTTTCGTATTTCTTCTCTTTTTGTTTTCATTCTTGGGCGTGGAAACCAGTCTGTTAAGTTCATTGGTAGCTCAAAACTCAAAATGGGATTCTGAAAAGAAAGGTCATTTGGATATTAAGTAAGGAGTTACAACCTAAAAGACTGAAGAAAACTACAGTGAGTAAAAGTTCAAAGCTTCATTCCATCAGCGTGGAACAAAATTTCTACTATTCCTGTGTTTTGTACATGAACAATTATGGTGAAAGTCAATCAAGCTTCAGTATGTTACAGAGTAATGTTCATCCAGACCACAGTTCCGATTTAAAGAAGGCCTGAACAATCTAGTCTTTTTGCTACATCTTTTAGACAAAGCATTTGACTGCCTAAATGTGTAAAATGGATCTAATAAAAAAAAAAAAAAAGGCAGAAAATTACTCTAAATACGTAAGACATTTTTTAAGAATGACTAGCATAAAAATCTAGAGCTGATTAGGAATCCATTAATAAACACTCCTGTTCTTATAAATACCCTTTAGGACCACAACCAACTAGGAAAGTCAGTTTTAGATTTCACCTAAAAAACAAAGCCCCAGGCTACCACCAGCGTTTTTTCTACTTACATTCTGTTGTCTTGCCAGAGATCATTCATTCAAAGAACTACAAGAATATTCTATGAGACACTATCTATGCCCCTTCAGTGATACTGTACAACAACTCCACTGGAACGAAATGACCGTTTGTGGAATAGCGTTTTCTCTCAAAGAAACTCCTCCTTTTGTTCATTCCAGTCTCCATCACTAACAGGGTTATTTAAGGGTGAATTACACTCATCACTGAGGCACCACGAGCACCACTTGTGAAGAAGAACGCCAGTGACAGTGCCCAGGAACGTGCCGGTGCCGGTGCCGGATGCTCCGCTGGCTCTCCGCGCCCGGCGGCCCCACGGTGCCCCCTGGCGGCCGCAGCCCGGACCCCCCCACACCGCCCCAGGGAAACGGGGGCCACACGCTGGGCAGGGCCAAGAAGGAATGGGATACGACTACTGAAACTTGGCTGCTTCTCACGCTCCTGATGCGCAAAACAGGAAGCACTTGGCTACGTTGCTAAGCTCTCACGGACTCACTGGTAAAGCAAATGCATTAGCATGAATGCACTTCGCTCTCACGTAAAGCAGGAGTGAGGGGAGGGTTGAGGAATGAAGAAGCAGCTGCCAGCTTTCCCAGGAAAGGGGTAGCTACCACAGAGTTAAGGAACAGTGCTCTAAAGCACCATGGATTCTAAAGAGAGTTAGTGCCCCATGCAGGCAACATCTCACTTGACCATCATTTCTTCTCCCAACTGAGACCAGAAGGTGCCTCCACTTATGAAAGGAGCTGTAACTTGAAGACCAAGTCAGTTGATGTTTAACCAATTCCTTCAATGGAAACAAGATCTGGCATTTAGCTGTAACAATTTCACTTACATGTCTTCCTGTGAGTTCATAAAACAAACAAAACAAAAACACCCTACTTGTGTCACATTACTGTGGGAAATGACATGCTTTATGTGGAGTGGAAAAAGTCCTGTCAGAAATGGACTAGTAAAGAGAATGAAGAGAACAGCCTAAATGCTGTAAAGTCAGAAGTTTTTAATGTTGTTTAACATGTTTCAATATGGCTTTTTGTATGTTTTTTGCTAAGTCACAGCTTCTTCTTCCCAAAATGCTTTTAGGAAACTGTTATCTCTACTTAGGAATGTGCTGGGAAGATATCTGGAAGTTTTCTTATTGGCCTTTATTAACCCTTTCCTATTGGATGTTAACCCTTACTTGTTATTGGTGGATTCTGTAAACTTTTAGGGTTTTCTATTGGTGTTTTTCTGATCCCCCTGAAGCCTATATATCACCCCTTCACCACAATAAATCTCTCTCTTGCTCGCCTCTCTCCTCTGGTCTGTGTGGGTCCGTGCTGGGCTCCCTGGGGCCAGGCGGAAGGGGGGCAGTGGGGGAGCATTCACCCACCAGGTGATGAGCTGATCACTCAAACCTGTGGTGCCCCTTGTACCCAAATCACCACCGCACATTACTGAATTTGTTTAGTCACAGTTCTTAGGAAGAAGAGAACAAGCTTTTTGTACTGCATTTTTAGTTCAGATTTTGAGCTCAAGTTCTTACTCAAGTAATTTTAAAGGGTACACACCAAAAGAACACAAAGGTAGATTCTAAATCTATTCTGAAAAATTCCCTCAGAAAATTCCATGGGTTATGATTTCTTATATGTATGTACAACTTAAGAGGATAATTAGTTTATTTCCCAGAAAGTTATTATGTATAAATTAGTTTATACATAATCTCACAAGTAGATATAAAACCTAAACTAGAATATATAACTGCAATAATTTTCACAGCTTATATTTGATTGCTGCAGGAAACAAATAGCTACACAAACATACATACCTCAAAAAAGCTCTCCACATACTGTAGTATGTACACTCCACAATCACTGAAGTTGTTCTGTTGTGGCACTTTTGGGTTGGAACCTTTCATGACATCTTTGGAAAAGCTTCTTTTGCTGCCTTTCCTGACTTCCCATTCCACCTCTAAATATCTACGATAAGAGAGCAGGCAAATGAAAATCCTTTTTTTTTTTTTTTAATTCCCTGAAAAATTTTGAAAGAAAATCCCAACCAAACCAAACCAAACTAAAAAAGCCCCAGACTCCAGATATGAAACTTACTCCCTTAGTGTTTTCACAACATTTGACCGGGAAGGGCCTCTCAGTGAGTCCATAAGCAAAATGCAGGGCCTAAGAGAGAACACAATTTTTAAGTAGACAGTATTTTACAGCAGCCTGAAAAACACAGTGGTACACAGAAAGGGTTTGTGAGGAGACCTTAATAAAACTAGATCAATACTACAAAGTTCTGCCAGCACTGCTGTAACCCCCTAATTGGGATAGCTAAATGGCAAGTTACATTTACATTCATCCATTTACTAAGTACACTTAGGAATGCACTTAGAAAATACAGTACTATCAGACCAAAATAATTCGTTACTCGCAAAAACTAGTTGCTTAAAACACCCTCAGGTGTTTGATGCTCTTTCAGGTGCACAAGTATCTCTGGAGAGAGATGAGAAAGTAAGGCACAGAGCCCAGAAACATCCTTCTGAAGCATCAGCTGGAGGACAGATGGCACTCTCCACAGCACCTAAGATGATGCTAGGAATACATGTTCAAGAAGTGATCCCAGCCTGAATCTGAAATCTAGATGGTAGTTACACACAAAACACGCCCCACTTTATTTGAAAGGCTTTAAAAGATAATGTACCCATAACCAAATATTTTGTAGAGAACTAAGTCTGCTTAAGTCCTCTCTTGCACACTACAGGTGCCGATACCCTATCACTCGATCTAAAGGGCATTACCTTTTCAGAAGCTACAAATGCTATTTTATCAGCCACCTTATATGCAACAGCTGGATTTATACAATCAAAGCTAATTCATACCAGAGATCAGAATTTTAGCATTGGATGTAATATGTCAGGAAGAATTTCTATACAGAGAGAGTGATCGGACATTGGAATGGGTTGCTCAGGGAGGTGGTGGAGGCACCATCCCTGGAGGTGTTTAAGAAGAGGCTGGCACTTAGTGCCATAGTCTAGTAGACGAGGTGGTGTTGGGTCAAAGGTTGGACTTGATGATCTTAGAGGTCTTTTCCAACCTAGTTGATTCTGTGCGATTCTGTGATATGTATTTTGAGGGGTAAATAAATGCAGATTACTCTTCACAGATCTCTGGGTTTTTTTCCTAACAGTACCAGATACACAATCAGACATGGTATCCTTTAAAGAAGCTTCAAACTAAGTAAATTCAGACAAAATATTTGCAAGCATTTATGTATAGGTGTGTTTACATTTATAAACCAATTTACATGTATGCAATTTTTTAGGCACAAGCACATAATTACTTGAATGTTTCCTTGTATCTGTTTAAATTTCTGATAAAAGAAAGCCATTAATTATATAGGTAATGCTCTTTAAAAAAGCATAATCTAGTACTTTGAAGGGGAGAGAGGTGACAGCTTTTTCAGGGTAATTTTTTATTTCATAGAGAAGTAATTTTAAAATATGCTAATAGTGAAGTATTTAAGTGCTCTTAATGACTTTTGATACTTAAGTGTCAAAAGATTTTATGAAATTTCCCATTTGGATTAAAATACTGTCTGCTGGAAAGTATTATGTACAGATAATCTTTCATTAAAATGGGACAAATTTAGCTAAGCTATAATCAGAAGCTCATAAATATTCTTAAAACTCACAACACAGAGGGACTCTTACTCCTTTATGAAAATGTACCGCCACATATTTCATATAATTGATAAATTTATAATTTTATCCTGCATCATGAGCGTAATTGTGAAAGTCTTCACCCTTCTAGTAAACATTATATTCACAAAGAAGGAAAATATAAAAATGAATAAATGATGAAAACATACAAAATAGAAACTGTCAAGAAAGCAAAACTGGTAACAGCATTTCTGGATTTGGAGTCAGGCATTTCTGTCACACCAAAATGCAAACAACTGCAGTCAATGTTTACAAAGAAATTATTTCCGGGTTTCAAATAGGAAAAAAAAGTTTTCAAATCCAAACCAGATCAAAAATTAAACAAAAAAGTGTCGAACACTCTTATTAAAAAAAAAAAAAACATACTAAGAACAGAGAGAGACAATAAAGAGGAACAGCAAAAACACATTTAGATAAGGGGGCAGTTAAAAATTATTCCCATTTTCTTTTACTAATTTGAGTAGTGGCAAAGGTTTTCTTTAGTATTATTTTCATTTAAAGACATTAATCTGCTTTTAAATTCAGGACACATTTGAACATGCTTCTGCACATTCTTTTTGCAGGAATCCAAGTGCAAGATATCAAAGAACAGCCTTATTGGAAGAAAAAAAAATCTTTGCTTGCCTGAAGCAGTGCACAAACTTAACAGAAAACCCAAAAGCTATTATTTCATGACTAGTTTCATTCAATACATTTTCTGCTCACTGAAGGTGATAGTACAAAGTATAAAATTCTCTCCCAAACACTAAGAGCATGCTTTTAACTGTTTTAATACTTACTGTTTGCAGATAGTTGGCTTCAGGTACCATTGTCCCATTTCTGAATTACAGTTATCATCTACAAGGCCACCATCATCACTACTGTCTTCCTACAGAAGCAAGATGGTTAGAGGTGTTTAAAAGCTAGTATTTTTTTTCAAACAGATGCAAAAGGAATTATTGCTATACTTAATTTGCTATTACTTAATTTTCATTCAAGACCAATAACCTAAGTTTAATAAAGAAATGGTAGCTTTAATCTGAAATGATTCATTGTTTGTAAACTTTGCCAACTTTCAGTCACATGGTTTCTCAAATCCATGCTGGAATGGCACGGATTGAATAGTGCTATTTATTTGAGGTCTGCTGGAACTAGAAAAAAAGCTGCAGCTGATATTTTCAAAACACTGCTGCCTTGAAAGAGGTTCATCTCCATTATTTGGTTATAATCTAAATTATCTTGGTAATGAATACTAGATACTTGCTTGATGGTTTCACGTGTTATTGTCTAGGTGAAATGAGACAAAAATCTGCAACAAACTCACACATAAAACTCTATTTTTGCTCCAGAATGCAACAATTTGATTCTTAGGGCAAGGAAGATTAAAACACCACGATACTGTATATCATGGGTTGTAATAACAGTCATGCCACAAACCTGGAAGTATCTTCTGACCTTTCGATTTCAACATTGACTGTTTTATGAACAAACCCACTAAGTTATTCTATCAAAAAGTATCCCAATGATCCACAGTTTCTTACCCTTCTATTGTCACAGATGTGACTACCATTGCGTTATGGGGAAAGAGATGCTTTCAAAAACTGGGAACCCCTGTATCAGCATGATTTGTGAAAATTTTTGTGAGAATTCTGTACATTTCACATGGATCCTGTGACTGATATCCTCAAGCTATGCCACGAACGTTATCATATTAGAAACTACTGCTTAGTTCCTAACACACTTGTTTCTGTTGCAGCCTCAACTCCTTTTTTTAGCAGATGTAAAGGTAGGTGTACTCAGCGTGTCACTGTCTATGATATCTATACTTGCTTGGTGCATTTTAGACAGTATCATTGACAGCTTCAGCCTAAATTCTAAGCTACACTGCAGCCAAGGAACTTGGAGGCTGCTCCTCCTCTCAAGGAACCCAGCTGGCCATGTGCTTGCTGCTCTGCCTTCATGCCATGTACCTCATTCTCCATCTTCTGGGAACTCTAACTTCTACAAAATAGACAGTCCAGCACTTCCATCAGGCAAAACTCAGAATGTGTGCTCGAGTGGCACAACAGGAGAGGTTGGGCTGAGTCCGTTTGAAATGCACAGTTATGGTTCAACATACACTGGAGCTTTTGTATGTGCGTACAGATACATACTATTTGAAAATCATTACAGATAGCTGCATACTCTGAAAAATAAAGAGTTTGTTCTGGACTCAAAAGTGAAAACCTGGAGTCACACACCTGGAATGTGAACAGGAAGCCAATTAGGAAGTGCAAATGTGTAAGTTCTAGCTTGCTTGTATTGAACTCACACTGCAGAAGCAACAAGGCTATAGAATAATGCCCTCATACCCAGTACTGAGTCAGTAAAGGACATTTTGATGATCAGTTTTTCCACACCTCTAAAATCTAAATGTTTTCCAATTTGAACAAGAGTGGTACTTGATTATATATCCAGCCTGTGCAAATTTGATCAGGAGAAGCACCAATGAAACAAAACAGCAGAGTAGCACATACTTATAAATATGTCTGTTTATGTCCAGGAAATGCAGCTGAAAGAAGAGTAACTTGCTCTGGGGTTTGGTAGATAAACATTGGGGTGAGGGAGATAAAAGACAGAAATACATTGACTTTCAGAATTTCCACTGAAATCACTGTGTAATATTGTCACTGTGTGAAACACTCACAAAATTAAATGCAGGATCAGTACAGCAGTTTTTTCTTTAACAGTTAAACTAACAAATGGATAACCCTCTCTGTCAGCAAATTTTTGTGGGTAACCAGTCGTTTCGATTTGACACTTACAAAGATAACTAGCTTTAGACAATGCACATTCACAATGTGTATACTGCTTTTAAGCTGTCCATTCAAAATAGAACACAACAGTTCACATTTCCTAAATAAAACTGCTAAATTCTTTACCTGGTTATCTTGGTCTTCAGAAAAATCTATAAGCTCATCTTCATTTAGTTTACTGCCATCAGCTGAGTCTTCACTATAGTTTAGTCTGATTTTGTGCAATCCATCTGTATCAATCACAGACAGTAGGATATTTAAACATCAAAAACCCAATGTCATCCCTGAAGACCAAACACATTTTAGATACCTCAGATGTCCTCAGGACTGCTCACAGTAACTGTGATATACCTTAACATATAATAATTTAATCACGGATATGAACAAAAGTGAAATGCTTCTTCTAATTAGTATAACAGAAAGTATATCTTATTCTGTGAAATGCCTAAAAAAAATATGAGAGACCTAGACTAAAACCCACCATGAAATTGCCCCACAGTTCCATGAACAGTATAAACTGGTACTGCCACCAAAAGGACACTGTGATTTACTCTCTAAAGTAACTATTTATTCCTAACCCTGTCTGGTTCCTTCCATGACACCAAATACATCCATCTACAGTGGACCAGACTGAGAAAGAGTCACAGGCTGCTTATTTTTTAACTGGAAACATTTCCTCAGTCACTGTGCAGTTATATCAACACCTGTGCTGGTAAAAGCAAAAATGCAGCTTGGGAACACACTGCTAGGGAGAGGAGAGAATGAAGGATCAGCTCTCCTGGGAGCAGCAGCTTAGAAATATTTCTGAAACTTTACTGCTACATAAAAAGAATATCTGTAAATTCACTGTCTACTCTCTCTATATATCTAGTCATTTGGGAAACAGCATCAGAAGAAACAAATAATCATGAATGTTATAGTTATACCTATGCAAGAAGCAGATACAGGCTCACTAGTCTTACTATACCACCATACAAGACTTCAGAACAGATTTTGAGGGAAAAAATTATGAACCCTGGAAATAGGTGAAAAACCAGTAACTCACACCAGCAAAACCCAAAAGCTTCCCAGAAAAGGGCTACGTAATATATCTAAACAATCACAACAATAGAAGCATTGCTAATAGTGTCACTGGAGGACATATTACCTATTAAAGAAAACCACAATTTCTGTAAAAACAGTAAATAGGGCAATGAACTAGCTAATGCAGAAAACCAAAGAACACCTGCATTTGAGAATATTTTCAACAGAGCATCTGAAGTACCACTTTGGAAAGAGGTCACCAGTGGAGTTCCACAGGGACAAACTTGAGAATTAGTCTTGCTCAGCGTCTTTGAAAAGACCTTAGCACATGAAGTAGGTCATTTACTAATGTGACTTAATGCTGACACATTCCTAAAAAATAAAAACTGGTACTGAGAAGAATCACATCTCATTCAAAAACTGAGCAATAAAAAGAGGATTAGTTAAGTAATAAATATAGATACATTTTGGATGATTTCTTCAAAGCTATTTACGTATGAACTCCTACTGATTCAAAAGCTCAACACCAGGATTTAGTTTGAGATCCAGACACCTCAGTTTAGGCCCCTATATATAGTTGGCCCCTAGGATCTCACAACATTGAAAGTAAACCATAATTAGAGCACAGATCTACTCAACTAAACAGCTAGTCTATATCTGTTTTAGGATGAGAAGAGCAGGTCTCTTGGTTTCACTGACAGTATCAAAGAGGCACCTGTTATCTTTTGAGATATCCCTGGATATCCAGGACATATGGATGGATTTGGCACAGTCAAGATCCACACCCTTCTGGAGCAACAGTTGAAGACTGGTCAGAAAAACCAAGGCAGAATGCCCATCTTCCATCTGGTTGAAATGGAAGATTAAATACACATCACATCTAAATTTAGCTGCCTAAACATATCTTTAGGGTCAATCTCACCCTTAAACCAGGACTGTGATCTGTAAGAACATCTGCATTAAGAAAAGGGTGCATCATCTGCAATAGTTGAGCAAGAGAGTCTGAGCATTTCAGTTATAAACAGAATGACCATCAGCTGCCAATACAGCGCAGCCATAAAAAAACCCCAAGAAATGTAATCCTAGCAAAAATCTGTCATAAAGCACATTCCAATTAATTACAGACAAGTAACAGTAGCAGCATCCAACATGAGACTACATCATACAGCAGCAACATCATAAACAGTAACAATAACACACGAAAAATCAATTCAAACAAGAACAGATCTACGCGCACCCCCAGCACCCCTCCACGACCTTCTAGAAAAAAAGTGACGTTATCACAAATGAATAAATTTAGATTAGAAAGTAGTAGAATTTTACATCCACAAAGATAGTGAAGTTGCAATGGCCTGCAGTACAGAGATTAAACCGTGTGATTGATAATACTTTCAGAACTTTTACTATAAGCGATACAGTTCCTTACTGTGTAAATTAAGTCAGTAGGAATAGTACTGGTGACTAAAGTAAAAGCTTTTGCATGCCCAGGAGTTTTGCACTTTATACCTCTAGGAGATCCAAGTCTTGCAGTGAACAGAGAAACGATCTTTTCCTAATTCCTTTACCTGCCTTTAAAAGTTATGCCAGCTCCTTTGTTCACTTGGGTACAAATACTGTCGCAGATCACTTAATTCGGTTTCCACAGCAAAAATGCATGGAAAAAGCCTCTCTAAATGTAACATGGAAGAAATTTTTTTTTCTTTAGAATTACTTCCTTCTTACTTCTTTATTCCCACCTTCTTATCAGGACATTAAAAAAATGAATGGTGTTGAAGTAAAACCTCAAACACTAGAAGACACTGAAATTAAGGTTGCTCACATAATCTTAATTCAGTTTCCTCATACACATACATTATAAGGATCCATGGCAAACTACTATTCTTTCCTTAACAATTACAGTCTTAAGTGATGCAAAGAGGTATCTACAAAGTTATTTTGTTTGGAAAAAGGGCACACAACAACTGAAAAAGTAAACCGATTTTGGCAGTGTTTTATCTCCAGCCCTTTGCCATGAGAGTTATGTCAACAGCCACAAAAACTTCTTAAATGCAATAGCTATGTATTACTTATATTGCAAGCACTTGAAATTCAGCCACATACTAAACTTTCCAAGTATTAAGTTTACACATTTGCAGAAGTAGTAACAGATGTGAAATCTCCAAATGTTTCATTAAAATGTGCATACTTTTACCATTACATACCCATAGATTGGCTAGCAGCTGTGAATTCACCCTGTATACCATTTTTATCCAGAGTTCTATGGTCTAGTTTATGGCATGCTGATTCCACAGTGTTAGGTTCTTCCACATCACTGTCTATTTGATTCAGTTTTTTGAAAGCACTTTTTCCCCTACAAGGACTTCGTCTACAACATGAAGACTCACTGTCCTCTGTTTCAGTGTTTGGGTCAATTAAAGCTGTATTGTACTTTTTGGTCAATGTTTTCTTTGCTGTGGACTTAGAAGGCGAGTTTTGTGCATCTAATTCATTTGGCAAAGGAGATGGTGCGTTGCTCTCTCCATCTGAAGAGGAAGATTTCATCGGCATTGTAGCATTTTCATGATAGTGGGGATTTGGTTCATATTTGGGCTTTTCTAAACCAGGGAAACAGATAACAGCCAAAAACCAGTGGGCTCTGCAAAGGAAAAAAAAAAAACACAATCATTAAAAACTAGCAATTACATTAATGTTCACAGTTAAACCTGAAATTGGTAAAAACTAAACATTGAGTACACACACACAAAAGAAATCTGCCCCCATAATTATTCAAAGATAAACTGTAATAGTTGTTTACTTTTCTGAGCAAGTTTTACTAAGCCTTCACAGTCTTCTGTAAAAGTAGGATTTCTTCATGCAAGTAATCACCAACAAATGTATTAGTATGATGCAGTTGGGTGAAAACAGGGGGTGTCTAACTATTTACTTCAATTTGCTCATACTTTATATATTTCTTTTGTTCTCTGATTAAAGCTTATTCTTTTTTTAGCATTTTCTTCATTAGTGCATGAATTAGAGATTGTAGAGTTCATTTTATGGCTGTTTTAACTTTTCTAGTACTTCAGCACTAGCAACACAAGTAGTCAGATCTAATGTTAAAGCTGAATCCCCATACTTTGCCATTTATGAAGTCTTCCAATTGTATTCAACACTTCACATTTTAAAAGAAATCTTGTCAATAGTGAGTTAAAGAAGGGGGGAAAAGAGTGTTTGTAATGCTATCACCGTGACTCCATTGTCACAGAACTGACATTCTAACTCCTTCAGGATCAAAAATAGTTATATTCCCCAATACAAAATAGGTTTTTGTCCCAGTTTCCTCCTATCTCCTTGCCTCTCCAGGCTTCACAGACTTGCCACTCAATCAGAAATAGAGCAGCAGCAAATTCAGGGACTGAGGCATTACAAGTGGATTTTAAATGACACCATTTAGAAATTTTCTGAAGGATCTCTGATTCCCTACAGCAAACAACAAAACAGAAGCTAGCTTTATATTATACAGGTGAAGCCACATTTCAATGTGTTTTAGAAAAAAAAAAAAAGAAAAAGCAGTAGCTAAAAATGCTTATGATTATGAAGCCGAAACTCCATCAAAACTTAATGGCAGTTAAAGTAAGTGGCCTTTGGAAAGCATCGTTGAAGTATGGAGGCATTTTGTCTTGAATGATTCACCACACCCAATAAATTAACATATTAAGTACTGCCAAACCCTGGAATTTGTGTGTACTCTACTAATATAAACTTTATGTACTAATTATTTAAACAGACTAGCAAATTAAACTGGATGTAAAAAGAAAATGTCTTGTAACTTTTACAACAACAATGTATCTTCACTGGACACTTGAACGAGAAGGACTGTACAGCCAAAGGACATCGATGCAGTCATGGTTAAACCACCATACTGTTCTCACGTTAATTCTCCCCTAGAGTCAACCTGCCCACCTCCAGTTAACACAGTTTTTTAGGGTTGACAGTTTTTTAAATGATGAATCCACCTTCCCTAAACTAGTGGTTATGGGACAGTCAGGAAAGGCTTTCTGGAAATAGTCACTGAAGTCCAGCAACTCTCCATCAAACTACCACTTTCTCATCTCCCTGGATATGTGGGTATTTTTTTGCTCTGCAATATTCTTACTGTACATAGCAGAAAACCACTTTTGCAAATCAATGTCCTATTATCACTAATTACCAAGCTTCAACTCATGGTGCAGGAGAGTTCCAAAGGCATGAACAGGATTATTTCCAGGTAACAGATGCACGTTAGAAGTCCATGAGACCAAACCAGTCTAATCCCAAATCCCCAACCCACACACAATGCCTTCAGTACAAACTACTATGCGTTAAGTTACTAGCAACATAAGTAATTCTTACAAAACCACAGAACTATTTATTTTCATTTTCAGGTAGCTTCTAAGTCACCCTGTCTGGTACTTGCAGCAGATATGCCTCATTTCTCCTGTGCATAAGCAATGTAGAGGTCTGAACGGCACAAGAGAGGACGGTGGAAAGTAACTATATAACAAGTGCTAAGGCAACTCAAAATTCAAATGACAGATACTTCAAAGTTCTGATACTTGAAGCTTCATGGGAGAGGGATGGCAAGGAGCAAGTCTATTACAGTGGACGGGGGGGAATATCTTACATCTGAGTAATCTGAATAACCTAAGTATCTCAAAAACGAAAGTTAGTGCTTGTGAACAGCTTTCTTGGGAATGTAATTCCAACTTTATAAAAGGGAAAGATCTTTGTATGGCCATCATTTCCTAACTGCTTCTCTACAACTAGCCTCAGAATTGAGCTGGAGAGGAGGCAGGAAAAAGAGAAGATTCAGAAATCTTCCTTCCACCGCACAATGGCATGGTATCTAGATACATTTCTTTTTATTAAACTTACTAGCTTTTTATTTAAAAAACCCTCTTTTTTGATTTTTGAAATATTAGCTAGGTATGGCTATGCAAAGTCAGTTCAAAAACTCTTCTCTCTCTGTCCTGACTTCATATTTTTATTGTACACTTTGAAAATGCAGTAGTTTACCTTTCCTAAATATTTTGGCTTAAAGACTGTTTAGATTATTTCTGTGAAACACAGAAATGTGTTTGTGACTATTTGCTCTGATCTTAAGGAAAGCAAGCATCAAAGTCCTCAGCAACTATGAGAATGCTAATGGTCTTCCTCCTAACCCACAAAAAATATCCGGATGAAAGGACATAAAGAAAAAGAAAGAATAAGGTTCCCAAGGTGGTAGAGATTTTCAACTGAATTTTCTTTCAATATTGGTTTATTGTAACTAAAGGATGATCCCATCTATACCAGTGAGATCTCATTAGAAAGGACTAAAAAATGTAAATTCAAAAGTTATCAACGGCGAAAGCTTAGAGGAAAGAGCTCCAGAGAATGAGGTAAAACCTAGAAAAAGTACTCAAATAAATTAACTTTTCCTCAGTCTTTCCACTGTCTGACACTTCTTATACTACAGTATTTAAAGGTCTTACATAATTATTTTATCACCTGGAAAAAGTTGTTACCTTCAATTCACATTACAATGTAGCTTTCAAATTTAGAATTACGAAGCTTAAGCCTTTACAAAATGTGATCAAAAGGTATGTTCACTTACGCCTCATTAAGGGGAACAAAAATGAAATCTTTCTCAAAAATGTCAACATGCCGTGTCCACGTTCTTACTCGCCCATGTCGCTTTTGTTGTATTCTGCAAGAAGAAACCAACACATAATTTGTAGGGTGGCTTATTTTATTTGAGGGACCTTTTTCCAGATACTTTCACCTTGACAGCTTGTTGAAAGTTTCAAGGCATATTATATATTTGCTATAGGTCTGGATGCCTCCTTGAGTTCTGTTCTTCTGTACAAGAAGCATCTGTTCCTGTAGTCTTCACTGCACTTAGCTCTTAGTTAAACTGACTTATCAACAGACTTACGAAAGGTTTGAAGTCTCATGAATATTTCTTCTTTCTCTTTGATTAAGGCGTTTATAGAAGAATGAACTGAACACATGTATTCTATCAGCATCTTCTTTTTTTAGCTTTTCAAGTACCAAATACCTAATTAA
This sequence comes from Oxyruncus cristatus, assembly GCA_013399855.1. NCBI lineage: Eukaryota > Metazoa > Chordata > Aves > Passeriformes > Cotingidae > Oxyruncus > Oxyruncus cristatus. Next base: position 815,237 of record VXAY01002775.1, read on the forward strand.
AACAAACAAACAAAAACAACAACAACAAAAAGAAAAATAGACGTGTTAACTCAAAGTATTCACCACCAGAGTAAAAGGGAGTGCCAACCGTGCTACATTCCCAACAAAAGAGCTATCTGGAGCTGACAATCTACAGGAACTAATTAATGTGAAGTTTGTGTAAATATTTAAGGTATTAAGTGCTCTGCTCAATCAACAAGTTGTTCTCCTGCTGTTGCATTTATTTTTATATGATGGCAGGCAAACAAATTTTCAATGAATTTGTTACACTACCTATTTTGTATTTATTTTTATATTATGGCAGGAAAACAAATTTTCAATGAATTTGTTACACTACCTATTTTGTATTTCAGCCACTAGATCTCCGAACACTCCCAAGACTGACACACTCATTTTCTTTTCACCTCTAAATTGTTTTAATAGACTGAAAATTATACACTTGCACCTTACATGTAGCATAGACCAGCGGTGTGTAACAATTTAATAAGCTTCTACCATTTGTAGCATCAGAAAATCTCAAAATTAATGTATGTATTACGTTAATCAAAACAAAAAAGGCTTTTTCTTTTTTTTTGTGAAAATTGCTCTTCAGAAGTTAAAAAAATTATAAAGAACATTTTTCCAAGTCAGAACAACATCACTGTCAAGCAAGATGGGAGAGGAACGAAAATTTCTTGCGAATTTACTGAACAACCTTTAAAATTACAGCTATACATAGTTCGAGAACTAGTGTTATCAACTGACCTATGAACTTTTAATGTCAGAACTTCTCAAGTTTTAAAGACGACTAAAAACTCATGTGAAATAAAACTTACTTTAAATAAAAATCAATAATAACATCATTTAAAAATTCGCCTTCATTTAGACAATGGAGGTCTTCGTTGGTCACAGAAATACCACCTTTAGCTGGAGAAGGCGGATAAACTATCAACCTGGGAAGAAAAATACATTCAATAAGAAGTATGAAATGCCAAAAAACCCTCAGAGAATTGGTACAGGGCAAAGATAATTATCTTACTTTTCTATAGGACCAATAAATACTGTATGTGGTTCACCAATTTCTTCATCATCATCAAAAAATGGTAACTGTTTATTTCGCTGCTGCATTTTGGAATCAGAAGCAACCTTAAAAGAATAAAGTCAGTATTAATTTGCATACGGTGCTCAATTTTACTAAAATGGTAATAAAACTCTAGAAGTCCAGCAGAGTAATATCCATTGTTTTTGAGAAAGACTTCACATTTGGGTTTTTTCTTTCCTACTTCCACCTATTACACTTAGTTCTTTATTCATTTCTTGCAGAGTCATAAAACTTTCTAATTCTTGAAAAGGCAGTTTGCTTAAAGAAAGCATTAATTAAATTTACTACAACACTGCAACTTCATTTCTTGTTTGAAATATTGTAATTTTACAAGTAGATGAATTTGGAAAAAATTACGTTGTCGAATTATACTACAGATTTCTCATCCCTTAATAATTTTTAAATAACAACATTACTTGGGGACCATGGTATAACCTTACAATCAAACTAAACACCCCAAAAAGTACTGAGTGCACAGGCTATTTCCCATAGTTTCTTTACCCACCATGGACAATTATGGGAATCCTCACATAAAAGTCATCAAAAGTTGCTGGATTTTTTTTTTTTTGGCTAATGACTAACACACTATCTTTAGTGTATTTGTAACACAAATAATATAATGATTTTGTTCTAAAACAAAAACGTAATTACATTTTTTATTTTGCTTTCTCTGTGAGATGGGCTTCCTTTGGAATTGTCTTCCAAGCACTTAGTAAATGCAACAAGCCTGGCATTGGCTTCTTCAAAGGAAATTTTCACAAAGAAGTCAGAAATATTATTTCTAATACCAATGTCAGTAATTATTTTTTCAAATATTGAGTTTGCATGAGGATCAAGACCGGTTTCAAAAATCAAAATTATGTATTGTTCTTCCTGACCTACAAAAAAGCAGAGAGAAAACTATTCATTTAGGAATAAAATAAAGCATGTTGCAATTATAAACAGATTTTATAGAATTGTGGGACAACAAGAGTATAAACTGCTGACAATATATATGAGCAGTAATACAGATCTGTGCAGACAGACAGAAGGATTAACTGCAAATATAGGTAAGAAAGATTTGGTAAAAAGAGTGCATTCAACTTCTGCCTTAATCTAGCAATCTTAAATATTATACCAGATAAATTTTTAAATGACACTGAATGCAAAGCCAAAACATATTTTGAAATAACATCTTCTCTGCTTACTGACAGTAAGACTCTGTAATCAATACTTTGTCTTTTTCTTATTGCAGTTCCTATCCTATTGTTCCACTACAATCCCAGAAATTATGTATTCAGTGTAATTTCCTCTCTGATCCTAGAAGGCTATACTATAAAACATCACTGGTTTTGAAGAAGTTGGAGAGAATGAGTTAGATCAATCAGCTATTACATAAATACCACCCACTTACATAATCAAAATCACAAAGCAGTAAATTGCACTGAGAGGAATTATTTTAGGCAGTCAGACACAGGAATAGGATTCAGGCTGCAAATCCCAGTCTCACACAGCTGCCTAACGCAGAGCTGCCAGGACCTGTTTCTCCTTAAGAGGAGTTTCAGACACATGTATAACCATTTCCCTTTGGTCATTCCTAACCCACCGTGCTAACTGTTGAGAAAAATAATTCTTCAGCAGCATAATTCTCAATTTACTGCACAGAGAATTTAGATGCATAACTGGGTTTTGGGCATTCCTGTTTTGGGAACTAGGCATCTACACGCAGTTGTCTACACAGCTATAGATTCAGGCTTAAATTAATTTCATTGTTTACAAAGCAAAGAGCAACTGTGTTATTAGAAAGTGCTCCTAAGTATCCAATACAATAAAGCAGCTGGATATAAAACTATCTCAGTGCCACTGCCTCAGGGAAAAGAGCTGGGGGGCACTGCTGAGAGGCATGCCAAGGGAAGGACTTCTCACATGGACAGCTTAGGAAGCTTCTCCTTTTTTCACTTGTGAACACCTGTGTCTACCTGGGGTCTACTTCCTGCTCCCAGAATTGTGTACAGGTCTCCTGTATGCTCTCCAATTACCTTTGTAATTATAATATTCCTTACAGTTCATACTTTTTACAAGAGATGAATAAGGTTACTGTAACAGTATTATGGAAGTACACAATTCTGAGATTATAACACAAAATTTAACCTACAGAAAAACCTACTTAAAAGAGGACTCGATGCTAATTGTAACAGGAGTGCATATGAAGATGCTAAGTCCTTGAAAACTATGTGGAAATCAATTTTTTTTTAAGATACTCGAAGGCTATCCACATATTTTCCAAGCAGATACTTGTCTAACTCGTAACAAGTATACTGGGGAAAAAAATCCAAGCTAAGCTATACAACAGTTTCTATTGAAACTAAGACCTGTCAGGAGAACAGCACAGAAGACAGAAGAATAGCAAAATCTGTCATGTAAGTGTAAAGACTCATACACAAAAGCTAAACAAACGAACTTGCTTCCATTCACCACAAATATTAGTGAAAGAAGTTATACTAAACTGACTAAACGTTGTAATTAATTACATGTCTGGACAAAAAGAATGCCAAGCTGTTCTGAACCATAACTCTTCATCAGCCTTGGAAGATGTGTCTGAAAGCACACTACACCTACCCCAGCCAGTGATGACTGTTTCAGTCTTAATGCATTTAGACTAAACACATGACCCAAAACATTAAAATACAATTTAAAGTCAACAGTAGATTGAAATTGTTTTACTTACTGTCTCCTTTACATTCGTACCAGACATTATCTTTACTCATTTTCAGTTGATCTCTCAGGCTACTACAGGTTGAAGGTACTGTTTGTAGGAAAACTACTGGCAATTTTCGGACACTACACCATTCACATTTGGTAAGCTCTGAAGTTTTCAGGTTAATCTCTCTGATATCGCTTTCTGATTCTAGGAAAAAATAATAACATGGTATTATATTATAAACAAAAATTTTTAGGTTTCCTTTACAATTTCCACCCTGATTTTAACAAGAAATCAGTATGTGCTCACTAGCATTCTTAAAAGTTTTTAAGACTTTGAAGTTAATGCATATCCAGGAAGTGATGTTTTTCTGTATCTTAAAAGACAAACTGAATTCCAATGTCACCTCTGAGGAAAGGAATCAGAAACAAGCTGTTTTCTTCTCACCAGCTTTAATCTCCTCTTTATTCCACGGAAAAAAAACCCCACAATTTGCAGTGATTTAAATTTGCAACTATTGTTATGACGCATTTTACAACAGGTTTGTAAAACTTCCTTTGTAGACTTATCTTTGACTAAGTTCTCTTATGAAAAAAAAACTTTAAAAAGAAGAGGAGAATAAACACATGCAGAGAAATTATCTGACTGCCTGAGGAAACAAGGTACTGCTCTCAGTTGACTTCCAAAGAGACACAACAGTAACACGGTAAATTTTTAACACTGCACCTGATGTTGCCAACGCCAATGTTGAGTATTTTACAGGTTTTACTGAATTTTAAAACCGAATACAGAAACAGATGTAGATGCAAAACTCAAAAAAATAAAATGGAAAAGTGCTAAATGCTGCAACAGACACAATATTTAATTAATCACCATTTTTATGCTATTGAGGGATCAGGTCCCATGGAAATTCACCGTGCACCTGTTTTGACTATACTTGATAGCCCTCTTCTACAAATTATAGAAAGCTTTTTAGTGTTTTATTTTTTAAAATACATTTACTGCATGGAAACTGGTAGTTTCTATGCATCTGTATTTTAGATGCAACATAAATACTTGACTGACAAAAGCTAGATTTTACAGGTTGTGAGACACCTTTCTGCAGATAATAATGACAAAATACAATAATTCTCTTTAGAAATAACAAAAGCAAAAATCAATAGAATTGTATCTTAAGACTGCACCCAACAAAAGGTAGCAAAGCTTTTCAGGCCCAAAACAAAACCCTACAAAAGAGAAGGAAGAAATAGAGCAAGCATTGTAAGCTCACCATTTCCTAAGCTACATCATTTGTTCTTTATACTGTATTTCTTTCAGTAACATGAAATATACAACTTTTAGGCAAGAGAAAAAATTATTAAGGCAGATATAGACAAGAAAGGTCTAAGACACCTGGGTGGTTTTTACTGTCTACTTATGACATCTGAAATAACGAATTAATGAAGTGTTAAAAGAGCTAGCAAGTTTTACAGGACGGTTACTCTTGCTTTTTACTTTTGAAAATAATTTTCAAAACAACCTTTGTCCATCATCACCAGAGTATCTACAGGTCTTCAACTCAGATGAAGGGGAAAAACTAGTGACCCAGCTGTATGCACATCACAAATTGCTAAGTCCTGCTATCAGTGAATTTTTTTCTGTCAGTAGAAGGTAGAGATAATGCAAAACCCTTTTGGTTTTTATTCACCAGGTAATTCAGGTCAAATTTGTACTCTCCATTTTTTTTCTCTTATCTGACTACAGGTACACCCAGTATAATTTATTACATAAATGACAAAACCAGAATGAACACTGAATTATCATTCACTTGTTAATACCTTTAACAAAGTTACTTCATTCAAAATGGATATATTGAGTACTAACATAAAATGAAAAATGTACTGACCTTCTTGACTCTCTAGCCGTATTTTGATATAATCCAGGCAAAACTGAAAGACAACATAACAGTAAGATTTCACGTCTTCTCCAAATCAAAACTGACTGAAAGCCTTTTAATCGTTAGTAAATAAATTTCAGTTGACTAAGTACTTCAGTAATAGGCATTTTAAAATTAAAATTTTAAATGTTAAATTTTTTTAGAAAACAAAACGTACATTTTAGCACAACTCAAAGAGGCAAGCACATTCGTTACTACTCAAGAGTCTCTTTCAGTCATATTGCTGAACTTCAGATCTCTCTCAAGTACTCAGTTTCCAAAAGTATTGACAATACCTTGAAAAACATAACAAATTGTATTTCTGCAAAAGAGGATGTTATCTATCATTATTTAAGCAAATTAAAAACATAGGGTTTTGTAGAAAGGTGGCAAGAACAAGTAACACCTCTCTGCTGTTTCTGTGGTCACCCCAGCAAGAAGTATGCATCATATATTACTGCATACAACTAACCTTCAATGTCTCCTTGAAAACCTCCATGTAACTTGGAAGGCTAACAAAACCAAAAATTGTTCTATAGAAGCAAAATTAATTCACCTGTAGGACAATGGTTCTTCCTCCCACCTAACAATATCCACTTTTTTTGTTGCTGTTGTTTTCAATTTTCTTAAGAAATGCATACTAACCCATAATCCCCCAGCAACCAAGTAAACAGGATTTTCAAGGCTTATGCAGGCACAATGTTTCTATTAAAAAACAGAGCTAGACTGCAGGTGTTAGCGCTCAATAGTTATTTGAGTTTCTTTGGAAATCATGGCCTCTGGAATTATGGACAAACTCACTGTTCCACAGACAAAGGCAAAATACTACGTTTGTTCAAGTATTAAAATAACAATGTCCATGAAAACCTGAAAGGAGAGCTGTCGAATGACAGATTTACTTACAATCACAGGTTCCACTACCATTCTTCGTAGCGTTCCTATTCGTATACTTCGACAGTTCAGAATGACACTTTCACAGGAATTTTGATAATTTAGAGGTACAGCCTCGGTTACGAGCTCTTGAGAAATAACTTTACGACGTTTTATTGGAGCGTCGGACAGAATGTTCCCAAACTGAAAAGTAATTTTCAAGGTTTCAGAATGTCTCACTACGGTTTATTGCTAAACCAAGCTTCTTAAAACTAAGGACTAAATTTTCAGCTAGTTTTCTGTTGGTCAACAGGATTACTTGTTAGAGCTTCCACCTCATACACAGAAGGTATATATTAACTTATATATTAATTTTCTAATCACAAATAGTGCTTCTAAAATTGCCAAAACCAATTTAATTTTAATCATTTTGAAACACTGTGCAGTCTTGCAAAACAAAGTTATTTTTAATATATTTTGTTTATTGAGATAAAAACACTAATGGTCTAAAAATACAACAATGTTGGTGGTTTAATTTTTTTCCCAGTTTTTGTTAATCCAAGCTTTTGGTGATCAAGTAATTTTTGAGGTACAATGCATCACCACATTAGCAGAGTAGAATCTTTCAGAAATGTAAATAAATAAGCCAAACCAGACTCCTCAAGGCATCTCTACAGAACTACTAAGATGTTTATAGGATAGATTCCAGGGTCAGGAGACTAAATACTGAAAGAAGGCCATGTGGACTTTGGCTTCAATTCAAGAAAGTCTCTAGATGCTGAATGAAGCTATAATCTCAATGAAGTATCCTGTTTACCAACAGAACAATCTTACGAAAAACCTATTAAAATGAAATAAAGCCTGCTGATAGCCATCAGATTAATGTATTTATTTGTTGTATTGCTTACATTGCTCTAGTTTATTCAAGAATTTTCTGTACACTAGTCTTCTCTTTGGTATTTATATTGTTCCATAAAGCTGTCATTCTTTTTACTTACAAAATACAATTAAACTCCTACAGAAAAACATTTTAAGGGATTCAGTATTCTATTAAGACTAAATCTCAAAAATTATTTCCAAGTCCCTAATCACTAGGCTATCTTGGCAATAACTCAAAATATACTTTTGGGTGCTTCATTTAATACACTGGAGAAGGTAGGGTCTAAACCCCTGTAACTAAATGCTTCCCTGGGACTCTTGTTGAAGAGAGCTTTTCATTTTTGTCTGCTGGACTGGCTAAATATTATTAAAAGCTTAAACCAAGTCACAGACAAACAATAAAACAGCAAACACCAAAGTGGTGCTATATTCAAGTACTCTCTTCAGTGAGGTATTAATGAATATTTTGAGAGAAACACAACTGAGTAAAACTTTTTCTGTCATATCTGGCAAAACTGTTGTGGTACCTGCAATTCTTGGTCTTGAATCAATGCAAAATTTGTGTTATACTTCACCAAAAAAAGATCTATTTCCCTTGTTTTCAAATGTAAGCTCTTTTCTTTTTCCTTTATCTAAAATACGTCATTAGTTTCCAGTTTCAAAACTGGTTCGTAAAGACTAGTAACAGGAACATATGGATATACAAAGAAAATCATCTGAGAGAGTTTCAGAAGTCTTAGACACCAGTGCCTTCACAACGCAGTGCTTTCAGTTAATTCAGCACACACCACCAGAATAACTTAATTCAGAACTTTTTATAATACAGCCTTCTAGCCGCACAGCTTTATTGTAGGCTAGAGGTTCACAGTTTTATATTGATAGTGATGACTAATCATACACTACATTATAAACATCCATAGTTTCATCGCTTACAGCACTAGAATGTTGGCTTCTGAATCTCCACATAGCACGAAGGTTTTGGCATCGGTACTTCAGTATTCTAACTCAGAAAACATACAGCACTGGAAATCTGATCAGATACTCTTGTTGAATCAAACTCACAACAGTGAAACTGGACAAGTGACTCAAGAATGGTTTTAATCAGCACTATTAATCCAATACCAATTGTCACAGGAAATTTATTCCTCCTAATAGCTCATTACTGAGACAGCTTTTAACACAGCGTGAAATCTGTCCCTTTTGACCACACTTAAGGTGTCTGATCATGGTGCAGTTTTTTGTCTTTGTTTAAGCAATTCTTACAATAATATTCATCTAAAAAACAAAAGCCCCATCACAAAACTCCTAAAATAGGTGCTATTAGTTGGGACAGTTGTCAAAGTATTTTAATTTTCAAAGGCCACTATTGATACAAGTGTCTCTTTTTAAGTTTAACTTCATATGTCCAAAGCTGAAACAGGCAACAGCTGGTTCGGACATTCTTCTGCAAACTAAGCCCTTGAGCTTCATAGAGAAACCCTGCCCAGTCTCAAAGAGTAAACATTCAACACAGAAGCATTTATGTTAACAGCATAATTCAAATCATCATCATGAATGCTTGCAATAATATATTGAACACATTTTCTTATGTTTCCAGTATTATACAGGCCAAGATACTACTTGATTAGCTGCTGAATAAGAAAAACAATCAAATATAGTCAAAATCTGACAATGCAAAACAAGCCTTTACATATTCCATTTATTATTTGATTTTTGTTTTCTTTAAACAAAGCATTAAATAGTACCTGATCTTTCATTCTTGCTTTTCTTGGTAGTGTGACTGCAATTTCTGTATCTGTTGTTATACTACCTATTCTCTGTTCTATTCCACAACTGTTCTCCTTTAATGCTGCTTCCACCTTTCCTGTAGAAGGAGCTGGGGAGGAGCGGGCTGAATCTGCAGGACGAGGTGAAATGCTTTCCATTCTCCTAGTGCTGCCACTATTCTCCTCCTCATCATCATCACTAGACAAAACAACTAAACAGAAAATATTAAATTCTCAACCACTAAATTTTTCTGTAACAGAAATTTCTTTTCAAGTAATAGTTTGAAAGTAATTTATATAATTGTCCTGCAGTGCCAAAAAAGTCCACAAGTATCATTATATTATGCTTTTATTAATGTTTATTTGGAATCTGCTTGCAGGTGCTCTCTCCCTCGTTTTTCATTTCTCACAACTAATTCTACAAAAAATGGGTATCATTAATCCACCTCTAGATGTGAAGCCAATACTTTTTTTTGGTGCAATCAAGAATTGACAGTAAATAATGCAATTTAAAAACCAAAAAGAGAAATTACGACTGAAATCATTCAAATCAGTAGGACAACGTGGTTTAATAAAATAAGCACAGAACCAGAAACATAATTTCTCCTATTCCGTCCTTCCTGCTTATAAATTGAGTTTACACAGAGAAAGCACAAAAATTAACATTTACAAACTGTGAAATTTAAATAGATGTGTAGCTCAAAAGAAAAGGGAGAAAATATTAAATAAAAATAAAATACTGCCTTTCCCTTTGGGGAGAATGAATGATGGAATTCTGCTAAGAATGCTTTTTCTAAAAACTATACAGTTTTAGTCTTTTTTAAACAAACAAGAAAATATTAACAAAATAATTTTTGTTTTCCCCAATCTTCATCTTTCTTGGAGAGTACCTCTGCATATGAAAAGGAAATTATTAAAAGTTCTGTTCCCCTTCCCCAGGAACATATACACAAAAAAACGCCATGCAACATCAGTAATGTAAACCTGCACTAACAGTTCCTTCATTATACAATATTCTGGGTTTCCAGCTTAGGGCTGTAGTCATAAAAAAGTACTTACTTGGATCATTTAGTTCAGACGGTCTTGTACTTCTCTGTCTTAAGCTTCCTGTAATTTTAGGATTTTTTGTCCCAGTTATAAGACCAACTTTTCCATTGTGCCGTAACATAGAATGTCCTACAATTTCATTACTCAGTAGAATATCCGCTGGACCTTTTCCAACAGCAGAACTATAAAACTTCTTTGTGCTGAACCCTGTACCTGAAGATTTTTGCCCTGCTGAATTCTGATGTATTGAAGAACGTGATAAAGGTCCCACAGATTCACTTAATGTCACAGTTTGTCTGGAGACTCTTTGCAAATCCTTTAGAGAAGCACTTTCACAATGTCGGCATTTGGTCTGATTTTCATTTGCCCTCCCACAATTCGGGCAATCAGTAGAATAATCAATCTGTTCCAAAAGGTAAAGGAGAAACACACACACAATCAGTAACTGTAAGCAGAAACATACCATTAACAAATCTTGCACTTAATTTCCGTCCAGAATGAATCACAGAATCATTTAGGTTGGAAAAGACCTTTAATATCACAGAGTTCAACTGTTAACCCAGCACTGCCAAGTCACCACTAAACCGTATCCCCAGGTGCCACATCGACATAGCTTTTAAATACCTCCAGGGATGGTGACTCAACCACATCCCTGGGCAGCCTCTTCCAATACCTGAAAACCCTTTTGCTGAAGAAGTTTTTCATAATATCTGAAGGAGACTGACAACACTATGTTAGCATTTACAGTAAGTAGAGAAAGCAAACATTAAAATACAGTTTGATTTTTTATTTTTTAAAGAAAATGAAAAATATTCTAACAGGAACAAATGTCATTTGTGGCAATTTTTGGAAAGGTGATTAATGGTGGACAATTCACATTTTCCTTCTTGCCTTTTTTCCCTTTAAGTAACACACTGTTCAGATACATATATCCATCAGCAAGATCATCCAGTTACATAATTTCTGTAAAAAGAGTTTCATTGTGAAATAACCTAAGGATCCACAGAGCAATGCTAAAGAGGACTCGAAGAAACCTCGTAGGTCAAACTCATTTGTCTTTCCGAGATACCTTCTAACAGCCTGGCAAGGCACGCAGGAAAAATCACTCCTCAAGGGAGGAAAAGAAAAAGTGAATACATTTCTCTAGAGTCCATTATCTCGAAAAAGAAAACAGGACTGGAGGAATAGGAGTTCCCCAAACTTACAAGAAAGCAGGGACTCAAGGAAAAATGTGTATCCTATCACTGCAAAGAGGTGTCTTTTGTTTTTCTCACGTGTACTAGGTCCAATTTGATCACGTATTACAAGTGTAGAACTTGGACTTCTAAACCTAAGGGATTCAATACTAACACAAACTACGGAATGTGTACCAAACTGAATACGGGACACCTCTAGAGCCAAAATTTAGTGCATGTTATCGTCTCCTGGACCACTGAACTCAAAAGGTATAACCACTGCACTGTGAACTACTGAAGATAACAAATACCTACATCCCACCAAAACCTCTTGGAAACCTACTTTCAAAACATAGTTATCACAATCTACATCACCCCCACTCCCAGCCATGAACATGTTTCCAAGATTTCCTCAGGTGTCATACAATGGCAAAGTTATTATTTTTACTAAATTTCTGCAACTTAACAAAGCTACACATCCTGTAGACAAACAAAAGCAAAAAATCCCCCAGTGTATAAAATATATCAGACCTTTAAATCCTGAGTGGTGGGAGGAGATAGCAAGTGACAAGAAAACCAGTTGTGCCTCAGTGCTGTTACCGGATGTAGTTCTTAGAAAGTTACTGATTATCACATCAAAGAATTTCAATCAGACATTAAAATATTCAAGAGAAGTTACCAACTGTTCCTGAAGGATCTTAGGCATAGAGTAACTGCACCCCTCTACTTCAACCACACACTAAGAATTTTAAGCTAGTTTCTTTATTAACATCATATTAATTAACCAAATATGCAATGCAAATGTGTAAAGGCAGTACCAAGTGTTTCCACCTAATGAAGAAATACAGTCTGACTTACTTTCTAATACACAAGAGCAAGCACAAGCGAAGTGTATATGATAATCACAGAGCTGTGATTTATTTTCTTAATCAAGATCTCCTTACAGGAAGTTTTGCTTTCATAGTCATACAGTGTGACCTGTATGAAGGCACTATGAAACTTTCATAGTAACCTGTGAAGTTGATAAAAATAGAGAGCCTTACAGGAATTTCAAAAATATCTTACATCTGATATTCAGAAAAGTTCCTGTGTTCAGAAAGCCAACATGTTGATTGGCTGCATCTAGACCATAAAGAATACCATTTGGACACCCAAATAAGCTAGTTTCACTGAAAAAACAAGCAACTTAGTAAGTACTTTACTGTTTTGAGTACAGAAAATCATAAAACTATCAGTCTCCAGTATACCAATCAGCCATTCAACTAAATCACAGATTCTTTTTCTTTTCAAATGCTTTTTCTGTTCAAATCAAAATATAAATATTTCATGGCTAGTATCAATAGTAACATTTAAGTATCTCTATCAGTGTAACTTTTTTTTATTTGTGTAAAGCTTCCTCCCAACTCTAAGGATTTTTAAAACATTACCTTGTTTCACCCCTTCAAAGTCTGCTTTTAAACTATGTATCCATTTTTAAAGTTAAACAAGAGTTTACAAGTTTTCAAAATCTAACCCACCTTTGACTGAGTTAAGCATTTTTTTGTAGCAGATGATTGACTCAAGTCAGATTGATATGAATTGCAGTGACTTTTCTGTCGCACCTTTCTCTTAATTTCAGATTCTGATTCTGACTCTTCTGTATTTTCCATTACACTGTCTAGGAAAGAAAAAATGCAAAAATATTAACATGAAATGTCCACTCACCTGCTGTTGTATTTATGATCAACTTAGTACTTTATATAGACTAACTTGAACCAAACATAAACACCTTCTACAACTACACTGCTTTAAGTGTCTCATGCGTTGTTAGAGTAAGAAAAAATTCCCCAAAGTAAATTCAAAAAATGCTGGTTTACTAGTAGTGTCTTAGTGTCTCTCAGTGACAATTTGTGTCTTAGTATCTTTGGAGGAGGCTTTTGATTTGCAAGTCTATACTAACTTCACTGCAGCTCAAATGGAAGGTCTGCTGCTAAAAGTAGGAGGGGAGGCTAGATTATGCTGTTGGTAATCTTTACTACAGAATTACTGATGAATGAATGCATTTAGAATAATGGGGAACGTTCTGTGTAATCACAATTTCACAGAATCGTCAAGGTTGGAAGAGATTTTCAAGATCATCTAGTCCAACTATCAACCTGGCACCACTATAAGCACCCCTTAACTATATCCCCATGTGCCATATCCAGACACCTTTTCAACACTTCCAGAGACGGTGACTCTGCCACCTCCATGAGCAACTTACTCCAGTGCCTAACCACTCTTTCAGTGAAAAGATTTTTTCAAGTATCTAAACCTTCCTGTGCACAACATAAGGCCTTTACACTTGTCCTTTCACCTGAGACATGGCAGAAGAGACTGTCCCCTGCCTGGCTACAGCATCTTTTCAGGAGTTGTAGAGAGAAATAATGTCTTCCCCGAGCCTCCTTTTCTCCAGACTAAACACCCCAGCTCCCTCAGCTGCTCCTCACATGACTAGTGCTCCCGACCCTTCACCAGCTTCACTGTCCTTTCTGGACATGCTCCAGCACCTCCATGTCCTTTTTTAAAGTGAGGGGCCCAGAACTGGACACAGGACTCGAGGTGCAGCCTCACCAGTGTTGAGCCATCACTTTCCTAGTTCTGCTGCCCACACTATTCTTGATACAGATGCCAGTGGCCATCTTGGCCACCTGGGCACACTGCCAGGTGTAAACCAGCAGATTAATATTGCAGATTTACTCCTTCAACACAAGACACAGCAGTACAGTGAATTATAGTGTTTTATTCTGGGGCATTCATTTAAATACTCTAAGAGTATAGGAACCCAGAAACCCGTGAGTTAAAATCCCACCCTGTGCATTGTAAGAAGGGGAGTATGTTGTACAAGAGTGCCTCAATTAGAGTTAATATAAAAGTGCTATTAATATTCCCTAGTTTAATTGCAGTCTCCATACTGGAAAATCTATGAATACTATGATATTCAAAATCTATGAATACTTTTTCAATATACATACTGATGATCTCACAAACACCCTACTATCAGACCACATATCAAAACTACAGAATACCTTGTTTTCAAAAAAGAAACAATAAGAGGTGGGTTTTTTCCTAAGTTAACTTACTTTTGAGTAGTTTGCTGAAATTCTACTTAACATTAACCTAAAATGGCACAGCAAAACACCTTGCCAATGTAGACGGCTATGCAGCTGAATATCAGGTTTACAGAGCGTATCTGTACTAAAAAAGCTTAACAAAACACAAAATTGAATTTTCTTTTCCAGTTTCTCAATTTCCGCACCTCAAGGCAAACTATATTTTCTCTATTGCATCTCCCTCAATTTTCCCTAACAATATAAGACTGTTCCAGATGAGGCACAGAGCAGTACTGATGCTGCTCTTCCGTTAACTCCCTCAGTGTAACAATATACCAAGTGTTGGTTACCATGTCATATTGTTCTCATACTAACACTTCAACAGAAGTTCCTCATCAATAATTCACAAACAAGCTGGAGGCCTGGGCTCAGACTGGATGATCTGTTCCATCTCCAATTCTGTGACTCTAAATTTTCCCCAATTTCTGTTGGTTTTAAACTGAAGCCTACTTTGAAACTAATTATTACAAGTCTGAACTGGTTGCAGAAATCTGTCAAAAAGGGCAAAATCCTTGCTTCACGCATAAACTTGTATAAATCTAGAGTAACATGATGTAAGGCTATAAATAAATATATATACTATATAACTAAAGATTATGTAAGATTTGGCAACACACCCATGTTTAAATCTTAAAATTATTCTGCTTAAAAGAAATGAGAACTCTAAAGATAACTTACCCATTCCTTGAGACCGTGGTAATCTAATGTGGTCTGCCTCTACTTTCTGAAGCTGAGGTGGGTATTCTTTTCTGGAAAATTAATTAGATGTATGGTTATTCTTTCGACAGACACCGTCATAATTTAGTCACAATTATACATGAACAAAATAAACCTGAAATGTATCTGAAAGCTACAAATAAGTAACTTCTCCCATTACAGCCACAGTAAATATCTTGGAAGTGTTTCTAATCTAAATCTCCTCTGATAATAATCAATAGTTCAAGAGATCCAAGTCTCCAAATACTGAAGCCTGCATCTTCCCCTCCTCCTCATTCATGAAATACAAGACAGATACTTCTAAAAGCCAAGAATAGAAACAAATATTATTTTAATATTAAAGTAGATTCCACAAGTTCCGCAACTTAAAAATCAGGAAGACAAGATGCAGAACAGAGGGAAGAGATCTGACGTCAAAAACTCTTGTGGCCAGAAATCAGAAAGAACAACACAGGATAAAACACAGTTCCTATGTATTTGTTTTCAAAATATTGTAATTAATTTTGACAAGTTACTGGATAATAAAACTTCTGTTGGTGTAATTTGCATAATAAAGATATCACTTTCTTTTGGTGCAAATTAATGCAATATAAGGCATTATAATAAGATCTCTTTAGGTTTCCTGAAAGATATTTTCAGTTTACATACACGTGTGTCAAATTATGCTACTACCAAATCAAGATTCCTGAAGGTCACTGCATCTCAGTTACTGTCTATGACACTTTTCTCTCTCATTGCTTCCTCTGCCCTGAAGCTGTAGGTTACTGTCCCTGTCATAACAGAAGATATAATGCACCTGAAACACAGGAGGCCTTGCCAACAATGTCAGCAGGAACTTGTTTTATTGGCATGGTAAGCTATGGGCTGCAAATAGGCCACACACATCCCATTCTGCTACCTCTGATTACAATCAACAGCAAAGGGGTGAAGCACACAGCTATAGGCAGTAACATCTCCAACTAACAGCTTAATTTTGAGGACCCATCTGAAAAAAATTTGGCTATGGCTGATGTAGACTTCAGCACTAATAAAATAAGATTTTATGTCTTCCAGGACAGCATTTCCTAATGCATCAAGTTATAAAAACTTTGAATTTTTTGCATTTCTAAATAATATTTCTCAGGGTCTTCATGTACTTTATTATTAAGTAACAGCTGTTGTCTGACAAATCATAATTACCTTTCAGTAGTATTTAATAACAACTTGTCTTGTTTTGAACATAATCACTTTCAGAAAAATTATTTTCTAACACTGAAATTATATTTAAGAGAAACAATATTGAAACTATTTGTCATTTAATTGAAAGCAAACAATAAAGCAAATGATATGGCAGATTCAGAATACTAAGATTTCTTTTAAAATGTAGTGGACAATTCAAGGTCTCTAGACATTTCTAGTTTACAATTTTTCTTCTAACAATCAAACAAGATTGTATTACATTTTTAACATGCAATATATATTTATCACTTTAAGATGATAAATTAATTATTTACCATATACGGCTAAATAATTCTTTACAATAAATCAGAGAACAGTAGCATTCTCTACCCCTGTCCAAATTTTATGTTACCAGCATAGAGTCATATTCATACCTATTCAATGGCCAAACACTTGCAAGAATACAGAAGAGCTAGCAAAAATCATGTATGTTTTTTCTCCTACAATATAGAATTGTTATTCATACACTTACAATAAAGCAGCA
This sequence comes from Oxyruncus cristatus, assembly GCA_013399855.1. Lineage (NCBI taxonomy): Eukaryota > Metazoa > Chordata > Aves > Passeriformes > Cotingidae > Oxyruncus > Oxyruncus cristatus. The sequence continues at coordinate 832,200 of VXAY01002775.1, forward strand.
GCACCCAAACCTAATTCACAAAAACTGGCTCCAAATCAACTGAGGCTTCCCACCAAAGTTTAGCATAGTTAACAATTCAAGGTCAGGCTTGAAGTTGCTTTGAATTAGAAAGAAAAGTGAAGATAATTTCTAACACTACTTAATTTCAGATTTCATCTAAAAAACAGGAGTGAGAGATCAAGCACGTGAACAAATCAAGACGCAAGACTACCTACATACTGTGTCTAACAGTTAAAAACCCCCAAGAAATACAACAACAGTTAAACCCCCCAGAAATACAATATTGATTGCTGTTCCTACCATCCTAGCAAATATTAAAAATATACTTTCTTTTTTGCCTGTTACATTTCCTAAAAATATTTATGAGATTCAGATTTTGCTTGAAGAACAAGGCTCCATGCTCAGAGGTTAAACAATTTTAGGCATCTCATTTATCTCATCCATTATAAGCACTTTTAATACCTTTAAGTACAAGGGAAGTAGACCAATATTTGATAAAAGCAATCTCAAGAAGTAATAAAGCACCAAACACAAAACATTAATCACAGTACCAAGAAAGATCAGGCTTTTTCTGCAACAGACATGACCAAACACTGAGGCAGCCTGGACTGTGCAGAGTCATGAACTTTTGACATATCTTAAAAGCTAAGCCCTAGAGTATTCTTGACTAAGCATGTTTTGCCCAGACAGAATGGTGTCACTGATTTTGTATTTTCAGCAAACATTCATGATTACTGCCACATTCCTTTGAAGGAATTGGACCTTAATATCTTCACGCTGGACTGGTAGACAGACCTCCATAACACCCTCTAGCCAAACTTACATTTTCACTTCGTTTCTGTCTAGGAAAACAAAAAAAAAAAAACCAAACAAAAAAGGGGGGGCAGGGGAAAGGCCAGGACCACAATTTCTGGCTAGGCCCAAAAGAAATAAACATAAAGAAACAGCTGGATCTGGGAATTTAGGAGACAGTGCCACCCACAATTTGGTACACCACATCAAAAAGGTTGTACCAACTCCTAACTTTGTTGAGGTGCAGGCTTACATAAGAGCTGTTTTTAATGTGCAGCCTGGCTCTTTGAGAGGCCACTGTATTCAACCTTTCCTCCGCTTCTGTATGCTACTACTTGGAGAGATACCACTGCAGGCAGGCTGTTGGTTTTTACACCATTACACAAAAGGAGGGTAAAGCATGGTAAGACTGAAGCACCAAGCTGCTGAGGTAAGATTTACCTTCAGCATGTCTTACAGGAAAAAGAGAGTGAAGGAGTCAAAAGTTGAAAAGAGAAGGAGCAGCATAGGGAACAGGGTTTTTAGTACACAGGTCAGTAACCCCATGTGGCCCAGAAAGTCAGGAGTTGCTGCTGTACTTATCATGAAAGTAATGTTGAAAACTAAATTTAGCAGCTCCTGCCTACATCATCTTCCCCTGCTAGGACAGCAACAAAAAGCAGGGAAAGAAAAAAAGAATGAATCCAGTAGTATTGGGTTAAGAAGCAGCAGGTGTCCCCAAGAGAAAATCAAGATCACAACAGCATGGAATGCAACCCTTGTCTCCTATGCCATTCAGTGACACTAACTGGCTGGTGAGTTTGATAGTTCTTCTAAAAAGTAACAAAAGGGAGCAAATCAGAAAGGCTTGATTTTATTACTGAATTTGAAGTGAATTTGGAAAATCCTGAATTCACAAAGAACTGTGTTATTTTTATCATTATTGGTTAAACATTATATACACTTTTTAAACAAATCAACCTGGTATCAAGCTCATACTGCCAAAAATCACCTACACAGACAGGATATTTATAAAAACTCAATGAATTCATCACTATCAAAACATTTCCACTAACATATAAACTACATATGAAGAAAAACAATTGTATGCTATTTCATACTGCTAACAAAATATTAACAGCAGTAAACCAGATGCAAAACAAGTGAGAAATGAGCAATCAAAACCCAATGTTTCTTTTTTTGCTATACATTTTCTGTTAGTTACTTTAACATATATACTTCATGAACAAAACATACACAGTAATACAACAAAAATATTTTAATGCTATTCTAACCAAGCTGAGATGATAGAGTGAAAGCTGTTAAACAGCCTACTAAGACCTGCTTCGGAATCATTCTATTACACAAAGTTTGCTGCTTTACAAAAAGAATCAGCAGAATGTTTATCTAATTTGACATTGGTTATATGAATAGAGAGATAAATTTCCAGTGGAAATGCACCTAAAGTTCACATTAACACAGCGTTAATTAGAGATGAATGTAAAAGTCCTTTTTCAGTAAAAGGGAGTAAGTAAACCACAGAAGCAGAGCAAAAGACAACCAACCCCCACCACACATGAGCAGATATGATTTCCTGGATTAAATATTCTTTAACTAGCATTGCTACAGCACTCAATCAGTTAATTTACTTAATGCTTATTGCCATGCTCATTTGATCAACAGTAAGCTTACCTTTCCTTTCGGTCCAGATTGCTTAAAATATGAAAAAAGAAAAAAACACATAAGATGCAAAGCCCCACATGTGTTGCACATCACTAAATGCAAAGGTTATTAAATATAAACTATAACGGTTTCATTGTCTCTTGCACTCAGTGGAGTAGTTTTCAAACAAGCACTATAATTTTTTAATCACATTTTTGTAAGAGTAATTAGAAATGCACAAATGTTACTTCAAAGACAGCAATAGTCAATGGTCTAAATACTACATTGACTTGAGTCTTTTTCCACTTGTAAAATTTCATTAATTCTCGTCTTAATCTGGTCATGTCAATTCATTTGCAATGTAGAAGAGAGTAAAACAGAATCCTAATATGTGAATTAAGATTATGCATCATTTCCAATCACAGAATCATTAGGGTTGGAAAAGACCTCAAAGACGGGCCAACCATTAAAACAATCCCTGATTGCCATACAAAGGATTTTAAAAAATTATGTAAGAACTTATTTCTAACCATTAAAAAAAATAATTAAAATGTTTAACTGAGAAAAAGATTTCAGAAAGCAGTCTTTAAATATTTAAGAAACCACATGGAAAAGCTAGAGAATGATAGACAGAAACCTCTTTCTGAGGTTTGGGCTAAAAAAAAAGTCTTACAAAATACTTAGAAACTAGTTTCACAAGCATCTCCTTTAATGTAAGTTAACATATAACTGAATGTAGCTGATGCTCACAACTCTAGTCCTTTGTATACCAACACTGATATAAAAATAGATCTAACTAAGCATAGCATTCAGACAACTTGAAAATAGCATCTTTATGTCTCCTGTGTTCAAAATCTGCAATATGGAATGCTGTAAGCTTTTAACCAATGTGACTGTTCCTCCCAACCATCAAAAGCCTAAGGGCCTTCTGTCACATATGCATTACACTAAGAGTATTCTAAAACAAAACAAATTCAAATGTTTCCTGTTTTACTTCAGTCACACTAAACAGAATACTATTATTACAGAGTAATAAAAACTCACGTTCCTTTCCTTTTCACAAACAAAACACAAGAATAGAGCAAACTTGAATTCTCCTGTTAGAAAACAGCAGGAGTGGAAATGAGGCAGGTAAGAACATAGTCATGACGAAAATACATTCCATCTCCATAATGCTCTGGGAAGAGAGTAAAAGCACTTCAAAACTGAATGTGACCACAGCAACTTAGACTGGGGTGCAGGTGATCGGCCAATGCTGCGTGAAGGTGGGGAAAAAAATCGCTTCTTTTGTGCAGGCCACATCTGAGTTTATAAATGCAGTCAGATTCAAACCATGTCTGCATGGAGCCATATCCACTATCTTCGTATCCTTGGCATAATTAAGACAAAATGCGGATTACCTGTTTACAGATGTTATGAAGAATCACACTGTGAAGGAACACACACTTAATGCTAGGGAAACTTAAAGGCAGGAAAAAAAGTTCCAGAATGCCTTATACTGTACACTGTCATTACATTAGATGCCTCACTTGCTTGTTTTAAAATCCCTTATTAATATAATGCATTTAAATGAATTCTCCTTTTTACATCTCACAAAGATTATGAAATTAGAACCCTGGACATATACAGGAATTATAATGATCAGTGTCCCTACCAACTGCTTCATGCAGCTCATGCATAAGATTTTTTACACATGCTGTACATACATGCTATGTCAGTGCCAAGTTTTACAGAACAGTCAGTCAATAGCTTAAGACAGAACTATGTATCCATTAAACGAAGAAGAATAGTTTGAACCAACTACAACACTAGGCCAACCTATATCCGAAAATCTGTTGTATCAGAAGTGAACAAATTTTAATTTAATCCCCAGATTCCAATGGAAAAAACATGAATAATTTTCATCATAATATGACTTTGAAATATCAATTTGTTGTACTAGAAACTTGATTTCAAATATGAGTGTAATCGATACTCAGCCAGACTAAGGTAACATGAAAAAAAAACTTGCAGAAAGAGGTTAGAAATATAGTACAAAATCACAAAACTTCAAACTCTACTTGACAGAGATTACAGCCGAGTTGCATAATTAGCTGGCCCCATGTGACGCTATCCCCACTCAAAAACCCCTGTATAAATAACAGAATCCGTAACATCAGTGCCAGAGACTCAAACTGCTCAGAACTAATCTAATCCTGTTTTTATTTTTTGTTATCCTTTCAAGAATCTACAGTATGTTTATGCACAATAGATTAGGTTAGATAAAAGTATTTTCCCTATGTTGTTACTGATCACCACACCATAACGCAATTCCACAAATGCAAACAAGGAACCCAACTTTGAGCTCTAAGGTATTGTGGGGTTTTTTCTACGCTAATTTACAGGTGACACAATTTCCACGCTATGAGCTTTTCTGTCTCAATATATACCTATAATTTTATTCCTGGTTTGCCACTCACATTTTCTCCATATAGTCCTTTCTAAGGAATCACCATCACAGCATTTACTCTTAAACTCAACTATTGACTAATGTCAATAAAGACTAGCAAAAAAGGATTAAAAAATTCCTACACAACAAAAAATACACGACCAAAAAATATTACACGATTCATATGGGATTGTTTTGACTATTTCTTGCCTTTAAAATTCCAAAATATTCCTAGCATAAGAGTTAATTTTCTGTTGCTAATGTAAGTGAACAAAATAACAACCCTAAAAGAAAACATACTAGAAACACTCAAGATGACTATTCTCCAATTACTTCACCCAATACTCAGCATATGTTATTGGGAGAATACTTCTTGATAACTTTAGGAGAGGACAAAATCATCACAGCAAAACTACTTTATTAGATTAGTCAGCTGAGCCCGGTGTCTCTCTCCAGGGACTCGCACCCACACACCAAAATAGGCGACGTTTTAACTCCTACCCGGGCAGGGAGTGGTCCCTGTCCCCTTCCCAATGGCTGGGTACTCAGGGACTCACATTCTCTCTGGATTGCCTACATTGCCCCTCCCCACTTCATCTTCTGCCTTTTCTGGCAAGTCTTTAGCATAGCCCTTCGTGCTGGTTCTTAACAAGTCTTGCAGATGAAAGGAACAGTCTAAACCACATTTAAGCAAGAAACAAGGGTTAGCCTCCCCCCCATGCCATCACTCTGGCTTCAGCAAAACACTGCTTTATTTCTCACATTTCTGTCTGCATGTCACACGTGCCAAGTCACTACCTTTTTTTGCTTCACATTATACTGTAGGTTTAAAAAGAAGCAAGTCCCATAGGCAAGAAAGGCAAGCAGGCAAGTCTAACATCCCCTGAAGATTAAGAATCTTTGGAGCAGGTTGAAGAAATCTATGGCACTCAACTTGGTAAAATGAATCCATCTTGACTGGCTGTTTCAAAGAACCATCTGACAACAAAGCTTAATCAAATACACCAGTATTATCAAGGTTAACATTCAAAGCAGTCTTGAATGATTATGCTTACATCAAATCATTTTAAGTAGCACCGCAGATCAAGATTTTATCCCTCAGAATTACAAAAATATCCAAACAAACAACCCCCCTACACCAAACAAAAGCAAGCACAAACACAAACAAACCAACCCCATCGGAAAGGTAAGGGCATGTATGCTTAAAGATGTGCCGCACTTTCCTCAGTGGAAACTTGATAATATTCTAAAAAGGACTTAAGGCAAGAAAAAAAGAGCACAGTTGGTTCAGCCTAAACCACCCTGGTAACATAAACCTCATCTTTCAGTTTAATTCAAGGCAAAAAGTCTGCCAATCCTTCTTAGGCACGGAAAGAAATGAGAGAAATGTAAAGAAAAGAGATACCTACTACTGCATCTGCTATTACTAAGGAGTTGGAAATCTCCATGCTATATAACATTTACAAACTATAGTACTGTTTGAAACGGAAGGAGGCAACAACAGTCTAAGTCCTCAAGGACCGGACAAGGCAGCGAACCTCCTATAAGGAAACGCTGACAGAGTCAGGGTTGTTCAGCCTGAGAAGTGAAGGCTCTGGAGAGACCCTACAGTGGCCTTTCAGTACTTGAAAGGAGCCTGAAGATGGGGACAAACAGTTTAACAGGGCCTATTTCAACAGCATAATGGTTTTAAACTGAAAGAGGGTAGCTTCAGACCAGGTAGAAGAAAGAAGTTCTTCACAATGAGGTAGTGAAACACTTTAACAGTTTGCCCCAAGAGGTTGCAGATGCCTCATCCCTGGAAACATTCAAGGTCCGGTTGGATGGGGCTGTGAGCAACCTGATCTAATTGAAGATGTCCCCACTCACTGCAGAGCAGTTGGACTACATGACCTTTAAAGGACCCTTCCAACCCCAACTGTTCTATGATTCTATTAATCTGTGTCTGCAAAACTCCTTTTTCAGTCTGTTTCTTCAATGCCAGATTACACTAATACATGGATGGATCATGTAATTTATTCTCATATGGGCTTTGTTTTTCTTAAGTTAGCAAATCCAAGTCAGGGAAGTGAAAAAAAAAGGATACCTACACATGAGACCACCACCCCAAAAAATCTATACTAAAAAAACAGAGAGAAAAAAAAGGAGAAAAAGGAAGCTAGACAATACTGACAGGATACAGCATTCACGTGGAATGGTGGAAATCCATTAAATTCATATATAAAAAGAGTTCTGAATGGATAAACTTTGAAAGAAAACTCCTTAAAGCAGTGGTTATCTTATATGTTTGTGACACACTGCCTGTGAAAAGCATGTTAAAAACATCTAAAAGCAATCCTGCAATTTAGAAAAGTCTGATGGGGTTTTCAATTTTCAGTTTCATGAATGAAATGAATTTCAATCCAGCACAGTTCAAAAAGATTCCCCAGTTTCCAGTCATCCTCTCACATAAATGCAAAACTTTGCTTTTGTTAGATTTTCCAGTTTATATGTTTTATGCTGTATTTATAGACTATATGCAATCAACAAATCTGTAATTTAATCTGTAGATGGATTTTATACAAGCTGGAGATGCTGTGAATTAGTTATTTGCTGATCATGTTGTCAGTTCTGTGAATTTCTATTGCATACTACGTTTGTCCATTTCAAAGTATTTCCTAAAAATACTTACATTAGCAGATACTCTCCTACTATGTGCCATAGTGTGTTCTAAAGTGAGTAAATTCTAATATTATATGATAATAATATCTGAAATATGATAATAATTTCATGAAACTTCAGTAATTAAGATCAAAGCTCATAATCAAGAATGCACCCATGTGATCACTTACATTTTCTTAAAACACTTCATAGCATAAGGAAAACCATTACATAGAAAACCAGAGAAGACTTTTTACAGTTGAAACATCTGGAGAAACAAATGTAATTAGTCTTACCTTTGGGCTGCTGTTTTTACTACTGTTGTCTGTGCATGCGCATGGTGAAAACGTCTGCCATGTACCACAGTTACAGGACCAGACATATTCTGAGCATTTTCACTGCAAACATACAAAAAAAAGGTTTAAGAAAAGACTCTGGTGTATTTGAACAGTCTTAGCTAAAAACTGTGGTGTCCTACTTTTATAAGAACAGCCATACAAAAACCAAAAATTGAAGTATTTCTGAACCAATAATACAACTTCTTTGGATTCTTTTACAGGCATAAAAACATTCAGCCCCATAATAAAATAGACAAATAAGAATATAGTTGTTGGGTTTTTTTCCCTGGAAGAAAAGGTAAAGATTTTTTAAAATTTTATTAGCTTCCAGAACAGGAGGAACTAGCTCTACTTTACTCAACCCTGTACTGCAATTAGACACTGTAATTTGTAATGAATTGTAACCATTTATAATTAATTTTATACTTCCATCTGTCATGTTATTAAGGCATAATATTAACTTCTTTAATACAACTTAAGGGGCATAACACGTGAGCAGACTGAAATGTATATTCAGCAAATTCCCTCATTACTCATAAGAGAAATAAATGCCACAAATTTATGGATGTAAGATGGCTTGTAACAGAAACAAAACATCTCAAAATGAAAAAAGCAAGACTCTCAGGTACTCAAATACCCCAGCAGGACTCTATTCACCAATGTATTTTAGCATTTCTTTGGTTTCTTCATTTGTTGCCTTTTGACTTTTATCTCATTAATATGTAAAACTATTAATTCTGGAGAGAAGATTTCTTACCATTACCCTCTCTAGTACAAGCTGACATTAAGATATAGTAAATCAATAATACAGTACTCCTTCAAAGATCATTAGACCCTAACAATTATCCTGAACACTGCTGTGACAGGACACACATTACTATGCTTGAAATGTTAAAAAACCACACAACTTTAAGAGACAGCATGTTGTTGATGTAAACTGTTTCAAATTATGGAAATAGAGTGCTTAAATTTTGCTTTTCAAATTGCTTGGAATTTTTAATTGCACTAAATAAAAGTATGTGAAAAGGCATTCTGATTAATATTATTTCTCAGAAATACTATCCTGCTGTTTGTGTTGTTACGAGAAACGAAAAAAACCTCCAAGTACCAAAATTCTCAAAAAAGCTGACAACCAACTCCTAATCCTTCCTTTACATTCCCCCAAAAGATGAAAGTGAGCAAACTGTTAGTTTGCTTTTTACATTCCAGTTTAGCATTACAAACCCTTTTGGGAGCCTTATATGGAGTATCATAAGTCAAGATTAGAAGCTTTCAGAGTATTTCTGACTGATCCTAAGATAACTGTTATGATCTGACTGATCGTAACATAACCATGAACATAACAGAGTAAGACTTAGCAAAACCAATGGTAAAACTCTCTTTTCTAGAATATGAAATTTAGAAACATTATAAATGATCTAACAGTTCAACTTCCTGTAAATTAACCTAAGAGCAGCCTATTCAAACACCAACCTCTTGAAAGTAAACAGACTCATCACAGATGCTTCCAAGGCAAGACCTTGCAACTACAGCTGGTCAGTCACCAGCCAGACCAATTTACAGTCAACCCTCTGTTTAATGTTGCCACCTGAGAAATAAAAAGCTGACATCTACTTGCCCTAAATACTTCAAAGTGTCTCAAATCCTCTTTGGCTTTCAGTTTAATGTCTTCGAAAAAGAAAACAGAAGCAGAGTGCAAGAATGTCTTCTCAAAGGCTTAAGACCTAAGGAGTTTAAAGGAGCAAGCAAGCCTTTAAACACCTATCTCATATTTTATCTTTGTCTTTGTTGGATCTGAGCTTTGCTAAACTATCATGATTATGAAACTCTGTCCTATGCCCCCACAGCAGAAAAAACTGTTAAGCAGCACTTCTGCTTTCTGTCTCACACTCAAGCAGTGAGAAACTCCAGTAGGTGCTGGAATAGAGTATCACAGACTGCTGGGGGATCAGGTTTGAGTCAAAGCAGACTGTTCCAGATGGCAGACTTAAAATGGTTCATATGGCATCAGACATGTTTCCAACTTGGACAGCTGTAAAATGCAATCTGCTCTATAATCCTTTTCTCTGAAGAGAACATACCTCGTGCAGAGAAACACCAGAAAATTCAGTTGTAAAGTCCTAGCAAGTTGCAAAATGGGCACATCAGAACTGAAACCTGGGTTTGCAAGTTTCAGCACAGGTATGACATTAAGGTATGACATTAAAACCAGGATGCTCTAATGGTCAGAAAGTTCCTGGAAAGAATAAATATTCCACAAGTCTCAAAGAACTTACAGTATATTAACAATACATGTCTCATTCATGTTATCTCAGAAACCACACAATGACTTGAAGAGTTGGCTCTGATGTTACACTATCAGATTCTATCAGCTGATCAGCTGATCCCATGGACTTCTCAACACCCCAGATTCAAGAGGCAAAGCACAAAACAATCCTTCATTGGGCAAAGGGATGAATCTAGAAGTAATGGAAGGACAACCAAAAATAGAGGACACAACTACAGAGTGCATTAACTCTTCTGTTCATCAAATAACTTTTCTACTAAAACATTACCCCCAAAAATGTAAAAGGGACTTAATTTGAGAAATTTTGACAGAAGTTACCGAAAACTAGCAAAGATAAAAGCAATTTAAAGTAAGACCTCATGATTAAAGAAATACAAACAAAACTATCATGATTAAGTTAGTTTGATATTGGATTTGCTTAATCAGGTAACAGACCATAACTTTTTGGTTGGTTGAAGTTTTCGTAGATGTAAGTGGATATGTACACCAAAAACTTCTCACTGTCCTTGCATATCCCTTCTTCCTATCACTCACTCTCTGAATTTTAGGGACTATTATACTACAATACTACTCATTGAGTGAAGCCCCACTGATCTGAAGCTTTTAGTGCCTATTCTGCAGATAAGGTGGACAAAAAGACTTCACCACTGTGATAAAAATCCCCATGAACAGATCAAGAATATCAAGGATCTGATCTTCTTGTATTTAATTTAGCAGCTTGGCTGCATGATCAACTTCCAGAATCTTCTCTAGTTGAAGAGTTCAAATAATGGAAGAGTAACTATTAAGCACCTTCCATTCTGCATGTCAAAGTGAACACACCACCGGTCATCACTGCAGGGACCAGACCACAAACCTTTATTGATGCACGTGTTATGAAAGTGTTGTATCTTTCATAACACGTGCATCACAAATAAGTTGTTAATTTAAGATAATCACATTTCCAAGCAGACTCGGTGACCAAAATCTGAGAAGCTGTCACAGTGGCCTCTACACATCCATTATTCACAACTACATTTCTTCATCAATGACAGTTTATTAAGAGGAAGAGAGGACTTATATTTTTCATTTAAATTCAGTATGCAGCTCAGTACTAGACAGAAGGTGGATGCCTGTTTATATGCCACAGATTTTACTTTTTTAGTTGAATTTTATAGATCATATTAGGTCTTAGGTTTATAATGCATTATTTGTCAATAGAAGGCAGTCCCAATCTAGGTAACAGAATGTCTGAACTAAACACTTAGACAATCTAAAAAAACCCTCATTAACTATTTATCTTAAAAACAATATCCTTCTGGAACTTAATCAAAACAATGTACATAATGAAGTATGACTGCTTTAACAGAAAAGGGAGAGAAATTACATAGTAAGGTTGGATTTCACTACAAATCCCACAGCCAGACAGAGAAAAATTCTAGGTACCAGAGGAATCTTTAAATGGATAGGTGTTTTGGGGAACCTTGTTTTAAATGGTTAGGTGTACTCAAAGCAATGATCAAATACAATGTGCATGCACAGGTTTCTTCATTAAACAAGACCAAAGGAGCCTTGAAAGATTTCTAGAAGTTACTTTTATCTTCATTTCTGCGTTCAAGAACAGAATTCTAAAGAATGGAAATGACCAGAGTAATTCTGTAGGAACTGGTAAATTTGAAGAGGATTAAGACAGAAATCGGGATATAATCTCATAAATGTGTTGAGTATACAAAAAAAAAAATCTAAAGACCGAAATGCAAAACATTATTTGCACAGCATAAATCAAGGACAGTGAAGTACTGTGGTAATTTGTGTAAATGTAAAAAGCATTTAATAGAGGGACAGAAGGAAGTACCCATGTTCAGAGATGGTAAGAGCTGACAAAGAAGTGCTTGAATGTGCTGAAAAATAACAGACCTCTATGCAAGACTCTTTTAGCCTATAACAAAAGATTTGCCATTATTAAATAAATTTTATTTTTAAACCAACTTTTTAAAGTTCCAAATAACATCCCATTAGTCTATCTCAAGACATCAGGCTCAAAGATCAAAACAGCAGGAGAGGATACACATCACATAGGACTTGAAGGATTTATTTTCTATTCTTTGTGATAAGAATAGTCCCACTAACCAACCATGCAAGGTTAGGGATCAGCATGCAAGAACAAAGACAAGAACATCTCTCATGCAGCCACACAGAGGTTGGATATCTGGTGACTGCTCCAATTATAGCTAGCTATCTCATGAACTTTGCCTTCCTGCAAAGGTTACCAAACTGAGTGCAATTCAGCAATATGAAACGCTCCCTGAGAAAGTTCAGTGAATATGTAATTTTTTCTTATATGCTAAGTAAAGAAATAAGTCTCTTACAAGCTAGGGACAGTAGTAACAACAAGTACAACACTGAATGCTTCAACACTGTTCCTGTCATCTCTAAATGCAAGTGACAAGCTCAAGCTATCATACAGGAGTATGGCATTTGCTGAATCCTTTAAAGAAATAGTCTCTGACTCCTAAATTAAATTATATCTTGCAGCAAGGAAAACAGAAAATGCATCCTGAGTTAACCTTGGCAATTCATGGTCATGGAAAGAAGAGATTCTTGATGGGGATGTTACCAATATTCTTCTATCTGCTAGCACTGTATAGAATAAAAAATAGCACATACAGGCAATGTTTGTAGGGTACTGACAAATATGCTAGTGAATGCTCTAATTCCATTTCCATAGTCTTCTGGTACTTTACTAATGTGCTGGTAAACATTTTGGAAGAGGAAAGACCTTAACAATCTAGTTTTCTATCTTTACTCATAAACACAGCACAGTGTAGCTTCTTAAAATGCACAGCAGATAATGCAAATATAAAAGAAATTCTGTTTATTTAGTATTGATTTGTATCAATGATCAAGTAGGCAAGCCAACATAAAACTAAATGCATTACCTAAGTTTCTTGCTATTTCCCATCATGTTGAGGCCGATTGCGTTCCCCTTAAAAAGTCTGAAGCTTCCAGCTTTGCCTCGCCTTGCAAATGCTTTTATGGATTCACTGCTACTGCCGATAGTTCCAGGCCGACAACGAAATGACTGTAACAACAGAATTCACATACATTAAAATAATTGTATAAAAGTTGAAAGGAGTAAATTAATTACAAAATATTAATATAAATAGTACTTTGGCTTCCTTATTAAACTGCTTTTGTACCAAATTTCATGTAAAATATACTGTCTATACCCTTACTCACGAGCATTCCTTACAAAACCAAATATATAATTTATATATAATACAATAGTAATACTTGTCTAAATGTAACATTAGTTATTCATGCTTGTATTTTCAGACTACAATACAAATCAAGACGGGAACAAAAACATTAAGGGTAGGCAGATAGACAGCTTGAGCATATGGTCCTAAACCATCACATAAATGTTCATTTTTTAATGCTGCACAGATGACTGTGCAATACTGTTTAAGAACCTAGCATGTTTTAAGGGTACGTTTTCACCATGAGATAAAGAGATTACTTACCTTTCTTTCTTCATTGGGACTGAAAGGCTCATCACTCTCATCTAAACTGAGCAGATTTGCCTCGCTAGACAGGTGTGGGAGAGAAAAGCACATATGTTGTAATCCAACAGAGCACCAGCAAAACATTTTAAACACACAAAGGGTTTTTTTCTTCTCTTCCCTCTTTAAATTTAAATGCATCATATACGTACTGTATTTACAGGCATAAAACCACAGGAACATGAAATAAGCAACATAGCGATCAGATGCATTATGTGAACCTGAACTCAAAGTGCACATCAAATTATTTCACAAAAAGCAAAACTGAAAGGACAATTACTGACACCGTAAAAGTCTACACTCTATTCTTAAATTGAGTCAAATAATTCATTAACCTATAAAACATAATTTGTTCATGCAGTGTTCAAGTATGCAGTTCAAAATTGCAAACTTCATAGTGCTTTAGGAGAAGAACTTCATATAAATAAATTTTATCCCATAGTAGTCACTATCAAAATTTCTCTTCCTAAAAGTAACATATTCAGTTTGGTTTTGCTGCTCATTAAAATGTGTTTCTTTAAAACTTTCAATATCTGTAATCCCCAAATATTAGAACGGGGAAGACAATAAAAACAAAAGTCAAGTATTCTTTTCAGTAATGGGCAATTATCCTCAAATAATCTTAAGTATTTTAATTAGAACCCCACATTTTATACAGACAGCAGCTAGGCTAGGCTAACATATTCTTGCTTCCTGGAGAAGCAATCTGCAGATAATCCTTTCTCATCAACCTTGATAAGGTTACTCCTCTCTTGGCCACAAAAAAACAACACAACGTTTAGCCACCTTGTAATTGCACGATTTGGAGAGTTTTAATCAAGATCATTCTGGCAAAAATTACTTAAGAATACAAGCAGTTATGCCAGGAGGCCCAAGGGAACAGCTAAACAAGAGAAACAAGCATGGATGTGAAGGTGGAAACATTTCTCAGTTGCAGATATGACACGCTGACTGCAATATATACAGTGACTTTAGCTCTTTATATATATTAGGTAATCGGATGAATCAGAGTAAAAAACTGCTGAGCTGCAGGAACGTCCAATATCTTGTCTTTGTCTTGGTGACCATGCCAAGTGAGTCCATGTGGTGAACACCTTTTGTGTGTAAAGCACCTTCTCTCCTGTATACTTCTTTATTAATATGGTTGCTGTCACTGTGTGTTTTTTACTCCATTGCTGTTTATGTTCAGTAAATTGTTACCTCAACCCATAGTCTGCCTTTGTCCCTCTCTCACCAGAGGCGGGCAGAAGGAAAGGGGAGTGGCTTATTTGGAGTTTAATTCCCAGCTGGTGTTAAACCACCACAATGCATCAGTACCAAAAAGGCTGTTTTTTCAGAGAGCAGAATACATAGTAACTGAGTAATGCCTATTTGCTCATGTATCACATGCTTGCAGTTGCCTGCTTCAAAGATGCAATTTATACAGCCCTGAAAAAAAACCACTATACTACATCCCCACATACCAGTCAGCAACGTTTTTAACACTGCTGAAATTAAACCTTAGCGGTCATGCTGGGAGGATGCTACGCCTCCGCACTTTGTCACTTTTAACCTGTGCATTCCCTGGTTATTTTCACATTTGAACAATAGTTTCTAATTTGTCAATACTTTCATTAAAATTTTATAATGAATGTTAAATTTTTACTAAAATTAAGGGGAAAATATACAAGTAATTTATCTAAATAGAGTTCTTTCCAAAAGGGAATGCATAATTACACATTCAAATTCAGGCACTGAACAAGAAAAACAAATATTTCTGTTTACTTATGTCTAATCACTTGCCATTTGTTTAGTGTTTCAAAACGTAAAAACATATTATTGCAACAGTTAGTTAGATAGTTCAGTTTACTAGACCATGTTTTCACTACTACCTTCAAGCATCCAAACTTTAAACCTTTGTTGACCATTGAGGTTACACTCTAATAAGGTGCAAGCATATTTCTATCAACTATCACCTGATCCAGCTGTGTTTCAAACCTAATCGGAATTTCTTTCTGAAAACTATTACATAAAAACCCAGGAAGTTGCCAGGTTTCCTCTCACAGTGCACTGTGTACATTCTTTGTTTTAAGTTACGTGGTGGTAGGCAGCACATTAAAAGAAAGCACCAGTATCAGGGGTACAAGAGAAGTAGCGGTATTATTCAACTCACTCACAGTGCCATTCCACTAAAAGTAACCATTATTAAGGGTTAATTTAACTTTAATTAAAACTGCTAAAATTTAAGAAATGAGCCTCTGAACAAAAAGTTTTCATCACCTTAAAGGCTACAGCACCTTATTAACAAGCTCACAAAAGAAGCATAAAACATTTATATAAATATGTGAGGGTTTTTTGAGAAAGTATTATATATTTTAAAAGTACTGGAAAAAAGCCCAACAGAAATAAATAAAATAGTACATTGTTTTTTCCATTCAGCAGTTTATCACCCTAAATAAAATGGAAAAAAAAAAATCAGAACTTTTGAGAGAAAGTGGTAGTCAAGAAAGGATACCACAGTGCAAATAAACCAGAACCATTTATTTGTATTCACTGTTTTTGATAAGGCTGCTCTTGAACAAATCTCAGTGGAAGGCAGAAGTCTAGACTATTAAGAAAACAATATGACAGCCAAGAGCAAACTGGGCCCATCAGTTTACAAAACCACTGTGGAGCATACTGAGGTATATTTCAAAAACATTTACCCAGATATAAATAAGGAAGTAAATATAAATTATTCAAGACACTTCAAGAACAATCATCTGTAACACTAGAAAGCATCTTGTAACATGTTAATATCACACATCAATTTATTTAATATATTAGTTTGGCCATGTTTGCCCAAGTCTGCCATCCTTCCACATGTTCTGCTACATGAGATATGCATCATTCCCATAATTTATTCTGTGATGGACTACAGAGGTTTCAGTGTGTTCAACTGACCTACTGGTCTTTTTCCCTGTCATTCTACGTAAAGGTTCCTCTCCTGTGGGACCTCCAAGTACAAAGCAAGAAAAGTCTCACATCACTTGCTACCACCTTGAATGCTGTCTTCAGCAGAGCAAATCTTTTAGAACATCAAAAATATTACTTTTACTCTTTGAAGTAGACTGAATATTATCTGTAGGCATTGACTTTGGGATAAGATACTTGTCAATTATCATTCTGAATTTCCATAACTCTAGTTCCATGCCGAGTATCAACTCTAGCATCATTTTAAATTTATATGGTGTTGAGTGATCATTAATTTTTCCAAACCTTCTTCAGTGTACAAATATTGTTTAGTCTTTTTTTGTTCATTACTCGATACCTTACCATCATGACTCAGCCCATCTAATTCCCCAAGTTAAATGACACCTTCTTTTAAAAGAATCTACCTATTCTAAGAATTGTTTGGTAGAAGGTCATTAGCCACATACTCTATGTTCAGTTCACTGAAGAAAGATAATCCAAGCAGACATCCAGTACTAACCAACAACATTAGCACAGGTCTCATGGGGTAATACAAAAATACAGCCAATCCTTTAAGTGCTAGAATGTTATTCTTAGGCTAGTTCAAAACAAACTTATTGTGTGCCTGCCATTAAGAGGGCAAAAAGCTGTGATAAGGTCAGGCAGTGTAATACCAGTGCCTCAACAACAACCGTGAGACACATCCCGCTGCTCGCTTCAGACTTACAGCTCTCTCCACAAGGAAACGCAGCAGGATTCAAACATTGTAGTAAATGTGAGCACACCATAGCAAATAATGACATTTTTAAATAATTGTCAGAATACCTACTTCCTGCACAATATACTCAAAATGTTGGGAGGACACAAAGCTTTATGCCGGAACAATTATATAAAATGTTCTAAGGCTATAGGGAATTTAGAAGACAAACGGACAATTTACTGTTGTTTGTTTTCTAAAGATTCCCTTCTGTCAGTGTTTTGCATCAGAGAAGCAAAATACATAAATTATTTCAAAATGCTCATAGCCCACTATGCCTTTAAGACAAATAAACCCAGGTATTACCAAAAGTAAATACGTGGGCAGCTTAAAACATGTAGCTGTTTGGAGGGAATGAGAAGCTTCCAGGATGGGTAAGTAAAAAAGGCAGGATCTCCAGTTTAAATCAATTTTCAACTACTCTTCTATCTCTATTTCCAGATAAGATTCTGCATAATTCAAAGATATAAAAGCAAATTACTGATCTAAGTAGGTAATAAAAATTCAATTCTGGCTACAGGAAAACTGTTTATCGTACAGAGTATTTGAAAGGAATGAAAAAGCATCCAGACATACAATCTTAAAACCAAATACAATTATATAAAACATATGTTCCATAATAATTTTTCTTCTTTTTTTTAGCATCATTACTCTATACCCATCTCATTCTGTGCTCCTAAGTCAACATTAGCTAGAGATGGACAGAAAACAGCAGTAAATTATGAGAAGGAAAAAAGCTGCAAGGCTTACAAACATGAGTTACTTTTATTTCTGAAGGCTAATATTAACTGCATGGTACGTACTGCGCTTATACTTAAAACATATTACCGTGCACTGGAAATGGATGTAAAGTTGCTAAGGAAAAAAGCTAGCTTGATTTTATAAAACTAAAATGCCCTTAATTTGCGAACCTTTTAAAAAAGTGGTTTTACCTTCTGATACAGCTCTTTGACAAGAACTCTGAACACTTACTCACAGTGAACTCAGTGAACTCCTGAACTGACTTTTAATGACTAAAACTTCACATTTCTTAATGTTTCAATAAGATTACAGCATAGCCTGCTGCTGCAGCCTATGTGATTGTGTGTCTACTTTACCATCTCCCTTCCAACCCACAGACTATGGCAGAATATGACAAGATACAAATTCATATATGAATATTTTTGTACTTAATCACAGGATTCAGTGTTTTCTTACTAAAGAACCATAGCATACTTTTTAAAATTGTAGGTCCTAATCTCCAAATATCTAAGAACAACAAATATTCTGACACGCATTCTTCGTGCATGACACTTGTTTTTTTAACAATTCATTAGTCATTTTGGAAATAAATACGATAATATTGAGAAAATATATTAGTAACAAAAAATGTCGTAAGGACAAAGTATGCATTCAAACTACACAGATGGGATTTAAGTTTCAGACAAAATCCAAATATACTAAGTAAAGGAATAAATTATAACGGAACACAACCAGCCTTAATCCTACTCAGTGAAATAAGCACAAGAGAAAAAAATCTACAATTTTTAAGCTCAGTTTAACCTGATGTAGGCCTAAAGGTACTGAAGTACTTTAATCATAACTGTGAAGTATTGAGCACCATCGTCGCTCAAGGGAAAGCTGAAACTGCTTACATACCCTACCTACTGATTTCCTTATTTTGTGTGTTGACATATTTCTTATGTGTTCCTTAGACTTACTCAGAAGCTCCAAAGACAACTGCAACACTTGTGCCCTAAGTTGTAAGCCCCATGTTCACAATTAATTTACATTATAATGCACTTCTATATGGCAAGACTATTTAAAATAAACACTTATTTGAAATAATTTTTCTTAATTACTGGAATTTTAAGATATTATATAGTTTCTTATGCATAAATTACAAAAAATAAGTATTTCATTATAAATAGACAGTTATACTTTCAATAGCCTAGATAAAAGCATCCTTACTCTTTCTCTGTATCTCCTTCACTTTCTTCTGCATGATCAAAGCTCCAATTACTCTTAAAACCTCCATCTCTCTTGGATTGTGATCTATCCAAAGCTGAAATGAGAACAAGTTAAGATAAGTCTTGATTTCAAGCTGGGTTATTAATTAACACAAACTAGAGGAGTAAACCAGATGCATGTATATTCCCAAAGTATTTATTTTATTAATGTCAGTGTTCAACTATCATCTGATGAATAAGTTCATCAATGCAGTGGCGATTCATCTAGTTAAATAAATATGAGTATCTGTCAACATCTTATTAACGCACTAAGTTAGTAAGCTGTTGAAAATTATGACCTGAGGTAGTGTAATAACTATTTTCAACTTATTTCAACTGTTTTATATATTTCAACTGTTTTATAAATTTAAGGGTAGCTTCTCTGATATGAACTATATGTCACACGCAGAAAGGGTTCGAAAATTTTTTACTTCATTTTCTAATAACCAAACATATATATTAATTTGTCCATACAAAAGCAACAGTTCTGAATAGTCCCAAGTACCACACGTTTTTTTTTTAATTCAACATCTGACACTGACCTGAGTTAACATTCGATGCTAACTGAAATTTCAGTGTTATCATCAACTAAGTAAATACCTGAACTTTCTCAAAACAATCATACTACATAAAATTTCAGATTTCTCTACTATGGAGATTTTCATATAATATGATGGCATGGGGTATTCTTAAGTGAGATGGTCCAAGGCATGGAGACAGCTTTCATTACAGCAAGACACTGTTCCCTCTGGGCCCTACTGCAACCAAGAGCTATCTCACACAAATTCTGTATGACAAACTATGCAGCTGCTTTGATTCCCGTACAATTTAAATGTGTCTTTTCTTACTACCTTTTTCTTTACATTGTTGGAAATGCATTTCAAAATAATAAATGCAACTTTGATAGAAAACAACATGAAAATCACAACCAACAACAGATGTCTATGACAAGGCATAAACAGTGCACACAGAAATATCTATTGCATATTCAACCTCTGCTTCCATCTACTTGCATCTTTTGCAGGCTTCCTGAGCCATGGGTCATACTTTTGTGTTTACCAGGTATTCTTACCTTCTTCTTCTCCCTGTTTGCTTTTTTAATCAAGCCTTCTTTAAAGAATCAACAGCATCTTGCAGAAGAGAGTACCTCAGCTTAATTATATAAGCATCTCCTTTAGTTTGTCCTGATTCAAACTGGCACCTTTTGCTCTTACTTAGTACTCTACTCCTCCACTCCATATACTTTGGAAGACAGTAATATGTAATCCTTCCCTATTCCCTCATGATTGCATAGGTCCCTGTTGCGTCCTTTCATGGTCATCCTTTTCCCAGGCAGAAAAAGTGAGTCAGCTTGATTTTTCTTCAGATGAAAGCTGTTTCATGCCTTTAAATAAGGCATTGATGCATGCCTCTGATGCTTCTCTCAGAACCTCTTCTAGTCTACTGTATCCCTTTTGAAATGAGGATACATACACTACAAAAAAACCTCAAGATCCCATGGATTTCTACAGAAGCAACATGATATTTCTGTTTTGTTCTTTATTCCTTCCCTAGACCTGTTTTCACCACTAAGGAGAACTGCACTGATCTTTATGTACTAGATAATTCCATCCTTCACTCATGATTGGTTAAGAACCACTTCAGAGCCAATCACTGCCTACAAAAATCCTCTTTCCTACTTCTCATTCACTTAGATTACTTGACATTTACCTACACTAAATTTCACATATGATTTCGACCCATATAACTCAAAAACTGAGCATCTACAAATTGCTTTAAATAGCCAGCCATTATATTAACCCAAGTAAAGTTTAAACATCTGAAAACTTTGACACCTTGCTATCATACCATTTTGCTTGTATCTGTGCACCAATGTTAACGTAGATCCTCATGCAATTCAACTCCTTCTATTAACAAAAATTAAACTTTTTTGCCCTCTCTTTCCATCTGCTGCCAATTTTTTCATATAAAACTTTTCATTTTATTCAGAGGCAACTTAGCCTCTCCCAAAGCCTCTGGTAAAGGACTTCACAATGAAATCAAATCTGGTCTTTATTATAATTTCTATGAATTTGGGTTGCATGGTCCCAAAGCTCACTGATGGCAGAGTTTCTCAAACACTTCCAATGCCTTTAAAAAAGCTGGTATCACCCTAGCTTCCTTCCTTACCTATAGCAGAAAGATGATGCTAGCCACAAGTAACACGTTACAGCCATTAGCTCCTTCATTTTCCAGCTCCTCTTACACTTGGATGAATGCCATTTGATCCTGCTGCCTTGTCCACAGCTTGCTTCATGTACTGCAATTTCTTCCACTGATGTTTCGTGTTGAGTCATATACTCTATCACATTCCTAACTAAGAAAGATTCTGGCATGAAGAGGTTCTGTACTTGTTGTCAAAGCAAGTGAGAGCTATTCCATTCTTCAGCTATGACCTTATCTAAGCCACCTTTCACAACAGGGTTGGCCACTGACCCTCCAGACACTCCTGAAACTTTCCTGATGAGTTTGAAGAAATACTTAACAATAGTCTTTACGCTTGTTGGGACTTACTAATTAATTTTTCCTTACCACATTGTAATTACAGGTTAAATCCACCAGCTTTTTTATTATTTTCTAATTTCATCACTCAGATAAAAGATCAGATTTAAGAAGCATGATGTTTTATTTCATTATTTCATATTATACCTTACCCTTACCTTTTTTAACAGGGATAACAAGTAATCTGTTACACAGGCTAAGTTGCTGACTATTTTGTAGTAAGATTTAAATTTGGAACCTCCATGTTGCACTTTTCACTATGTACACTATCAAGCCCAATTTAATCAGCAAGATGCCTTCATACCCAGAAGCTAAAAATATTCAAAAAAGCAGAGTTGACTCTAAGGTATTGAGTCAATAGAAGCCAATTGCAGTACCTCTGCCCAAGAAAGGCACCATGCTGGAGCAGATTTCACTATCATTTTTCCTCCCCCACAAGCTCCCTTTGGTGGAGTTACACCAAGGGAGATAGCAATTCTGAGCCCAAAAAACCACCTGTAATTTAAATAGACAATGTACACAGGTGTAGCTGACATAGGTCACTACTTTTCTAAACGACTGTGATCAGTTACATGCCACTTCTAAAAAGTCAACTAAAAAAATTCCTGAAAAAATAATCTGTATTTTTTATCAAGACATTGATGTCATTATTAAGGACATCCTAAGCCAGCCTTTTAAAAATCCCCATACGGTGTTTTCATGTAAAACCCAATTATCATGTTTTGGATTACAAAGCAAAGTATGTTTGTAGGAACAATGTCAGAAAGGAGATCAACACCTTAAGGTTACTGAGTGTAGACACTGTTTTGTAAACTTTAGCACAAGTTACAATCACTCAACAGTGTCAGTAAGCAACTACTAAATAGGAGGGACAAAAGTTCATAGTGAATCTCTATGAAATAAGAGCAAAGTTCTGCAGTTGCAAAAAAAAAAATTCTTCAAAATTCTGCCTGTCTAAACACTGAAATTAGGAGTGATATAAATAGTATTTAGTAAAGTGCCAGTGTCCAGCAGAAGACAGTATCTCAGAAGACTTTTTTTGCATGTCCTGTACCTCTTGCTCTAAGGCAAATCATTCCATATGAATCTATACCATAGCTCACTAGAAAAACATCCCCGTTGCTTTATTGTTTTGGATGTGATACCGTATTGGGTTTGTGTGGCAAGATTTTGGTAGTGGTGGAGACCTGCAGGTGAGCTGGAGAGCTGGGCCTTGCCCCAGTATCTGGGAAGATCATGGAGCAGACCCTCCAAGGAGATAGCCTAAGGCACATAAAAGACAAGAAGGTGATCCAAAGCAGCCAGCACAGCTTTACTAAGGGCAAATCGTGCCTGACCAATCTGGTGGCCTTCTATGATGGATTGACAGCAACAGTCAACAAGGGAAGGCCATCCAGCTCTGAGTCCTCAACATAAGAAGACATGGACCTGTTGGGAGTGGGTCCAGAGGAGGGCCACAAAGATGATCAGAAGGTGGGAACACAGAATCACAGAACATGCTGAGTTGGAAGGGACCCACAAACATCATGGAGTCCAACATTTAGCCCGGCACAGGACCATCCCCAAGAGTCACACCGTGTTTGGAGTATCGTCCAAACACGTCTTGAACTCTGGCAGCTTGGAGCTGTGACCACTTCCCTGGGGTGTATTGTTCAGCATGGAGAAGAGGCAGCTTCAGAAAGATCTCAATGAGGTCTTGCAGTACCTTAAGGAGGCTTATAAAGGAGGAGGGAGAGGGACTTTTTATATAGGCAGATAGAGATAGGACAGGGGGCAATGGTTTTAAACGGAAAGAGGGAAGGTTTGGATTAGATATTAGGAAGAAATTCTTCACTGTGAAGGTGGTGAGGCACTGGAACAGGTTGCCCAGAGAAGTTCTGGATGCTCCATCACTGAAGCGTTCAAGGCCAGGCTGGGTGGGGTCCTGAGCAACCTGATCTAATGAATGGTTATCTCTGTCCACGGTAGGGGGTTGGAACTAGATGACCTTTAAGGTCTCTTTCAACCCAAACCATTCTAATGATTCTGCAAAGTCAACTCACCAAAGAAGTCAGACACATTTACTGTCCACACAAAGACCAATTTTTCTAGTAAAGTAACTTTTCCATATGTATCACTGGATTGCCAGAATAACTCCCTACCACTCCCGGAATACAACAGTAGAGACTTTAAGGTTTCTATTACACACAATAGCTTTTATAAGTCTTTCATCTGCTGAGAGTTCATCTATTTCTGCATGTCCAAGAACCATCCCGAATACGAAACCTAAATCAAACAAAGGTTTAATTCAGGACACAGGTGCTTTTCCAGGAAGACCTGAAGTTTACATTCTTATTCCCAAGTTATACTGGTAAAGAAATAATACAAGCCTCATCTTACAAATGCTTAGACCATCACAACTGCAACCAACTTATCAGATACTGCAGTGTTCACACAGAAAATGTAAATTAATTTAAATGTACTCAGAATCATTGCCTTCATCCCAACTCATATTTAAGCAAATTAAAAAGAATGCTTCTAAGCTTTCTAATCTGCTGCTCATGTAGAGTCATCAGATATATTGTTAAGAGGACAGAAGTACTCATAAAGCCCTGACACAGAAATATTTTTTGGTTTACTTTCCCCATTGCTTCATTATTCTTCCAGACAGGTTTCTATGGAAAATAATTTTTTATCTTCCAGCTTTGATACCATCAACTCTAGTTCACCAACTCTGTAACCACAGTGAGGTTGCATTTTCACATTCTGAAGAAGCACTACATGAACAATTTTATACATCCCTCTCACTTCCTGAGAGCTGGGGCTTCTTGCTCCTGTCCTGCATCCTGTGATATATGAGCACTGACAGCAAACCTGGGGAAGGAAACTAATTCAGGAAAAAATCCCTTGAGCAGCAGAGGAGGGGAAAAGCTTTTTTTCAACCATATCAGTTCCCTCCTCTGTTCAGCCACACTGGCACAGCAGAGCTGTGACAGCAAAGCAGAGATAAGATCCATCCAGCAACCAGGATTGTTTTAAGTACTAAGAAATTTGTAATACGAAGAAATTTGCATGGAATTGTAGCCTAACTGAGATTTATAGGTATAGATTGAGAGACCTAGTGCTTAAAAGATGCTTTAACTTTCTGCTTCCTAAATTAGCTGCAGAGGCAGAACACATGTCAAAATCACCTCCAGTAACAGGCAGTAATCACAACCTGATAGCAAGTGAAATATTACGTGAAACAGAGAGTTTAGCAGTAATGTTCTGTGATACCAGTGTAATGGATACTAAGTAAGGACATTCTTTCACACATGAAGAAATTTAATTTCTCAGATGGCTAACAAAAACCCCCACGCCCTTTCAAGAATGTGATGTCAAGAGAAAACCAATGATAAATACAGAGCATCCACTCCTGGACAAAAAGTTTGCAAAGCAAAAGCATTTATGAAAGATTTGTACTTCAAAGATGGAAATCATCTGCACATTCTGATAAATGGCTTTTTTCTCAGGACAAGCACACTGGGCTGCTTACAGTGCAGAGTATCATACTGAATGACAGGACTGGAGAACACAGAACGGTGTAAGTTTGATCACCTGCCGAACTGTGTTTAACAGTTTTAAAGTATTAACAAGGAGTAATAGAGGAGGATAAAAGGATAGAACTTTGAAGTATGTTAAATATGATTTTTGTGATGCCTTTCAAAGTTTTTCTGGTAAGACAGTGGTGATAACCACATGATGGATTAGCATTTCTTGACCTTTTGTACTGATTATCCCAGCAGAGATAGAGGTATATACGGATGCTGCCCTTATGACAGCATCAGAAAACAATACAGAAGTACTTCAAGAAGTCTTATTTATTTACACCAGCAGCAAAAGGAACGCTACAGAGAATGTGGGCATTTTCTTCTCAAGGAGACAGGAACCTAGTGACAAAGGACATGAAAAAGACTGAAGAACCTAATCCTTTTCTTTCTTCTGTCACCCCAGATTTCACTGCTAAGTCCTTCTGACCTCACAACTCCCCAGCCCTACCAGCAGAATCTGTGAGAATGCAACACCACCCATTGTCGAGGAAGGTATGCTTAAGGAGCACTTAAGCCAGTTGTACGTGTAAAAGTCCACAGGATCAGACAATATATCTGATGGTGTTGAGGGAGCTTACACTGTTAGGACCCTCTACATTATCTTTAAAATTAGGACTCTTTACATTATCTTTATCATGGCACCAAAGAAGGTTCCCAAAGACTGGAAAAACATCATTGACCTTCAAGATGGGCAACAAGGATGATCTGGTGAACTACAGGTTAGTCTGCTGAAGATAAAACTTTTTCTTTACCATGTGGGTGCTCAAGAGTGGACCATGTTCACCTGGGAGGCAATAGAGACTAGACAAATCCCTAAGGAACCTGCTCTAACTCAGCTTGGTTTGGACATGGTGTTCAAACCAGTAGACAAATAAAACCAGTGACTGTTTGCAGGTACAAAGCATAACCTAAGGCAACTGCACCTCCATCACAAATCCAAAGTGAAGTAGCTTGGTCACTTTTCTTCTTTTCCCTCTCTGAGTAAGTCTGACACCCACTCAAACTTTCCACACAAGTAAAATATTTTAAATACCACCAAAAGCAGGTTCCAACAATAAATGGGGAAAAAAAGAAACAGACAAAAAAAGTAATTTTTTTCATCTCTAGCATTATGAATACAAATAATTCTTTACTTACGTAAGATCACTATTGCTAGACTGGAGATATACTAAAAATTCAGAAAGGAAGAACAAACTTTCATTGTTTTTGTAGGAAAGGTAAATATAAGAGCAGTATCTTCCTATTTTATAGATAAAATTAAAGGATAAAAGGTTAGCATAGGCTAGGAACAACTTCTGAACTGCCAATTTACTCACAAAATGTGAAAAATTATTTAAAGCTAACAAGCCATTACAAGGAAGATGACACTTGAACAAGAATTCCAGAATATAATCTCTGTGGCAAATCAGTATGTGATGTTAATCATATATGATCTCAAATTCTGAATACTTGAAGAGTTTTAGAAAATAAGCAAAACACAGCAGGAAACCTTACAGTATATTATGCATCTGATTTGCACACTGTTATGCATGAGGGGATCCATCTTCATATAAAACCTAAGCTTGTGCAACTGAGAACACAGCAGCGCTAAACAAACAGCAATCTATTTTTAGAAAGTGCCGAAAGGTAGTTACATACAGAATAAGATTAATAACTTAGCCTAACTACCTGGAAATTAGGCAACTGACACCTTGAAAAGGTTTCCACATTTGCTGCAATAACCGGAACATCAGGTTGAAATAAGGTATGTATCTACATACCAAAAGGAATTACGAAAAATTATTAAGAATTTGTACTATTTAGCACTTCTGGATTTATCCTGTAAACTTTCAAAGACTATGTCATATAGATATTATCCCCTGTATAAAAACATACAGAAATTAAAACCCAGAAAGGTTCCATGATCTCTACAAGAACTTAACATGCAAATGCAGGACAGAAGAATCACAGAATGGTTTGGGTTGCCAGGGACCTCAAAGATCATCTTGTTCCAACCCTGCTGCCATGAGTAGGGACACTTTCCACTAGACCAGGTTGCTCAGAGCTCAATTCAGGCTGGCCTTGAACACTTTCATGAGAAGTGTTTCTTCCATAACAAGTAACTCTAAAATGTAATTAAGGCTGAAAAAAGCAAGACACCTCTTTGATGTTATCAATTGTTCAAAATTCACATGAAATGCACAGCAAAAAAAGCACTCATAAAGAAAACGCTCAGCAACTTCCATAAAAAATCCTCCAAAATGTGGTCACATGACAAAGGCACATTTCAGAAAAATCGAGTAGGGAAAGGATGATGAAAGAGTTAGTTAAACTCTAAGTGGCTAGAAAAAAATCTGCATTTGCCTTTCTGTAAAGGCTGAATACCTGTTTCTTTTTCCTATTCTTAGTGACACTGAAAAGCTTTCAATACTCATATGAGAGCAGTCAGCTGCACTGGACCTCTGATACGGCTGAAGAGTACCAGACTAGCTCCACCAATACTTCCCCCCCTCCTCGAGGATTAGTTTTCAGCCAACTTGCCATGAAACCAGGGGAGCGCCGCTGTTGACTCAAGCACAGTTGTGAGCACACTGTCTCTGGGAGGGGCAGCAGCACTGTCACTCTGAGCAGCACACAGCAGTGGGCCTGACTGTGTCCTAAATTGCTGACACAATTCCTTGCACAGCCATACCGTATGGCCCCACACATGGAGCCTGCTAAGAGCTAGAAAGTGACCCTGCAAATTCATGTACAGTTAAAAATAAAGTACATTATGTTTGTTAAAAAAAAAAAAAATCAGTGAAATGCAACACAAATATAGGCAAGAGTCTCCTGCTCCCACTATGCACTATATACTTCCACTTCCTTTGCAATTAGAGATCATTACATCACGCAGTGAAGCATGATGTATGTAATACAACTCCAGTACTGCATCAGAAGCACTGAAATCTTTCTAATGGAAGTAACAAACTTCTCCAGACCTAACACTGAGTTTAAGGAACACTGACAACTGCTACCTAAGCCACAGTATGCTAACATTCACTAAGCAGATGTTATTTTTAAAAAGCTAAAATATAACTTTAACATCCCTTGAAAAACATTTTCTCAGTAATTCCTCGTAAAAGCAGTGAACATGAAGTGCTATCAATCAACTCATTTTTAATAAATAATAGATGCCAGCCTGCTAATTGCACCTATTAATAAAACTACTTTTCAAGAAACAGTACTCAAAACACAGCTGAAGCAAAACATCCACCTTCTTAAGAGATTAGTTTCAGCCACTTCCATCCAAACATGAAGCACCTGCTTACCTTGATCAGTTCTATCACAGGGCACAGTCTGTCTTTCACCTAATGAGCAGAGCCTTTTCTAACAGTCTTTGCAAGATGACGAAGAACTTCTTTATCAATGACAGATAATTTTTTGTGGTATTCATCAGGTAAAGCAGGAAAAGATTCAGCCTAATGGCAGAACTATTAAATCTCAAATAAAAGTTTACTGCCCCACTGTGCCAGCTATATGCAATCATAATAACCTGTACCAGAGCATCCTGAAGTTCACTTTTAGAAGTTTAGTCCCAATTGTAAAGGATTTTTAAATTGTTTCTTATGCAGTAAGCCTTGGTAGAAATAAAGTTACAATGGACCACAGTAAATGTTTCTGGAGGAAGTGAGCCTCAGAAATTACAAAGGCAATTGTAAATATGAAACCTAACATCTACTGCATAGTTCAAATTCTCATCTAATGGGCTCTTGAATAATCTTTCTGTTAGACTGGCGTACTAAATTCTGTCATCAGCAGGATATTCATATTTTGCTAAATGAGCCATAAAAATTGGACATGCCAAACAAATACAACATTATATCCTAAGACATCAATAAAAATACATCGGTAGAATGAATCTGAGTACAAATGAAACAACTGCATGGCATTGGATAAAAACATGCTCATGAAAATAACAAATATTTTGCAGCTGTTTCTTACAGACATAAATTTCTAAAATTACACATTATTAATCATGTATTACAGTATTATGTTTTACCACACCAGCAGAATATTATTACTATTTATCATTCCTAAAACATTGTTGTGGTATGTCTTACAATAAAAACAACCAACCAACCAACAAAATCTCAGGAACAAAAACACAGGGAGACTTTGCTCCAGCTCTAGCTTATACGGTTTGAAAACAAACAAAAACGCAGGAAAGCTTCACACAGTTTCTGAATCATCACTGTTCTTTATTTATAATCACTCAAGATTCAGTCAAAGAGATCCCGAAGTCTTTCACTCCAAATTAGTCTTTCATAGGAATTCTGGCAACACATTCAGAAATGCTTCCTTGACTCAAGCAACTCTTACAGCACTTGTCTGTTAACAAATACTTTTTAAACACCTGTTGACCAACCTGGGAAGAATAACCACAGCCGGGTAATTTATTCCCTCCAGTCTCCAGTCTTCACCATAAACTTGTTCTTCATAGAAGTCAACCTGTTATTTAAAATAATTTCACTTCCCTGGACAAAATAAAGCTGTTAAATGTTGGAATAGATATTTTTTGTACAAGTTACATATCACACCTTCACCTGACTCAACAGATCACCAGGCAGAGATGAAAGGGGGAATGTCCTACTCTTCTCACAGTGTCTGTATTCTCTCCCCAGTCCAAAGCATTGTCCTGTCTCTACAGATTCCCTTCAGTAAGCAAATTCAACAAAGGTTTGGCAAAGTGCCAGTCTGGCAAGACAGTACACAGCAAGTTCGATTTCTTTGGCAATCAAGTGGTAAGTCTCAAGAGTGGGGGAGAGCACAAGCAGCTTTGCTTCCAAAATGGAGTTGCACCCACTACGGAACTCACATTCATAAGCAACTGACTTGACCAAAAGAAAACACCAATTTTTACTTCATCACAGCTTCACCTGAAAATATTAGGCATACGAGGCTGCTGAATACAGTAAGAGGAAGCTAAGAACACATGCTCTTTAAAAATTATATGTGTAAGATAAACTGCCCACAGATTTAATTCTACAAAGTGAATAAGAATAGTAATATTTTTACTAATGCTTTAATTTCCTTCATTTTAAGTAAGCAAGTACAGAGTACAAAACATATTTTAACCTATGTAAGAATGCCTCTACCTTAAAAAAATTCTCCAAATTGGAACAAAATAGGTGCTAAAACATGTAAAAAAAAAAAAAAAAAAAAAAAAAAAAAAAAAATTCTCAATGCGATCCCCTCACCAAGTTAAACAAACACTTACATTTGCCCTTTTTCCCCAATAAAACCCAGAATTTGTTCCGGGTACCTCAACAGTCGCCCCCACCACAACAGCTCCACTTTTATTTATCTTGTTTTCTCAGTCTCCTGCAGTATCTTAGGCTATCCTGCACACTCTTCCACTCCTTTCTCTGCATCATACACAGATGAAGGCATACAATGTGTCCTGAGCCCTCCAGCTGCCTTGACCCCTGGCTGCCCAGCCAGTGCATGGTGCTACCACCAGTTATCAGCAAACTGAACCTTGCTGAAGCAACGCTGGAACCTTCTCTTTAGGGGCACTAATTTTGACTTCTGTTTCATGGAAGATGCCAAGTTTCATGAAACTTCTAGCTATTTACCTCTGAATCCTTTACTCCTCTGTGAACAAAAGGGTTTAAGTTTTGTTTCTTTTCTTTAAGAAAAGTAGAAGTTACACTACTGTGTTTGTTACTCATAACAAAGCACTAGCCAGGGACGAGATTTTTCACTATGACAGTGGTAAGACACTGAACAGGTTGTCCAGGGAGGCTGTGGATGCCCCAATCCTGAAAGTGTTCAAAGCCAGGTTGGATGGGGCTTTGAGCTGCCTGGTCTAAGTGGAAGGTGTCTCTGCCTATGGCAGGGGGATCAGAATCGGGTGATCCTATCTGTGGGAGGGGGAGAGGCAAAATTATGAGAGCTGACTCAAAAAAACCCCAATACTATTATAAAGGAGATTTAAAAGTGTCAAGTTTAGTGATTAGTTTCACATTATAGGACCTGCGACAACAC
Organism: Oxyruncus cristatus; assembly: GCA_013399855.1. NCBI lineage: Eukaryota > Metazoa > Chordata > Aves > Passeriformes > Cotingidae > Oxyruncus > Oxyruncus cristatus. Next base: position 863,663 of record VXAY01002775.1, read on the forward strand.
AAAACATCTTGATGCTCCTCAGTAATCTCAATTAAGAGACAAAGCTAAAACTCTATAAAAGAGATGAAGTCTGATACTGCACCAAAATTCATGGAGAGTCTTCTAGAAACAACAGTACTAAAAGCCAAAGTTGCTGTTGAAACCATCACAATAAATAATACATTTTGATTTATTCTTGTATATAAAACAAGAAGCAACAGACTAAAATACCTAAATAGGCTCATCATAAAAGTATCTATGCAAGCATGACATTTGCAAACTGCTGGTTTATGTTTGCTATCAAATCATATATTGATGTTACTACTTATGTTATTACTATTACTTTTTCAGTTATACTTACATAAAGAAGAGTATAAGGATCTCTTCTAGCAATATTCTCATTTAATTTCTTTTTTTGCCACTAAGAATCTGTATAAAATCTGTACTCTTTCTGAGAAAAGAGTAGTGCTTTACTATCAAATCCAAGTGCCAGAAAATAATGGATGAGGCATCCCAAATATGACAATTAGTTAACTCTTACACCTGAAGTTCCTGTATCCCACTTTGTGAAAAATTATTACAGCAGAAGGTACTTTTGAAAAACTATCAAATAATAAATGCCTCCTAATGATAACCAGAAAATTGCACTTTGGATGCTTTCCACTCCAAAAAGCTGAGGACAACCCTGGACTCCTAGAATCCTATGTCTCAAAATTAAGAATGTGGTGATGTGGAAGAGGACTGTAGCACAGGCTATTACTTTAGAATATATTGCTAAGCATATTACAACGTACGCTATAGAGCAGTAATTGATAAATTAAGTTTATTTTTAGTATTTTTATACATGATTCATGAAGCACCCTGTCTTTCGTAATACTTCATGCCACCTATCACCTAAGTTCATCCAGAATATATAAAAAATACAAGCAATAAGAAGATATTTTCAATTTGACTTTTCTAAGAAATAGTTCTTAACAAGTGGGTTCCATTCATAGAAAATAACCTGTTACTGAAGTCAATAAGAAGGTTCCTTATTCTTAAAACCACTGGAAAGGACAGCTGAATAGTCTTTAGGTTGAAGAAGACACATGTGCAGTGCTGCAAAGAAATTCTGAATGGATCAAAGGACTGGGAGGCATAAACAAGCCATGAAGAATTACAAATTTACCACTTTCAGATAGAAAATTACTCTCAAGAGAAACAGAAAAAAGGAACAGGACATGTCTGGACATTGATGGGACTGATGCAAACCAGAGAAGAATTCAACAGGATAAAGCAGTTTAGATACAGACAGAGAAGAAGGTCAATGATACCTGAAACATCTCTTCCCCTCATTTTCAAGCTCATCATTATCTTCACTAGATCATAAACAAAGCACCAGAGACTGCTTCAAAGACAACTACAACAATTAATAATTAAACTGCACTGTTAAGAAAAAAATGAAGAGTCGTGGCAGACAGAAAATTTAAGTGTTCTACCTGAATATAAACTGCACTATACCCTCCTCATTTGTATGGCTCCAGCCAGAGATTTTTGAACATGATTAAAAACAGAAACAAAAAAAGGAGAGGAAAGGCTGACCACCACTTCAAACAGCAAGTCTATGACTCTACACTAATACACAAAAGTAGTGTGTTTCTGTACCATTCCAGAATCTCAGCCACCTCTAAGAAAACACACCAGTCTACAACCCTTGCTTTGGTGAAGAAAATTCTTTACATGGGAGCTGAAAGAAGAACAAAGGAATCTTCTGGAGTCCTCTGGCTGACAACTGTGAAGTTAATACTGCCGCTGCTATTGGGTAGTCCAGATAGTTTTCTCTATTGTTATTAGGAAACCTGTAGCCAAGAAAATGGAATGAAAATTGAGCAAATTCCTGTCACGGTATTGCTGAAATCTCTCAGCAGCTCTGAAGGTAGGGACTGGCAACATTCCTTAGAAAGGAGATCCTCGAAAAGCAAATTCAATACTGGTTCTCGGTGTCACTACTGTAACCACCAGAAGACTGAAATAAGAAAACAGGAACGAATAATATATTTCTCTTTTCTTTTGGAAAATACTTTAAAGTTTACCTGTTACCTATGGCATAAAGAAATTTTAAATTTCATGCTGGAGAGGTGAAATTACAATTTCCCTGTAAGTCAGTAATAGTGAAAGAGGCAGAAAACAAGAGTTCCCATAATTTTTCTCCAGGGGTAACGATCAACGGTACTCTCCCTTCCCACATGTTTAACATGCCTCCTCTAAATCCAAGGGGATTTGCCTATCATGCTCTGTATTTCAGGTGTGATTATCAATTAAAAACCACAGGAACTGCTGCAGATAGAAATATCAAATCACTAAACTTGTATTCCTCCACATCAGGGAAGAATTCCCACGTAACAGGACTACTTTGTTACCGTGAATTTCTGCATATTTGGCCCATAACTTTGAAACATTATTGTAGAAAAGTAAATTCAGCATAGTCTTACTAATTCCACTTGCAAACTACATTTAATAACAAAAATAAGGTACTTTCCACACTTATAAATTTTAACAGTCCTGACACTTCAAGAAGAGTAATCATGCATGTCCGGTATATCGATGTATATGTGATATGTATCAGCTATTAGCACCGCTCCAGAATGATAACAATCGCAGCTTTACAAAGAGTCCAATATTATAGTCTGGGGTCTTTTTCACATTTCTGTTAAACAGTCTATATAATACAGCATAAAAAATGACGACATTAGATACGCAGAACTGGACAAAAAACATGCACTAGTATGAATCACTGTGCTCAGGAACAGCATTACCAGAAAGGCAACAGATAAATCATTCAAGGAACAACCTTCCAGAAAGAACATTTTGTTTTCACTGGAGAATAAAATAATAAAAATATTAAAGGAAGCACTTTTACAGTAGAATAATTGACATATTTCTTCATAGTAACATCTGTTACACTATATGAGTGAAAAGCAGTATCTTACTGGACATGTGGACTCAAAATCAAAATTCTGAACAACAATCATACTGAAAAGCAATTTATTTAATTTAACTGTATGTTCGGCCTGACTGATAGTCATATAAGTCACATAAGCATGACAGCACTAGAAATGTCTATGCACATGTACATATACACACACACACAATATAAAGGTAGATATTTAACCAGCAGTTTCCATTAGACTGAGTTCAACTGGTGATAGATCTAGCATCCATCTGGCCTATTCTTCATCCGTTTTACACACTTAAGTCAGGGGTGGACAGAGAAGTCCTGCTCCTCCTCCTCCTCCTCTTAGCCAGCCTTTACGAAAACACTTCCAAAAACATCAAGTAAATACTTTTTGGTTGTTGCTTACACAGACTTCAAGAGAGTCGATGAAGTATACACACTCAGACTAGTTATAGATACAATTTTAGGCTCATGTATTAATCATCATCCTGCAATAAAAGTTGCTGTATTTCCAACTCTGTACACTTTCATCCCTGTTTTTGTCCCCGTTATACTTATTCCAGAAGTCTGGCACTCTCATGCTTGTCTAGCTTTTGGATAACGGTGGTTCTAACATCATTAGGTTGATCCAATATGCTGGTGTACATTTCAAGATTGCGGATTGACAAAAAACTCATGTGTGTGTATACATATATAGCTAGAGATAAATGTATCTATTTATAGATGCTCTATGCCTATACTTTTTTCCTATAAACATCCCTAATAAGTACCTCTCGAAACATCTGAAAGCCTTCTTTTCCCTTTGCTTCAAACCAGTACAAAGTTTACCATCTCTTACTAGATCTTCTCCAGTATTATCATCCCATCTGGACTTGGACAACCCTCAGAAATTTTCTGTCACCACCATCCACATTAGATTTTCTTCACACATGGGTGCACACTTGCACGCTGTTAGGGTTTCTATCACATCATCAGTCCTGAAATGAACACGTCAAAATGAACGCACCCCCAAATAATGGGGAAAAACAAAACCAGATGATTAACTCAATTTACCCATCATGGAACACTGAAGCTTCAAATGGGGATGCTATCCAGTTAGTCCTGCTGTTGGAAAGAGAACTCATAAGCACAAAAGTATGGGTGCTGCATATGAAATCTGTCTTTTCTTAAGTACTTGCTGGCTGGACAGGTGGCCAAGGTGCACTTAGACAGTGAATAGACATCACCTTGACACTTTGAGCTGCCTGCACAAATCTCACTCTATTCTGTGCAGAGTTCAGGAAAAAAACCAGAGTGACTGCATTTCACCACCAAGTCCTTTAAAAGTATAAGGGGCGGAAGATGACAGCTGTTATTAACCAGAAAGAGTTTCTGAACATCAGAACTTCAGATTAATTATTTAAAACAACAAGCAGTATTTTGTTCACGCAGTATGTCTGTTCCAGAACACGTAGTAATAAAAAACCAAAACCCAACATCCTGCACCAAGAGAAAACCTGCAAGAGGTATGTTCTGTGTAATACAGGTACTGTAAAATCTCCAATGCTAAACTTGTCCCTCTACTTGAAAAACTCTACTTACGAGTAGTTTATTTCTTTAACATACCTTTTTCTTTATTATCATCATGGTAATTTGGCAGAATTTAGCAGACTATTGGCCTATGCTACCAGGAGATGTGATTACAGAATTTTGCTAGGCTACAATAGCAGATTTTTGGATGTATCAGTAAAACTGTAAAAGCTCAACAGTTAAAAATATTCGAATTTCTGGAGACTTTTTGCATTATAATTACGGGCTTTATAGTGACAAAAAATTCTCACAACAGCAATAACAATCCACAATAACATCAATAATTTTGTATGTATAACAGAAAAAAAAATATAGGGCTTTACAAACGCTAAAGGTTTCAAATGTAGATAATAAGGTTCATCATCACCTTCGTATCACAAATGTAAGTACGACCCCCTCCCAAAATTAACCTCAGTCCCAAACCTCTAAAGAAGCCTCTCAGAAGCAGACTCATTTTATGGTGGGGCGAAAGAGTGCGGGCTAGGCCGGGGCCTGGGAGCGGGCTGGAGTCAGGGAAACGCAGCCCTGGCCTCCCCTCGTCGCCCAGCGCTAACCCTGCCCGGTGCCCCCCGAGCCCACCGCCCTCCGAGCCACGACCGATTCCTGCCGCTGCACCGAGCCGGGCTGCTCCCGGCGCTGCCCCTACAAAGGGAAGACACACCGCACTCCCAAAGCCTCGGAACAGTCAGAGAAAGAAAGAAAGAAAAAAGAGAAGAACCAAATCGCCCTCATTAAGCCCTCCCTAAAAGCAGGTCTCTTTACAGCAGACCTAACCACGACACCCACCCTTCCCCCACCACGAAGCCACCTCTCATTGTCGTCGCCCCCAGAGGGGACCCATTACCCCCCTCCGTATGCACACCTCGCCCATTCCCCAGTCTGTGCCATGCCCCTTTACTGGTCGCCAGAAGGGAAGCGCAGCCCGCGGGCCACATTCCCCCCGTCACAGCCCTGCACGCACCTTCCAGAAAGGAGCTGTCTCTGCAGCCGCCGCCGCCGCCACCGGCCATCTTCCCGCTGCCGCGCCGCGCTCCCTCACTCCATCGCCCAGCGCGGCGGCGGGGCCCGGCCCTTCCCCCGGCCTGCCCGCCCCCACTGCGGAAGGCTGGCTGACCCGCAGCGGCGGCAATGCCGCCGAGGCCCGGCCCTCTCCCGCTCCCGGGCCGCGCTGCCTTCCGGCCCCCGCGCAGGAGGAAGCGGCGGCGGCGGTAGCGCGCCCGCTCCTCCCTCAGCGCCCGCCGCCGGCACTCCCTGAGCGGCTGCAGCCGGGCCCGGCACAGCGGCTGCCGATGGCGCCCGGCTGGGCCGATGGGCCTGGCCGGGACTCCGCTGTAGGCGCCTCCGAGAACGCGGGGAGGACGAGGGGACGGTGCGCAGAGCGCTGCCGCCCCTCTCCTCCATGAACGGCACTTCCCTGCCCGGACCCGCGGCTCTCCCGGCCCGCAGCTGCCGGCTTTCCCGGCCCCCGGACAATAAAATGGCCGCAGCAGCGCTGAACCCGGTAGTACCTCGGGCTTTCCCGCTCCCTCCTCGATCAGCCTGGAGGCAGCAGCTTTCGGGAGGCGAGGAGGTGGATCGAATAAAATGAATGGAGGTTGAGGAGTGCAGGAGTCCATTGCGCAGCGCTGGGGCCCGCTGGCCTCTCACCTCGCTCCCGCTCCGGCAAAAGGTTTTGCCAAGCTTCCTATTGATCGTAAAATCTTCTGAGGCCCGATCAAGGCATATTTAAATCCAAAACTTAGATTTTGCAAAACGTGCTAAAATGAAATTGCAAGTCATGGCCCAGTGTACATTTGATTTGTAAAAATCCTTTTTTAGCATATAAGGTTTTACATTTTAAAAAGCTGTCCATGAAGCCTAAGTAGCAAAACCATGCATACTTTAAAAACTCCAAGATATTATGTCAGTCTAGAGCTCTGGAAAACCAGATGCTCCTTTCTGGGACAGGTTCTTTCATCTGGGATTCTAGTGACCGTAGAATTGTGAAATTTTTATGTCCAATCTAAAGTACCTAGTTCCTAACACAACTAATCCCTGACAAGTGAGCTTTCAAATATGCTTCAACTGAGAAGTTTGTAGACTGAAGTCCTAAATTAGGTAAGCTGAAGTACCTAGTGCATATGAAAATTAAAAGCTAGAGAGAGAGGAAAATTGTTATTTTTGTTCCGGAGTTTTCTGTATTGACATCAACCATATGCATAGGCCAGTGTGAGAATGCTCTACACAATCAAGAGACAAAAAGAAGCAGAGAAAAGTGCAGAGCTGGCCTGGAAGACAACAGGAGGTGTCAGACTGCTTCCCAAGTGCTACATTACACCACCAGAGCTAACATGCAATTAGAAAGAATCCCAAAAGCTGGAACAGTGCTGGCAAACTTACAAATCTCAATCTTCAAAATCTCCTTAGAAAAAAAGACTTTTTCTGAAAGAGAGATCACAAAATATTATTTCATTAGTAATGGGATTAACAGGAAACAATTAGGAAAAATCAGGGCAAAAATCGGTAATTATACAGAAACCAGAAAACCATATACTCAATAGTAACCTAATATTAAAAAAGAACCAAAACAAAAACAAAACCCCAAATGAGAATAAAAGGAATTTTAGAATCTAATTTTCAAAAAATAACCTATTGTATCTCAGAAAAGTTTTGTCTAGACAGAAGGTTTGCTGTGGAGGTTACAGCACTAATCCACAAAAACAAATTCTTATTGACGGTTGAGACCAGACTGATTTACGTATACCCAATTCTACACAACTTTTAAAAAACTGAGGATTATGAGTTATGATTATGAAGTATTTGAATAAATGTTTGATACACAGTTGTGGGCTTTTGTTGATTAAAGCATGAGATACAGCTTCAGGGTCTTATTTTTAATGAATGAGCCACAGTATAGATTAAAATACCTTTAAAAGTATAAAGGACGAGGGAATGTTATCAATATTTGAGATGCGTGGTTGATTTTAGGCTTTTTGATTGATAACATTTTTATGTAGAAGAGCTGTCCCAAAATTGCATCTTATTGTACTGCTCTTTTTCCTTTATTTCAAAACTCTTTAAGGATGCAAAAAGACAATATGTAGTCAAAACTCTTATTCATTTATTTTTCATTAAGTTTTTAACAGTAATCTTATTCTCTGCCTTAGAGTGGTTTGTTTTCCCATGTGAGAAGTATTTGTGAGGGAATGCAATTCTGAGAGCGCTCAAGTCTTGCAAAATCTTTTCGGCATCCTCTTAACGTTGCTTGGAACCAGAGGATTTTCATCATGTATGAGAATTGACTGAGTGATCAATGAGAAAGACAAAACTAGTATTACCCTTCCTGCTGGGGAAAATAATACAGAATTTACTGAGTTTTCTTCCTGTTTTGAAGCAAAAATTTAATTGTATTCACAGTATAAGAGCCCAGTGATGAAATGCATCTGATCGCTACCTTGTCCCTGGCAGTGTTTGAGGACAGGTTGGGTGGGGTACTGAACAACTTGAGTGGATGGTGTCCCTGCCCACGGCAGGGGGGTTGGAACTGGATGATCTTCAAGGTCCCCTTCCAACTCAGACCATTCTGTGATTGCTTCCTGGCCTTCAGCAGCCTCTAAAAGTTGACGCATCCTACTGTGGGTAGTTGACAACTGGAGGCCACAGTCCAAGGTCCTGCGTTTATGATCACTTGCACGTGCACAGCTCTCTTCGCACAGATGGCAACGATGAAGAATTTTTGTTTCACCTTAGAAGTCTGTTCTTTCCTTCTCTTCCCACAATGAAAAAGTTGTTATTAATGAATGTGGCTTCCATGATTCAGTACTGCAACTGTTGAAAAATATGTCCTTTCTTCTTTGTATTTCTGATTCTTTCCAGTGACTTATTGTTTCCTCCTTGTTTTTTTAAGGTTAGCCAGCAAAGTGGGGGTGGCTGCTCCCCAGAAACAGTAGTTCCTTACGGAATTAATAAAATTGAATTAGGATTGCAGTTTTGCAGCTTCTGTTGTGATACTGTACATTACCTAATTTTCTTTACTGGTACATAAGTTACATATAGGTGTTTAAGGGAATTTTTAGGCTTTTTTTGTTGTTTTTTACAACCCATGAACCCATTCTGAAGACTATAAATCAGTGCTTTTTAACAGTCCCACCTTTCAGAAATTAATGGTTATGGACTGAATAATTTTCACTTGTTTTCCACTGTTGTTCTTAGTTTTAAGTTCCTTGAATGTATTGATGATGCACCTTCTGTGTTCTTGGTTTTTAAAAAAATAACCATTTTCCTGATGTCCTCATGACCTGATGTCTGGGGTTTTTTTCCCCTCTGTATTTTTAAAGCAAAATGAGTTTTATGCATTGTCTTGCAATGTCTTTTTCTTTCTATTAAAGCTAGAGTTTTAATTTCAGTAGTTCCCTACCATGTATTATTCCATGATAGCTGACATACAGTAGTTAACTCTTCAGCAATGTTCCCAAAGGAAAGAGTGCCATTCATCTATGTGCTAGGACTTCTAATGATATGTCAGGATGTGGAAAAGTTTTTTGTTAAATTTTGTTATCAAAGGTAGCTTGTCAAGTGACTAAATGACTAAGGACTGCTAAAGATCATTGGAACTTTGTCTAAAATGTTTTCTGAATTCCTTCCTTGAAGGAGACCTGTTTTCTAAATCTGATCAGCCTACCTCAAAACACAACCTTGTGCTATTAATAAACAAGTACCTATTAGGTTTTCTGCTATTATTATAAACATTTTGAAATTTAAAATCCCATTATTCATTGCATTGGCGGTTGTTTATCTGTTGCATTTGGTCATTACTGCATTAGACCCATTCAAAGATAAACAGTTTTGCTTTAAATCTGCAAGTTCTCTTGATGGAGAGTGAGATTAAACAACTGTGTTGGGCTAAAAAACATAGTTACTCATTAAGCATCGAAGTGAGATTTATAGGTATAAAAGAGTGATTGAGGGATATGCCAACATTGTTTGCCACAACACAGCATTAGATACTACTTCTGGAAGTAAAAATTTCTTTTTGCAAGGTAGGGCTACATTTGGAAGGCTGTTTTTCCTAGAAGAAAAAACCTATGGAATTGGTTTCACAGTCCAGAAGCATTACATCAGTTATCTTACCTAAATGGAAGAAAAATTGTGATCGTGAAAAAAAGTAAAACTTTTTAAATAAGAATAATTTCAAATGTATGCATGAAATCGTACTACAGAAGAAATGGCCAGTTATAAATCAAATGTAAAATATTCCATCTGAAAAATTCAGGATAATCTTATACATTTTGATTATTTCTTAGTAATGTATATTGGGTACATTAAATCTCTGAGGCAAATATTGATCTTTATCGCAAAACAAAACTGTTGGTAGTTTTGTAGGTGTTAAAAGGGGAGCACGTAAAAGGCCCAAGAGAACACATCAGATCTGAGATGTGTAGAATATACTTTCCAATGTATATTCAAAATGTTTCTATAGAAGGTATTTCAGCATATTTTCACTCATTTTATAGTATGTTTTTATGTTTATTGAAGCAACTCTGTTGTTAATCTGAAATAAACTTTTACTTGTCTTCAGTATTCTTGTGGTGGTGCTCTAAGGGAAATTTTTTTTTGCATATAGACTGATGAAGTACATTTATTGATTGTGTTCCAAGCTTTGAGATAAGCAACAGGGTAAATTTTTTTCTTTGTCTTTCAGTGTAACTCTTTCAGCATTTTACTGATAAGAGCAGAAGTTCTAACTGATTTAAAGGAGGAAATACAGAAGATGTTTCATTTGTCAACATAAATAGTATACCATAACCACAATAGTCTTTCACTTACTAACAAAAAGAATATAATAAATGCATCTACAGCACAAAATGTTAAAATCAAAGGGTATGTAATCAGGAAAATAGAATAATAGAAATTTTTACTGCAATAAAAATTAAAGCATAGCAAGAATTCAGACTGTTACTTAAGGCATGTCGGGCATCTAAAATCATCCAGCATACAAAACATACTATGCATTTATGTACAGGGTCAAATCCTGCCTCTAATCTCTTGCTTTTCAAATCAATGGCAAATATGTCTTATGTCAACTTCCAAAGTATGTTTAAACACATTTACTAGATACTGAAACCTCTTTTGTATGTAGTTATACAGAGGTCACTCTCATGGTCACACATGGAAAGAAATATGGGTTCTTAATTGCTACCTAATAGAACTTGCAGATGGTCTTTCTTTGTCATGGTCTCACCCCTCAGAAATGGAAACTCTTTTGCAGCTGAAATCCTTGTAGATCCTTTGTCAATAATCACTAGCCTTTAGAACTTTATGTTAGTAGAGATGGCTACTTTAAACAAATGTTTGTAATAAACAGAAATATCTAATTGAAATTGTTTCAACAGGTTCACGCGTCTTAGAGGAGGATCACCTTTTCTCTGCCGGTTTCATTAGATGCCAATTTGTCTAAAACTTCAAGTATACTTACTTTTCAGAGCAATTTTAAGGTAATCTTTTAGCAAATGTTGTTACGTGTTTCAAGTGGGAAACTTTTGAATCATGTTTCTAAAAATAAACCACATCAAGGGCTCATAAAACAGCAAATACTATCCTGTACACATACAAGCAAAAAGACATTCCAAAGCAAAGAAGAAGGTCAGATTTGTGTACCTGTGAAGATGACCCATGAGGTTGTATCAATCATAATGAAAGCAGAGAGGAAAAAACCAGATCATCCTCCCTGTACTCATTTTGCATGACCTACTCCCCTACTGCTCATTCTGCTGGCTAAGACACTGAGTTTGTTCCTTACAAGTTCCCCTTCTAATCAGAACTTCTGAAACCTCTTTCTTAATGTACAAAAGAGATCTGTGATCTGGACTATGAAGATGGGTGTGCTCCTGTCGGTGTATTGTTGTGGTTAAGTACAGTGGTGTACTCTGCCTCACCTGTGGAGACAGTTAAAGCATCTGTAGCAATGACCATATTGCAAATACCAGAATCTCCACAGAACAAGATTTGAAAGATGTAAAGGGATAATTTCGTTTGTTGTTCTGCATAGAGTTAAGTTGTAAAGACTTAAAACGTCACTGGCTTATGCCCTTAAAAATCTTGCTTTCAGTCTCCACAGCTAGAATATTAGAAAGGTGTTGGGGAGAGAGGAGGGGATGTTCATATTAACCTCAACAATCTTTTCTAGAAATAGGTTTCTTCTACCTCAGTTAGAGTTCCCTGTGCTGTTTTGAGTAACCTTGCTATAATGGGAGATTGCTGTTGTCTGTCTCAGCCTTTTCTACAGTTTCTTCAGTCTTCCTTCATTTCTTATGTTTAATCTCTCTGGAGTCTAACTTGTCTGTATTTAAAGGTGGGTCATTCAAAACAGGATGCAGTACTAATGTAGGTCTCTCCAAAGTTGAATGAGTGGAATGACTGTATTCTGCTTATGACATACTGCAGGTCCCCTCAGTATATCCTAAAATATCTTTCGACCAAACCACAGATCATGGTCAATCTGTAACCCAATATAAATCATCAGTCCTTTTTTTTTAGTGTTGCTCCCTAGTCAACTATATCTCAATTTGTATTAGTTCATTTTATTTCTCCATTTAAAATGTTTGATTTTCTGCTTGTCTTCACTGCACATCATCTTGCTAGTTTAGGAAATTTCTTTTAATTCTAATCCTGTCCTTAACCTAACCACTTTTTAGGTGCTTGCAGCTTTGTGATCTGGCAGTGAAAATAATAGAATTACAGCTAGAATAAACCTGTGTAGGATCAAGTGCCTCTCTCAGACTGTCAGGGAAACACACTGAGAGTGCATTTTTCCAGCCTATTTCCTGGTTCAGCTTTAAGAAGTCATATATGGCAGTGGCTAATGTTTTACTAGAGTCAGTAACACCTGCATTCCCTCCCTATTGGTCCTGCATGCCAGCTATTCCAATGAACAGAACTGTAGTGTGACATCCGAGCTTTCCAGAGATGCTCAAGAGACTGGAATACAAGTTCCAGAGATGTATAAAATAACCTTCATATCTGTGTAGAAGTGCAAAATGCTTTGATCTTCTCAGTCTTTTCCCTCTTTTCCTTAAGAAGAGAATGGCATTCTGAGACATTATTTCCCTCTGTTAGAAGGATATGGATGTCCCATGCTGTTTTTGGCAGAATCACAGAATCAATTAGGTTGGAAAAGACCTCTGAGATCATTGAGTCCAACCTATGACAGAATACCACCATGTCAACTAGACCATGGCACTGAGTGCCACATCCACGTCATTTACATTCTTTGATGAAGGTGTGTGCTAACGGCACCAGTCCATGTGAAATACTGTGACACGTGCAGTAATTGTCAAATGGCAGGATGTGTGCTTGGAGGACTCAAGGCGAGATGAAGTTTTCTCCAGAACTGTACAGATAACCAAACTAGCTCCTGTATAATCCATATGAAATAAGAGGTAAGAAATATTGATGGAGTAGAGCCTTGGCCCTGATGGAGTCTGTAGAGAACCTTGATTGATGTAAGAAAAATGAGCCTTGAGACAGAGGAGGTTAAAGAAATTAGTTACCTCATGTGCCCAAAGTTATACTGTGTAAGGACAACTTAGTGGGAGGGGATGTTCTAACCCACAGTGATTTGTGAGTTCTATGGTCTTTGTTAATGAGCTGTACCAGTTTGTAAAGTGGCCTATCACAAGCATTTGTTTTAACTTTAAAGATTTTCCAAGTCCTTATGCTCTTTGATAAATGACAATGTCAGTCATTATGTATCTGCCTTTTATTCATCCCAGGCATACATAACCCTTATCATTAGCTGCATGTATAAAAACAAGATGAATCTGGTTGTTATTAATGTATTATTCTAATGGGTACCATTAGTTCCTGTTATTCTTCAAGTATTCACATGTAGCTGTTAAAAGTCGGAGGCCAACAGGCAAAGAGTGTTGGGATCAGGGAATAACTGCTACCACTCCGAGTCCTGTCAGATCAGTGGAGCCCCTATAGTAACACACTCATTCAGATTAAAACATCAGTAGTATTTCTGTTGATTTTGTCAAAAGCTAAGGAGATCTTAACTGCTGTGAGCATAACTGTTATGCGACTGGCCTGCAGATTTTTACAGGAGTGGATTAGACTGGGTTTGTGTTACAACCCTTTTTATGCTAAACATTCTGGAGAATCTCTTTGGTAGTTATTTGTCTTTTCTAGGAGCATGAGGTCCACATCACTGCGCCAGCATATTGTGAACATATGTAAGCATATTACTCAGAGGGAAGTGTTTAGTGCTCAGAAGAAAGATAATGTTCCTTTTAATATTATGAAGACATTAATCTCTATTTTTTTTTTGAGAAAACCCTGTAACTTGTGATTAAATTTGCTTACTTTAATATGTCGAACTCTGTACATTTGTATAAAAGATACATAGATCACAAGCACTGTTTTCTTTATTTTTAAACAAAATAAAGACAGGAAAGCTAAACAGTTTCTATCAGTTTGAAGATATATGTACTTTGACTGAGGGTCTATGGTTGCTAAAACAATGTGAAATTTTAGCAGACTGTTTAATTTATGGTTACCATATGAGGACTTTTTAAAGTGGAGCTAACCTGTTATGTCTGTCCTATTTTCTGCCTGTAGTATAGAAGCCAAATGTATTGGTTTTCAGCACAAAGAACTTTTAAAGTTCTGTATGAGTTTTCATCATAAAAATTCCAGACTCTGTGCGACCCATAAAGATGAATAAAGATTGTAAAGATTATAGTCATTCTATGGGAAATTCAGCAAGTTAAATATAATCTTCTTAAGAATAGATAATATAATTTAAAGAACATTAAATCTTATTCATTACCCACAACTAGTTTTGCAAGAGGAAAATCATCACTGAAATCATCATTATGGCACTTGAAATGCCCTGGGAAGAAATGCAGTGTTGTAGAACATTTCTTATTGCATGAAACTTGGTTGCTTTCATACAGAAAAAGTTTTTAAGATGCCTTTGAACAATATATATACTATGCATTCACATTTGTAGGATCTGATTAACAATATTTGCATCATTTGGGTGTGTTTTGAGTTCTATTACTGTCCTCATTGGTATATTTTATAGCAACCCATCAGCTACCATCTTCTCCTCAAAAGATAGACTCAACTTTTTTCTCCAAATCTCTTTATCCACTTTTCACTTCTCCCTGTGGCTCTTGCACTAAATGCAATCCTTCAACTTTTGTCATTGCTCAAGTTCTTCCCTTTCCTCAGTCTTCCCTAAAATCCTTTTCTCTGGCTCTTTGATTCAGTTTCTGTTTTCAGCTTCTTTCCTCCTACTCTCCATACCAAAATCCTTCCCATGCTTCCAGCAGAGAGTTCTCCACCCCTTTGCTTCCACAATTGCCCCCTCCTTCCTGCCTTTTGTTGTGGCTCCCTCCCACTGCTGCTTCTGCTATATTAGTGTTTTAGGATCTATGATCCATATTCAGTAATGGAGGATAGTGTTATCTGAAATTTAGCTAGAGGTATAAAAATAAAATCTTGCCCCTATTTCTTGATTATCTTTCTTCAATGCCATAACTCAGTTTGGTAATAAAACACATTCTTCTCTTCTTGTATTATCTTAACACATCATTTTGTTTTAAAAGTGTTGCATACATACATGTAAGACTGAAACAGCATGCAAAACAAATTTCATGCTCAGTGCAAAGAACCTCAACAAAAACATAATTAATGCAACACAATGTTTGAGATTTTAAGCCAACAAAAGCCAGACCATTTAGAGCTAAGGTTCCCATAGCAACCTGACTTTGTCTCCTCCTGTGTCTGTGTGATAGGGTCTTTTTTTACATGACCACATATTGCTAGAGAATGTGCTGTATTATTCCATAAATAGAACATCAGTTTAATAGGTGAGTTAAGTACACAAGGACTTACCAAATTTTATACGCCTTCAAAGGAAGTTACATCATTGTGCCCTGTACAGGTAGTGTACATACATAAATACTAGAAGAAATTTTTGCACAAGATTCAGCATGATGTTACAACGTCATTAACGTAAACCCCACCCCGCAAATGAATTTTTGGCATGTTTTTAGTTTCCCAGTTATCTATTTCCCTAAATAATTATGGGAGGAAAATTGTTGGTAACTCTTAAAAATAATACAAGGAGACTCTTTAATTTTATGTAATTATATTCCAGAGTAGGCAGCCACATAAAAGCATATGGGAATTCAAAAGGGGCAGACTTCAGTGCCTGAAATCATCCCATTTAACTGTAAGCACTTAAAAAACGGGGCCAAAGTTATATATACACCTTGCAATTCCTCTGCAATTTAGGAAGTTAGAAGAGAATCTCTGAAGGATGATTCAGTGCTCCTGAGGAAGTGATTTGCCTTCTGCCTGTCTTTCTCTACTGACTATACAGTAGGCCTGGAGAAACCAGTCAAGATTTCTTCCTGACCCAATTTATTCCTTCAAGTGGGATAAATCCAAGCTGTATTGTCCAAGAAAAAGAAAAGAGATTTTCAGGTATTTTAGAGTACCTAATCTGACTTAGGGATTAGATCCAGGAGTCTCCCCAGACTACACTGATATCAATGTCTAAATCAGTGACTTCACATTCTTGACAATACAGATAAGTTCTATATTAGATAGAGCAACACAGGCCACCTCTTTTGAGTAGATACAAAATAGTACCATGATCATTCCACGCTTACATTGACTGCAGAAAGACAAATTACACCTTATTTGACCTCATATTAAAGTGATGCAGACAATAATACCTGATTTATATATAAAAACTGTTAGAAGAACTTCATTTCTGTGTGTGTATTTGAACCAACAGAAAACAGATTCAACTCTTTACATTTTTCAGCTGTGACATTTTTTATACAGGACTGTTTCAGAGAAATAAGAAATGTATTTTTACAGGCATTGGATAAGGTACTTCAGCACTCAGCTCACGAGTTTTGGTTTCTACTTATGGATGTTGGGTCAGGCACTGCAGCTCAAAGGTAATCAAACCCCCAGTTTTTGTTGGATCGGGATGAAGGTGAAAAAGTTGAGATCCTTGGTAATTTATCTGTACCCTTGAAATGTATGTTTGGAATTGGAAGTGTTTTATGTGACATTGATACAAAACTCTGGCAAAGCAGATGGCAGTCAGTTAATTTGGAAAGGATTTTAAAATAAGAATAATATGATGAAGAAAAACAAATTGCATTGAGAGAAATACTCCTGACAAAAAAGATAGAAATACCACCCATTTCCTCATCTGGGCTGCAAAATACATTTTTCCATATTCAATTTCTTTATTAGAAAAAACCAAGAAAGACCTGGTTAATGTTCTGGTGGTGTTAGAAGCTAAACAGGTGGATACCACTGGCATTCAACCACTCTTAGCTCTGAAGAAATCTGACACTCAACATTTAGATGACTGGCAAATCCTTGAAGTATCTGCTTTCCTGTAATAATATATACACAACAATAGAACAGTGTGTCCCAATGAAGGTGAGTAGCAGTCTGAAATATTGAACAGTTCCCCAGGGAACTGTAATGAGGAACTATTCAAGTTATACCCTCTTTCTCACAGGAATATTACAGTAATCATATTGTGCTATGCTGGATTAAACTTTGTTGGAACTAGCACATTTAAGTGTAAAACCGTCATTTAAGGTAGTAGTGAGAGAAAGGTAAGATTTTTTTTTTTCACCCAAACAAAAAGCAAATGCATGAAATCCTAGGGATCTCAGTGCTCAGAATGAGAAGCATTCATCTAGATACAATTTGGTAAAACAAAGCAGGGAAATAGCGCAGATGAAAACTCATAAGCAACGAACAGAAACATAATGGGGAGAGTTTGAAGAGTACAAGTGTGTGCCGCTGTTAGAAGTCAAGACTTATATGTCAGAGGGCAGGATGAAATGGTTTCTGATGCCATGAATGGGGGAACTCTTAAGTTATCTAAATCCTCCTATACCAGGAAAGTAGAGCCTTGCAAATTCTCGTAGGTAAATGCGGTGGTATTTGACCTCCTAACCAATTTGTCATCCTGGTTGAAATGGTTCAGAACATTCCCAATAGTGTTAACCTGCATGACAAAGTTCACAGAAAACAGCATATTATTTCCTCTTCTAAGACAGGAATAACTACAGCACCCGACCATTCACCTTGGCAGGCGTGTGAGGAATGCCATACGAGTGGCCTGGCTGTATCCTGGGGTAAGAACCCCAGTAGCCCTGAGGGTCCACAGGCAAAAGTGTTGTTTTCTTACAGGGTTTCAGGTCAACTATATTTTTTAAATTTCTTCACACATGGTTACTTACAGGCTTGTAGCAACTGCCTGGAGGAAGTGGATTTTGAAACAGGACAGGAAAACATCTTTCCTGCGTTGCCTTGTCTGGAGAGGAACGGAAACCTTTGGTGGGTGGGAAGGAAAAAAACCAAACTAAACAAAACAACAAACAAACAAACAATACAAAAAAAACCCCAAACAAACAAAAAAAGAAAAACAAAAAAAATAACCACAAGATGCCTCTGACCCAGAAACAAAAGTCACCTGTCGGGGGAACCTTCTGGTGGGGTTTCCTGAGGCAGCTCCAGACACAGCACCCCCCAGCTGCCACCTCAGCGCCCCCGGACCCAGCCTGAGGTGGCCCTGCCTTCTCCCCTCGCTGTAAGTGGAGGTAGTGGGGCTGTCCCTCAAACAAGGGCTCTGGCATAGATCTCTGCTCTGGCTGTGCCTTGCTGATGGAAAAAGGGGAGTAAAGATCTTTGGCCTAGTGTGAAAATGTATTCACAACTGTCTAATGAAACCTGGGGTTACGGCTGTGGTTAAATATAGACACTATGTTACTGGTGATATGACTCTAAGAGAGCAGTTTGCAAATCTGCTGAACATAAGCATTATTTTCAACTGGAAAACTCACAAGCCTTTTCTTTGTTTTCTTATGCAGCTGGTCAAACCATTTTTGTTTTGCTCAAGCTATTTTGTTATGAACTTCATAATTAACAACATTATTCAGCGTGTAGGGTATTTGTAAGTATATTGGTCGTAGCACTTAGATTACTGTAAGTAAAGATATTAGTCTCGCAACACTTAGATTGAGATATAAATATGATACTAGCATTGTAAATAACAAATGCAGTATTTCAGTTTCTTAAAAGCAGTAGTGACCCATAAACAAATACTATACCAAAGAGTATGTTGAATTACCCATAATTTAAATGTACCTGTAAGAATAGGCTACCACCAAGGGTAATTGCAAAGAGATGAAGTTAGCCTTACCATCACCATTTGCCTTTCTTGGGTCATGAAGATGTTCTGGATGTTTTTAAACTCCACATGTGTCATCTGCAGGACATTTGCAAGCCATAATTCCATGGGAAGTGTCAACATGTTAAGATACCATAGAACTGTTTTGGAACAGTATAATGATCTTGAAAGAAGTTGGTAATTTATTCAGCTTTCAGACAGAAGTGGTTGAATACAACAACTCTTTCAGTTATGAGAGAAAGGAGTCTGAAGTACTGAAAGCAGTAGACTCTGAAGTGAAAGGGTAAAGTTACTGAGAATGAGAATACATGAGAGAGGACAGAGATCCAAACAAAGCTTTCAAGTCCTTTAGCAGGACCGGTTTCGGAGATTGGACAATTTACTTGGGCAATTAAATATGAAGTAAAAAAATTAGTACTTGGTCTTAGTTTGTGTTTCAGGAGACAACTACATAATACAGACAATACTGACTGATATTTGGATGAAGTCAGGTATTATTGAGAACAAAATATGTCACATGTATATAATCTCAAAATACCTTTAGAAGTAAGAATTCTCTTATAAATGCTATTATAGAAATAAATGTCTGTTATAGCTACCTGTCCCCTGAGATGTCAGTCTTTGAGCTATTCACAGATTCTAATGCCTTAAAATTCTCCTAAAAAAATTATGAAGTACAGTTACCCTCATATAAGAAACCTAAGCACAGACAGTGGGATTTGTGTTTCTCGTCTTTAGATGAATGCAGAACTATAGTCTACATCTGAGCTAGAGCTCTGTCATTCTTTTCTGTTTAATAGAGAGAAATAGGCACTTTTAAGGTATGACTCATTTGCAATATATTTAGTTTAATCTACTTTTGAATGAGATGAATTGCTTCCTCAAATCTCCTCTTTCTTTTCATTGACTATAAAGAGTATCTAGATGTCTAACTCAGATGTAGATTTCTGTGGTGTAGAAGTCCCTATTTGATGAGATGAATTGTATCCTGAGAGACTTACCAGAAAATACAGGGCTGGCTATTTGAGTTCCTGAATCACACATACATCTCTAGTCTTAAAGAAGAAGGTCCTGGATAATGTTAGATTTCTGTGCCCTCTGCAACTGTCACATGATCAATGTAATTTTTTATTCTTTTCCTCAGTAATTTTTCTGGACAGCTGTAGGAATGAGGCCTCCTGCCATGAGATATGTCATGACATGTGAACAGATTACTACTGGGGGCATGATACCCTTCTGATGGGGGTGATAGGTTATCAGGCAGAGGGGGGAATGACCCTAACCACTGCAATGGAAGAGTGAGTGATACTAACCTGTCATGGTCATTCTCTTGGGCAAGACCCACAGCCTTTGTAATCTCTCTCTTTGGCAAGACCCAAAGCCTTTGTAATCTCTCTCTCTGTAACTCTTAATATCCCTCATTCACATATAAATGTTCCTCCCTCCCTCCCTATTTATGATGGCAATTACAGGATATTTGACTCACCCTCACTTCACCCAAAAGTATAAATTGGCATTTGAAATCCTCTATGCCAGGGGATAAGAATATGACCACCTTGCAAAAAAGTCGGTTGGCTTGCTGCTTTCTCCTCCCCAAAGCAGGGATGCCTCTTTGATAAAATTTGCATCTCCAACTGTTTTGGAGTACAGCCATGAACACTTGTACATAGCACTATACCCTTATATTTTGTAGGTGTAGCGAATCTACCACCAGCAGTCTTGGTTATAATCACAAATTAGGCCTAGCCGTACCCAAGCACCTCTGATCTCTCAGGACTAGCTGGAAAGCAAGGGAATTTATTTTCTGCCAAATTTCCATACTCTC
This sequence comes from Oxyruncus cristatus, assembly GCA_013399855.1. Lineage (NCBI taxonomy): Eukaryota > Metazoa > Chordata > Aves > Passeriformes > Cotingidae > Oxyruncus > Oxyruncus cristatus. The sequence goes on from VXAY01002775.1 coordinate 884,192, forward strand.
AGTGCAACAGCAGGTTGTCCTCTAAGGCTTTTGGACCCTGATTTATGTTCAGAATATGCCTATGAATAGACAGAGTCGTTCTGTGCCAGTGCTGAGAGCTGATGCATTCTCATACTGCAAGTGTTCTGAGCCAGGCAAGAGTGTGTGCACTTGGGGCCTGGCCCTGGCCCATTAACTGTGCCACTTAGCAGCCTTGTTAGCTTTGGCTTGGTGCAACACTTGCTGCGCTCATGCATCTCCTGATCAGCACAGAACATAGACAGAGGGGTCCTGTCTAAAACAACCACATAGACAGAGCTGCAGAACCCTGCCGTCTGCAGTCTGCTGCTCATCTGATGAGGATTATGACTGTAAAATGGTAGACTATTGCATGTAAGTAAAGTAGAAAAGGTCTAATGATGTCTTAGAATTGGTGAATATATAAAGCTATCCATTCTTCCTTCTGTGTGATCTGAATGAGAACACAACTCTCAAGAAAAGAGTAATTGAGATTAGAGCACAAAGGATATGATATACAGTCATTGGGTTGTGGTAAGACTGAAATTCTCCGGTGAGATGGCTGTTACAAAAATTACATGTTAATCTCAGGAATTTCAAGTGACAACTGCACTTTATGCAGTCTGCATTTATAATCATTGCATCCACAGTATTATTCTCCTTGTTTTTTGGCTTCATTACTTACTGTGGAAAAAGCTATATGACATTTTCCCTTAACTGTTGTGTTATCTCCTGAGAACAGAACTTAGACCAAATTCTTTCTTATCCTGCCTCATGCAGATGTCATTTTACTCATGGAAGCAGCACCTTTAATCAATTTTAGTTAGAACTTCTCTCTTCTGTCATCTCTGGAAAGAAAATTTTTCAACTCATGAAAATATGTTGTTATGGCAATGTTTTATAGTGCTGACCCATGCATTTGAAGAATATAAATGCAAAATTTGAAGCAAGAGTAAGACACTAATTGTCTGTGCTTCAGCATAAAGTGCAACACTGTCCTTCCACAAGACATTTTCAAAGTAAATTAAAGGATTATGTTCTTTTGATTTTTCATTCCCTTGTAAAGTTGAAACTGAAGAATGACTCTTCTCAAGTTTTTGAGGGAGTGTTCTAATTAGTCAGTTAAAGAACAGCTCCTAAATATGTCAATAGTTAGGCAGTCTTGGATTTCTAAACTATCATCACAGCTAGGCTTCGTGAACGAAGATTTGAGAAGGACTCTACCCACACTTGCTACAAGCACATTGATGGCTAAAAAGGCCAATGCAAGATAGACAAGTCTGGTTGCAAACGGCACAGCAGAAAGTCGCCTTAGCAGTATCAGCAAGACTCAGTTCTTTCTGCGTTGTCTTTTCTCCTCAGAAATGATTCTGCGTGTGTTCTCAAAAGAAGCAGCACTGTTATAAATAGTGTGTCTCCATGTCTCCCGATTGAAGGCCAGAGTAGACCAATGATGGTGGTTGATATGGCCAAGGCTGAGATGTTGTTGTTTCAGGGAGTCCTTGTATCTCCTCTTCAGGGCTTCTCTCTTGTGGCAGCCAGTGGCGAGTTCGCCATAGAGCACAATCTTGGGGAGGCGGTGGTCCTCCATCCTGGAGACGTGCCCTGCCCAACGCAGCTGTGTTCTCAATAACATGGTCTCAATACTCGTGACTGCTGCCTGTTCAAGAACAGACACATTGGTCACTTTGTCAGTCCAGTGGACATTGAGGATTGAGTGCAGACAACTCTAATGGAAGCGTTCTAAGAGTCACAAGTGGTGGCAGTAAATGACCCATGATTTGGACCCACATAAAAGAGTAGACAAAACAACGGCTCT
>VXAY01002775.1:886781-1015245 GCA_013399855.1 Oxyruncus cristatus
GATAGTTGGTATTAATCTGTTCAAAAGTATTCTTGCAAGGATTTTACCAGCAATGGAGAGCAAAGTGATACCTCGGTAATTTGAACAGTCTGATTTATCTCCTTTCTTCTTATACAGAGTGATGATGACTGCATCACGAAGCTCTGATGGTAATTTGCCTAGTTCCCAACAACGCACCATGAACTCGTGAAATTTAGCATGGAGTGCTTGGCTTCCATGCTTCCAGATTTCAGGTGGAATTCCATCAACCCCGGCTGCCTTGCCAGTTGTATGGCCTTACATTCTCCCATAGTAGGGGCAATATCCAATTCATTTTTCACTCGTTGTTGTGTAATGTGTTGAATTGCTGAGCCTTGAACAGTTCTAAACTATGAGCAATAATAAAAGAACAAGTGTCCTTGAAAATGACTTTGTCACCTTTTCAAAATACACTTTTAGAACTATGCTTGTAGCTAGATGAATTGTAACAGAATGTATTTCTTTTTTATGAGGCTAATCTTGTCCAGATTGTGCCATTAACGTACAACAAAGAAAACCCCATCTTGACAGTCTTAATCTTAAAAATAGGCTAAACTAACTATGAAAGTGTGTATGAACATTTCACTCTTCAGAAGAATTTACAAATCTTACAAAATACTCTGTAGTATCACTGAACTCTGTGACACAAGGAACCACATAATTGGGATAAAAGTAGTCAGACTGGTTTAAGACACCAGGAGGTGTAGCACTGTTTGATGACAAACCTCTTCTATGCCTGGCGTTTAGTGGATGCATTATGATGGACTTTTAGCTGGCTGCATTTAGTCATGCTCTATTTTCACAAAAGCATCAAGAAGCTTTGAGATAGTGGGCTCCACTTTGATTTGAGTTCCACTTACTGAACTCCTAATTAATTTTTTTAGTGACTCCAGGATTTTATTAATCTAGCAATTTCTCTGAGTCTGTCACAAGGGGGCAGATTCATGCTGTGCTGTTGAAGTCTGTATTTTTTTCACAGCAGTCAGCAGTAGCATCCAGCAAGCTACAAGAGAATGTTCAGACTGATCATTTGAGAATTTTTAAGGTACATTGTTGTCTACAGTTTGGTTTTCTTATCAATATTGAATGATGAGTGGTTTATTTAGGTATTTCAGTCTCAGAACGAATCCTTGTTCTAGGGGATTGTATTTGTAACTTTGTAATGCAGAAAATGAAATAAAACAATATATTGTCATGGATTTTCCATTCTACTCACTATTCATGTAGTATTCAGTCAACCAGTACAAATTATTAGCTATTGCCATTTGCTATTAGCTATTGTAACTTGCCACTTGCCACTTTTGTAACTTTTTTGTAAGTTTTTGTAACTTTTACAACTATGAGAAAGGTTTGATTCATTAAAGCTTTTTTCCAAAACTTCTAACTCACAGTTTCTGGTAATCGTGGTGTTAATAATGTACAGCACTCTTTAAAAATAAAATTTATTTATGAACATAAATTAAACCAGAGGAAATTTAGTTCCATAAATAAACCCCTTTCTTAAAACCCCAAAACTTGTCTCTTTTACGCTTGTTACTGAATTCAAAGTAACAGCATTCAAAATTGTTTGTTATGATTAGACCTCACTATGTTTACATATTACTGAAAGAGGAATAGTGCTGCAGCTTATAGATTTTTCAAGATAAGTCTCTGCTCAAGACCTTAAACACTTGGCACAAGTGTCCAACTCAAATAACTGTTAAAGGATCCCTTGAATTTTGATGTAGAAAATAAACAAAAAAATTTGCTTTGTGTACCAGAGAAACCCAGTATTAGTCCCTTTGAATTTACTGCATGCTATAAAGGGGGAAAAAAAAGGTTTTTCTGTTAAAATTCTTTTGTAGCAATAGACTATTTCTTGTGCTGAGAAGTTTTAGACTGAACATGCTCTGTAGTACTTTGAGCAAGCATTTTTAGAACATATTTATATGCTGAAGTGTGCCTCATTTTTAATACCTATGATTTTAGGAAAATAAGTATTAAATAAATAAATAAATAAATAAACAAATAAATAAATAAGCTGCTAAAAGGATAAAGGTAAAAGTATGTTCCACTCCTAACCATGGGTAACAGAAATGTTACCAGTGTCACCCGATGAAAATAAATGAGAGATGATTATATGAAAGTACATCTGACCAAATTTCAGGGACGAATTTCACCAAAATACTTTGTTTTCTAGACCTCAGCATGGAGAATAGTCTATACAGACAGAATCTTCTATGTGCAAAACTCTAACATGCAGACACAGTTTTAAGCTTCTTAAGTATGTGCAAAATGAAATAATTCAGAAGGTTATAATTTGATAACAAATAGTGGCCTTATGCTGTAAAAGCAACTCTTCTTCTGAAGTATCAGGTCTCCTATGTAAGACAGGATAAAAAAACACAACAACCTTATTTTTAACAGAGTTGTAATTAATCTTTACTAGAAGATGGCAAGATTTTTTTTCCTGAAGAAGATGTCTCAAACCAAATAAAAATAAACTGATTCTGAAACTGAGATCATGTGCATAAAATGTCAGGTCAGATGTTCAAGGTATAAGAAAATATAGGAAATAGCATATTTATATATACATATATATATGATGTGTTTGTATATAAATAGATATTTGTATAGTGATAAAAACTGTCAAAAGTAGTGGCATTTGGCTAAAAGATCTAGCACATTAAATTCTGATGACAAATTCAAACACAAATTATTTAAATGGGATCATATGTCTTCATGTACATTCAAATATGCATCTTGTCTGGATTTGTTACAAATGAGCAAATGGTGTAGGTGTCTGTTCTCAGTCTGCAGGTCGTGTGTATGTGGGATGAAGTACAGAGTGATGATTGTTCTAAGATCAAATGGAAGGCTTTACAAAGACTTGTTGAAATTTATGCCCTGTTTTTAAAAGAGCAAGATGTCAACTTGCCTTTGCCAGTTTCTACATCAGAACAGCCTTATTTACGTGTCTATAATTGTTGTGTATACTTCTTGTATTTTTAAGGGCCCCATGGTAATAGTTAAATGAGAGAAACAGAAATGTATTTATTATGCCAAATATTTATTCCATGCTGCCGTTACTCCTACTGGTAAATCTGCTGTGTATTGGCCTTATTCATTGTATCCAGGACATTATGTAAGGGAAAAACATGCATAATGTTGTGGACAGTACATCCCACATTTAAACAGAATCAAAGTACTCTTTAAGACATTTTCTAGAGTCTAACCAGAGACACAGAACAGATGGCAAACATTCAGCATACTGTGTTTGCAACTTTCAGCTGCGCCCTTTAAAATCTTTCTGGATGCGAATGGACTTTTTACTCTCTATGCACATTAAAACATCATTCAGGATGCGTATCTGATCTTTTCTCTTTGATTTTGAATTCAGTAACAAAGTAGAATGACCAGAAACTTTTGGAAAACAGTAACAAAGGCGATGGTAAGAAAGTGCTTTTTTAATTCAGTTTTATTTTATAGTATTCCTAGAATAAAAATGTTGGAGAATTAATTTTGAATCTTAATTCAGTGAATAAATGGAATCTATTGTTCAATATCTTTTCAAATATTGATCTCATATCAAAAGCAGTATGACAGAAGACCCAATGACATTTATACTGTTGTTAGAGGTTATGTTTGACTTGGATTTTTTTGGCAATATATACTTATATAGACATATGCATATATGTAAGGTGCATGATAGTAAGATATTTAGTGGGTCGATTATAGTTAGAAAAAATAATTTAGCTTCTAATTTTTAGGAAAGTATTTTTATCACTGTTTTACAGATTTCATGGCAAAAGTTTATACATTTCTACAAGAAGACAGAGGGCTCACAACTGAATGGAATCTGATTTGATTCTGTTTTGTTTTGTTCTTTCTCAAGAACTATTTTCATATTTTGAATTATGTTCCTTTATGTTCCCCATCCTGAAAGCTATAATGTGTGCTTTGTTTTCCTACACTGAATGTGAGGGAAGCCCTCTCCCTAGAGGGTAGATTTAAATTAGATATTAGGAAGAAATTCTTCATGTGAGGGTGGTGAGGGACTGTAACAGGTTGCCCAGAGAAGCTGCAGATGCCCTATCCCTGGAAGTGTTCAAGGCCAGGATGAATGGGGCTTTGAGCAACCTGGTGTAGTGGAAGGTGTCCCTGTCTATGGCAGGAGGGTTGGAACGAGATGGTCTTCGAGATCTTGTCCAACCTAAGCCATTCTATGATTCTATAGTGTTTACAATAGACTCAATAGCAAACTGAAAAGAGTACCATATTCTTCATATTACTCAGTTTTGCAGTGAAAAATGACAAGGCATACGCTTAGTTCTGAGTACAGTTCATTTTATCCACTTCTATATCATGATCTAAGATGAAAAGAGTTAGTAAATTCTTAAGAATGGGTGATAAAGAGTGGTAGTAGCTCATGTATTCAGGACTATATTAGTATACATGAACTACAAGCAAATGTCCACTTGTAAGCAGTTTTACCTTGGAAAGCAAATAGAAAATGCACACGCAGTGCTCCAGGTGCCTAAATTTCAATCCTGAGTCAAGTCTCTGAAATAAGAACTTTTCTGTCCAGCGAGCCTGTGGTTAACCCTGCTGTAGGCCTGAGAAGGTTGGTGTAAAGCTGCTGAAGTACTCATAAACTATTTCTTTCCATTCCAATCCGAATACTCTAAAATACCATATATTACTCCAGCAGACAATTTCTAAAATGACTGCCCAGAACATCAGAGGTTTGTGTTCCTGCTGAGTGCAAAACTTTCCAATAGAGACTCAGCTTTATGGATGTAACTGAAAGAACAGCTATGAAAAAGCAGAGGGTACATCTTTTACTGGCAGATTAAACTGGTCCAAACTATGAGCCTGAACACTGATACATCACCAAACCTTTAAATTACCAGAGCATAACCTGTGACAATTTTGGTTTGTGACAACCACTGTTTCCCTAGATAAGGAAGGGTTCAGGTTAGCGCAGGCCAGGGTCTATTCCCAATAGGCAGTCTGGCAAAAGGTAAAGGAGAGCCATGTGGCCACATTATTAATTACTAATACAGGTGTAGGCAGGGATGGTGAAACCAGAAACCCATTATCATGTTAATGAGGCTGTTAAAATGGAAACATTTAAAGGTTGGCAGGAAAGGTTTTATTTCCAAAGGAGTTGTATAAATGATCCAGTAGAATAAGAACCTCTGTGGTTCATCTTGCTTTATAGAGCATAGAACAGGGAGCAAGGTACCATGTGGCTCTTTCTGCACTGACTCTGATGTGTGACCTCCATAGGTGGAGTGTATGTTTTAAATATGAAGACTTATAAATATATAATTACATTACTGGTTGAGGTAATGGTTTTGTGGGTTTTTTTGTTTGGTTTTTTTTTTTTCCTATGTGCCTTATGTTTTCTTTCACTAATAGCTGAAATATATTTGCATCAGTCATAAGGATGGGTGGTATATATTTGCCTTAAGACTCTAAATAACTGGTTAGTTATTGTGCCTGTTATAAATGTGTTATAACACACTTTGAAATCTAAATGGATCGTAATAAGCTTTGAAATAACTAAGTTTTAGAGGACCAGTGAATTTTAAACAACAAAGTAATAACTGTGATGTTTTTGGTCGCAAAGTGGCACAATTAGACATCTTGCATGACAAAGTTTAATATAAATTTAACAGTTTTCAAAAACACTGAAGCCCTGTACCACTAGATGTCATTATGTAATCACTGAGGATACATGGAAGGAACAGACTGCTGATAACCCATGCACATAAAGTTGGTAATACTGCAACAAAACATTTTTTTTTCAAGTAGGAATAAAAACATCTCATACAACTTTTAATGCTATCAGTGTAAGGCCAGGACATAAGATATATTTAAATATTGTTTTTGTAACAGCATGCCAGTACTTGCTAGCTTATTACCTCAGACTATCAGTATATACACACTTAAAATGATCTCTGGGAAATTTAATACTATTAAAAATGGGGAGAGATATCAAAGGCATTGTGAATACAATGCAGTTATACAATGTAAGGTTTTTTTATGCAGTTCCACCATTTGTATCCAGTCTTGATCTACAGCTGCAGATGGGTTTCAGTTAAAACTCTGAAGATAAATAACTCCAAACTCTGATGATGTTTAAGACTCATTTCCAGTTAGGAATTTTGCAGATGTTCCCCATGTTTAGAATGGGACTAACTCCTGGAACCTATAATTCATTAACTGTACTGTGCTTGAAATCCAGTCTCAGATCCAAAATTTGCTGCCTCACTGTATCTCTACCAAGAGTATGCAGCCCCTGGGACGTTTTTGAACAAAGCCTATTTAGTTTACTATTTGCTATGATTGCTTCGTAATGAGAGAAAATATCCACGAGAAACTAGTTTTCCAGTGCTTCAGTTCTGCAGGCAATGCCTGTAGCCTAAAGTCTCATCTTGTTAGAAATGGCTGCAATGCTGGCCATATTTTTATAGGCATATAGCCCTCACTGATTGACCTTTATAAATTAAAGCAAATCTGGTTTCTAAATTTCTCTCAAGAATTTTGATAAAAATTCAAATTTCACTTATCTTGTTTAGTCTTGTTTAGACATGTTTTTAGTTAAAGTTCATGAAAAAAGATCTTATTTCTGTCCTGTATTAAATTTCCTGTTGGTAATGGTGCCAGCAGGGAGTGGAGAGTCTTCAGAGCTGTTCATGGCAGAAAACCTCTATTTGTGGCACTAGTCCCTTCCAGATCCAGGAGGCTGCCAAAATTTGCAGGCGGTTTTTTTAGTCAATGCCTGAGTAGTCAAAGTCTTCAGTGGATCACTACAGGAAGAAACTTTCTATCCTGTATACTTATAGTATTTGTCATTAGAATATGTAAGCAGGAGATATAAAAATAGATGCTGAGTTCCATTCTTTTTAGGATTAACCTAATATAGTTTTATTCAAATACAAGTATATAAACATAATCTTTTCTTTCACCAGTCACACTCATTCCATCTACACTGGATAATATAGTAGAATAAGATTAATATACTATACAGTGTACTGGGACTTATGTATACAAGTGTATTTCATGTAGCATGGTAAGTCTGTCTGCTACCAACATGTCTGTCTGAGGCAGTTTAATTGTTTTCTTCCTTTCTTCCTTCCTTCCTTCCTTCTTTCTTTCTTTCCTTCTTTCTTTCTAGCATGTTTTTTGTTGGTTGTTGTTGTAGTTGTTTTGCATACACTGAGTATGATGTAGCATTCCTTATAAAGATCTGATATAAATAAGGCTTGAATCAGAGTCAGTAAACTTTCCTGAGATAACGAGGATGTTTTGAAGAGGTTTTGGTATTTTGTGCTATGCCCTTTCTTGTTTATACTGGCTTCAGCTGATGTAAGCATGACTACAGGGACAGTTTACATCAAGTTCAAGTAGAAAAGTTGGGTTGAAACTTGGCAAAAAACATTATCAGCTAAGCTAAATACATATCTTGACCTAGTCGATAGGTCTCAGTAGTCTTCACTGTCTGTGGCATAATTTCTGGCTAGACAGAAAAGCTGAAGAAAAATGGAAAACATTGGGCTGCTTAGTGTAATGAAAATGGAGAACAGAAAATTAGCTGTTTAAAATAGCTGCTTGAATGAAAACAGATCTGTGAAGAAAATGCAAGGTTTTTTTCAGCAGTACAGACAGATACCTGGGATCTCAAAGCAACAAGTTAAAGTGGCAAGGGTGAAAGTCATGTAATCTATTTTCAGGTGTCATGGGCAACTGATTTAAACTCAGCATTTTATGATCAGTGGAGATAAACACTTCTAGGGAGTGATTTCATCAACTATTAGTAGGAGAGGAATTACACTTTAGAAGTACTTGTTTCTCTCAACAGCACAGGGAGACTGGACAATTAGCTCAAAAGCATATTAGCACAACTGAATCCCAAGCTGATCATAATGTATATGATCTGTGGTATGGATATCATAATATAATGATGGTGGAGGCGCTCCCTTGCTGCTCAAATCAGAACGTGGGGAAGGAGCCTCCTGCCCCTCCTTGGCCCTCCTTCCTGTAGAAATTCCTCAGGCTTTGCATGCAGAACTCTTTTAAACTGATATGTGTTTGGTACCAAATAAATTGGGGAATTTTTAGCTGCTTTACCGACATCTCCCTATGTACGATATAATAAATAGTTCTCTTGAGCTCATTGTGGTTATGTTTTCCTTCCATGTAATGTAAAGTTTATTTTCTGAAGCCCAAAGTCCATGAAGTTTTGTTAGAGTGTCTCATCTGAAGTGGTTTTGGGTATCAGATTTCTCACATCCAGACTCCTCATATGAAGGGCAATTTTGGGATTTCTTATTGTGAAGACTAATAAAATTATGTATTTCTATGTAACCACTATTAGCATCATTAATTAGTCTCATAGCTGTGGATAGCGTTTAAGCAATATTTTCATGCTATAATACACTGAAAAGTTGCAATGTGCAGTTTATTAAATTGATGGAGCTGGATAACTAACAAAAGTTAATCAAGGAACTGCCATGCTGTTTTTTTAACAAATAGTGAATTGCTGTTTTACCATGAGGTGTACCACAGAAAGAAGGAGAAGCTTTATAAGCTGTGGGAGTCCAGGAGAATGTATATCTCTGTGATTCCATTTTTTTGCTAAGGTCAGGTGAAGAGTGACTTAATTTTGTTGGTAGCTGAAGAGAAGACAAACCTGTTTACATTCCATAGGAATTAATTTCATGATTGTGATGAAGTCAAAGAAGAGGAATTTGGGAGGGTTTGCTCATTAGTGATCTTTCAGAACAGCATTTCAGTGCTCCTTCTTTTCCTTTTATATTCAACTCATCTATTTTTATTTTATCCAGACAGTATAGAAAACAAAGATTTGTCTTTGTTTATGAAGTTGTTCTTTATAAATAGGATTTGCTACAGTTGTGCTTATTCTGTTGTAACAAGGTAATTTTGTAATATTTATAAAATTCTAATTTGTAAAGATAAGGATGTTGAAGAATTATTGAAAAAATGGCAAAATTATTCTGCTGCCATCTCTTGAACTTACTTATTGAAGAAACCTGAAGTGAGATCTGGGATATCAGAAATATTTCCATTAAAAGGGGAGATACTGATATTCAATTCTATAAATGGGTTTGGAGTTTATATGAACTACAGATTTGTGGACTAGATTTTGTGCTTTGTGGAATCTCTCAAAAGTGCAGATCTTAGTATTTGTGGAGTAACCTAGTTTCCCATACATTCTTGTCATGTATCCAGGAAAAAAATCTGGGATAGAATAAAATGACATGCACTAGCTAGGATTAAATAAAAAAGCAGGGAATCAGAGATAACAAAAAAAGAGTGATTAAAAAGTCAGAGGGTATTCACTAAAATCCCTCCAGCTTCTGTCCATGACCTGAAAACAGAGGTGGAAGGACCTTTCCCCACAGTGCCTCTGTAAAGGTTTGACTGGTTTTGATGGTGAGAGTTGTCCAAGTAAGGCGATAACTGCTCTTCACTGGGAAGTGAGACCTGTTTCCTTTAGGGTGCAGTGTTTTCCTAGGGAAGACTAGTCTTGCCTATGTCCTTGCCTGCACAGTGGAGGATTTCTCTCTTTCTGCACTCAAGCGTTACTTGTAGCTTCAGATCCTGGCCATCCTTTGCCTTTCTAGTCTACTACACTCAACTACTGGTAACTCTCTTATATTCAGGAGGAAAAATGTGTAGCAGGGAGCTGTTGAGGAGCTGCATCCTTTCCTACTACCCTAATGAAACTTCTCATATATAGCTCTTATTCTACACCCACCTCAGTTTCACCTCTGGCATCCTGCTGATTTGAGACCAGTAGTTTGATTGTCCAGGAGTATTGCACAGACTACCAGCTACACTCAAATACAGTGTTTGTCCAGGTTTGCTTTGTCACACCAGTTTTAGGTCTTCCCAGGGCAGTAAAGGCCTGTGATATGCTGCTGTACTGTGCAGGGCCCACTTGCTGCTACTTTCGCTCTGTGCTGTTACCTGGTGCATTCCATTATCCCTAAGACCTATCCCAAAAATGCTGGTGAGCACATGCAAACCAGTTATTTTGTGTATTTTTCTCTATTTTTTATGTATTTCCTTTGTAGTTTGAGCACAGTGATTAGGCTGATGGTATGAGTGGCAAGATGTAAAATGGTTGTATGTGTGGAAACAGATAGAAAGCAAACACACTGCCTTTCCATCACCTCTATGTGGAGACAGGCTGCCCATTCCTTTCTGCAGAAAAGGAAATCCTTCCCTTCCAAACAGAAAATGTTTTGAAGACACAACATTTGTATAATATTTTTGCCTTTTGGAGATGTATGTTGCCTTCAGATGGGTTTCAGCTTCTTGAGTTAAAGTCTTTCCTCAGGCCTGAGTAAAGCTTGAGTGTTTACAGTAATCTGTGTTTGCAGGAAGCTCCTTCCTAAAGTGTTAACTGGCTTCAGTTATCAGTACAGAAAGCTAGTTAATATCTCTTACTAATTTACTTTATTATTTCTCATCGTATTTTTCTTCTGATGTTACAATAATCCATGAGCATGTCCTTTGCTTTAGTGATTGCTGAGGTTCATTTAGATGTTTGAAGGCTTTATCATTTTGTCTTTATATAACTACCTGTATCTATATACATATAGCTCCTTGTTGGCAGCTAAAGGTCTGTCTTGGTGGCCATCTCTTGCTCTATGTGACAGCCCCTGCTTTTGTTATGAATGGTAGAAATAAACATTAGTGCAGGTTAAGGCTGAAACACCCAACTACAAAAAGTGTTTGTTAATCTTGGATTTAGAGAGATTTACATTTAACAATGTATGTCAGCTGGCAGTGTAAACCAAACTGATTGCACAAAACAGTCATTTATGTCTACTTAGTCTCTTAAGACTGCCCTCATCACTGAAAATTCTGCACTTCTGCTAAAATATATTGGGTGCACTGACTGCTCAGTCCACCTCTTCTCTGGTTTCTTTTCTTGTCTTCATCAGGACATTTTTCTGTTTTTCATTTTTTGTTTTGCAGTTAGATTATTTATTTGGCTGTAGCTGAAGAGCTTTTTCTCTCATATTTGTCAGCTTACTGCTTAACAGAGAAATTGTAATTCCTATTAGTATTTATGATGAAGGCTACAGAGCTCTTCTGCATCAAAATTTGCTCCTTCTTTGACTAGTAAGCAGCTCTTCTGGGCTTTTTTTTTGTCTTACAGAGCATTAGAGCTGTATCTGACAGATCAGCCACATCTTTCAGCTACAACAGAATTAAGCTTTTCTTCAGGTGCTCAGGTTCTGCTTCAGTACTTTGTTACCCTCTGCTGAGAATGATTTATTTCACTTGTTTTGTAGTGGTTTTTTTTATTTGTCTTGGTTTTAGCTTTAAATGGTCATGTTGTTCTGATCTGTTTGAGTTAATTCCCAGCTATGTCACTATGGTCTGGAGACTAACAGGTTTTTTATCTATTAGTTGTTTTCTAAGCAGTAAACTGTCCCTAGAAGAGCCTTAGTGATGATGCCCTGGAAATTTGTTGTTGCTGGAAAAACCTATCTTACATGCAGCATTAATAAAAAACAAGTAATGAAGAAGTAGTTAGTGGATAATCTGGAGGGCATCCTTTTCACACAAATATACAGAGGAATAGTTTGAGATACGTAAGTATCTTTTTGAGTTTCTAGAAGGTTTTATTTAGACCTCAGGGAGAAAAAAAAAAGTCTGCTTAATATGAAAGAGTTGTGGGAAAAACATGACAAAAAGACTCAGTTTTTAGAGGTATATATGTGGGAGGGAAGCACAAAATACTTAAAAATCTTGGTCTCCCACATTCAGTAAAGGAGGAATGTGAAGGTTATATTTGCCAAAAAGAGATCTGTTTCTATTTAAGGGGATGGATCTTAGGCTTAATATATATTCTAGGGATAAAACAACAGGAGTAACATCAAGTGATCAGCTCTGAATATTAATTAAATTGTACGTTTCCTCAGTATCACTGAAATGCATAGTTCAACAGATTCTTTGGACTTTTCTTAGGTAGTTAAACTCTGGCTTTTAAAGCTCAGTTCCTGAGCTCTTCAGCACTGGAAGACCTGTAGCACTTAAATGTTCAGGAGAGCACTATAATTTTGAACTACCAGCAGTGCAACTTGCTGTCTGGCCCTATTTTATTTAGCTAACCATAAAGACTTGGGTCTTAACATCTAGAATCTTGAAAACATAAAAACTCCCAGAACTTCAGAAATTTCTGGGAAAAACCCAAAGAATTATCTTTTCTTTTACTTTCCTGTCGAGCCTAAACTTTATTTACTACTTAAACGTATGTCACATAAAATATCACACGAAAAACATTACTAATACTTATGAAAATAAAACGAATCATTACTCTGGAAAAAGTATAAATATAAGATGTGGAATTGTGCTGCAGACTAGATTCTTCTCACATTACTCACACTATCCTAAAATGAATGTTTAATCATCTCCTCTCAATGATTCACTTTGACTGACTGTAAAGGAAGCAAAACCAACCAGCTGAGACTGTACACCTAATTTCATGGCTGATTTAGGTGAGATAGGCCTGTTCTGATATATATATACCTGTTCATTTTGTGTACTGACTCCATCTTTGGAGATACTTAGAAAATGTCAAGACATGATGCTGGGCAGCCTGCTCTAGGTCACTTTGCTTGAGCAGAAGGATTGGATGAGATGACCTCCAGAGGTTCCTCTGAATCTCAGCTGTTGTCTGTTTCTGTGACATCTTTAAGAAAAAAATGACATTTTAAGCAGAAAGTAATAATACTGTTAATTTGTAAAAAGAAAAGTGACCTAATAAAATAAATAGTACTATACATAGTTTTCTTACAATTTTCTTTGTCCAGTACTAGCTCTGGCTTCTCTGTTAAGCAGTTTTTATGCGGTTATGTTTTTGATTACTGAAAGAGGGGATACTTGGGAATTGACTGAATATAGGTCTGCTTAAATTAGCTACATGGCCATCCGTGGTGATTGATGCCTATCTTTTACTTACTATGTACTTTATTCTGTTGAGGTTGCTTATACCCTGAAAGCCAATACTTTAGTGGATGCAGAGTGTTCAAGGTACTTTCTCGGTTTGTCTTCCTTTCCTTTTCTAGGAAGAGGTGCCTTGTGAGGAAGCTTTCTGCAGTGCTCTTGCTGCTGCAGTTCAGTTTCCTTTCTGTATCCGTTTCCTCTCCTGGTTTCTGCACTTTGCAGTAACACATTTCCCTGTTGCCTGTGGATTCTTCATCTCACCTCCCATCACTATTCTTGTTTCTCTAAAAAACCGCTTTCTTATTTACTGAGAGGAACCTCAGGTAGTTTCTTCTAACTTAGAGGGATTTTCATCTCAGTAATTGGTGTTAATAGACACATATTGGACACCAGTCTGTAGTGGGACTATCAGACATTCATTTTAGGTGTTGGTTCAGATGGATTTCCTAAGCAATTGCATAGTCTCTATGTATGGAGGAAAAGGAATTAGATTGGTCAGTTTGCTCTTCAACACTATGAGCATACGGTTTAAGTCAGTCACGTACCAAGGGGTGATGTTCTGGCATAGCGCTTTGTAGTCAGACTGAAGGTGGCAGATTTTATATTCAGTCCAAATATGTTATAGTTTAAGCTTTTTATGTCATTCCAACTGCTGACTTACTAGTAATAACAGGAGTAGCATTTGGTTTTTTTTTTCACAGAGGATGTTTTCCAACAGATATGTTTAAAAATACAAATCCTCCTGCTGTTTCCAAAAACAAAACAAAAGTATTTTTGTAGTTTTAGTGCCAAAATATACAGAAAGGTTGTGTGCTAATGTGGGGAAAAGTGACTCTAAAGCAATAGAACCTTTTTTTTCCCCCAAAATTTCCTATTTCCACCTGCCCTTGTTACTATTGAAAGGTTGTTATCTATATTATCCTGCCCTTTCCACAGTCAACAAAAAAAGCAAAACAAGTCTCTTCTAACACTCCCCAGTAAAATGTGTGTTTAGTGAACTGTTCTAAACATCACTACTTAAAAACAAGGCATTTTTAAATAGTTTTGTCTACCACTGGCAAACAATGTCTCTTCATATGCAAGTTAATGGAACACCAATTTAACTGAGCCCTCTTCATTATTGTTCACCAAATCTTGAATAATAGGAAGTAGAAAGAAGTGTTTCAGCAGATTCCTCTTTCCCACATCTATGAAAGTAAAACCATGAAGTGCAAATTATGGCAAATGTTCAGAAATATCTGGAAAATAGGGCCCATTCTTTGCTGAAGAGTTTGACAGAAGTAAGCTATCTTGCATATATCCTATTTTCCTTTATATTTAAAATGTCATGCTTTTGATACTTAATGGCGATTAAAGTCTTGAATTTCAAAGCTCTGCTGCTGACCCCTTGCAGAGATGTTCCTCAAGCATGGATTTATGCCTGAATCTAAATACCTTATCCCTTCCCTCTTGTTCTCCTGCTCAGTGCACACAAATTATTACCAATGCTATGACTGTCTCTGAGAAGTGTATGTGTACAGTTTGGCCATAGGACTGGAAACAGCTCTTCATGAAAAAGTTAGTTGGACTGTTATTAACATCTGGAGTACATCTGTGGTTTATCTCTGGGGCATCTTGTCCTGAGGCTTCCAGGGAGACAAAATTAGGAAAGACTGCTTCCTGCTAGCCTACCCTTTCCTTCCTAGATGGAGGACTCCAGGCAGGTACCTCTTTTGAAGTTATCAGGATGCTTATATATGTTTTAGCCATTTCTTTCTCCTCAGCAGTTCAACTTCTGCAGGTGCACAGATAAGGTAATAATGAGTTTAGGCTTCTGTCAATAAAATCTGCAAGAGCACTAACGATACGCGTGTCAGCTTACAATGTCTTAAGCGAAGTAAGGTGTAACCAGTCTGAACTTGAACTGAACCATGTAAATGGCAATGAGTGGGTGAGAGAAGCCAGTGTCTTAGAGGAATACCGCCCCCTCTCTCCATCCTCTCTCGCCGCCTGCCATGAGCTAACCCTAACGCAAAGATAGGTGGCACTGTGTTCTTGGAGATGTCAAACCAGAGCTTCGCCTCCTCGGGACATCCAATAGTACGTGTCTCTCTTTCCAAGGACCAGAGGCGCCCTTCTTGATGATCTAGTCCTTAGGTGTTGCAGCTTTAATGAAAATTCAGATGACCTGTTTTGTTTGGAGAAAATATGCTATTACTTTTGGTTTACATATTTACTGTGTAATATTCTTAGCTTATGAAGTCTGCTGTGTTTTCACCTCAGAGTGCTGCATTTCATTTAAAGATGATTAATTTGTAGGGAGTGGGGGAAGGAGACTTGGTAAAGAGATTTTCTCTGCAGGGTTGTTAATAGCCACGGGAACTTACTTAGAATTGAGCAAATTGAGAGACATTGAAGGCCGCTGACTACCCATCTCATGGGCTAGGAGCTACAGTCAGCAAAATCAAACTGGAAAGAAATTGCAAAGGTTGGGTTACCTCGAAACAGTAAGTGTAATTTACTCTTGTACTGCATTATACATTGCTGCAGCAAATTGTCCATATTTGTTTCATATAATCTTTCTAAAATATGTGCTTTAATTCACTGCAACTTGCTGGTTTGCATGAGGCAAGTTCCACAGCCTTTTCTGTGTAAGAGATTGTATTAGATTATGGAAATAGTTTATTCTGGCCTTAAAAGCACTTAATCCATGTTCAGCTCATTTTTATCTTAGCCTTTGAGCAGGTTGCATACCGCTCCTGGGGTGAGGCAGTGAAGCTAATAAGGTGACTTACTCCATTTCCAGAGGTCTTATTTGGCACTTTCCTACAGAATTGTGCTTGAAACTGTCTTCATTTGACCCATCTGAGAGAGCCAGGTTCTGGGTCTTCGGACTCAAAAGCATCCAGATGTCATTCTAAAGTTATCACTGTTTTTCCTGTCATTTTTTGTAGACAGGGTTGTCGCCCTCAAAGTCCGATGGGCCACCTGATGTTCTTGATGTGGCTCTGTATCTAATGGTCCCATCTTTGATTTGCACCTCACTTCATTTGGAGAAAACTTAGGAAATGCCAGTATTTTTCTTTGCACAGTGGAGAAATAAGAAATTTAAAATAACTGAAATGGACATACGTTTTAATATGTTTCTTTCATTAAAATGACAATTTTAAAAAAAGCCAAAAATGCCTTTTGAAGACAATACATAGATCAAGGCAGCATTTGAAGAATCAAAATGAAAGGTACCCTGGTTTTATTTCACTGATAAAGCATGCAAAACTATTACTTGAAAGACTATAAAACTCCAGTAAGTGTTCCTGGAGGTTTGTGACTGTGACAAGGATCTTTTGCTAAAATTATAAACTAAACTAAAGTAAATCTATGAACTAAATGGCAGAAATGTGGGGCGTTTTAATTTGGTTATAAAGAACCAGGTGCTTGGGCTGAAAATATAGCAGACCTAAGATCTAAAAAGCAGTATCAGCTTTTATAACGTAGCAATATTGCCTGGAAAAATGAAAAAAATAAATACATAGCCCTCCCAAAATACAGATTTGAGTTGCTTCAGCTAAGATCGTATTAATCAGAACATGACTGAACACCCTCCCTTCCAACACAACGTAAGGCAGCACATTTATACTGTAAAGCCAAAACAAAGCTAAAAGCAGTAGCATGATCTCAAAGAATACCATTTTTATGGAAGTGAGCAATATGCATTATGCAAGCAGGGTGTCAGAAGACTATGGTGCATTACCCTTTAAGCAAATGAAAAATTTTTTTTTTAGAAACTAAAACCCAGATTACTTCAATGCATTTTAAGGAGCAACTTAACAAAGAACTGTCAGTGGTTGCTCATACAGAACTGAACGCATACTAGAGCTCCTCAGGACATACAGTTAAGAACCTCCAAGTCTATTTAGATAGATTTTTTTTTCCCCCAATATATTGGTCGAGTTAATTATGATGTAAAATATTTGAAAAGGACAAAGATAGTAGGCTGTATCTCTGGATGCCTCTATGACTTAAGAGAACGAGATATACTCATATACCCAAGTGATGGATTGTTGATATCAAAATTATAAATAATATAATACTATAAATATAATAATACTATTGTATGTGTTCCAGAAAAATCTTATTTATGGGCACACATATTAAGGTCAAGAGAATCAAGTAAGGTCAGAAGAAGACATCTGTTTTCAACTTCTCTATAAAAAACATGAATTTTCTGCCAGAAATTTCTGCCTCAAGCCTGGAATTTCTCTAGAACAGCTCAGGTAATAAAAATTTTTCTTCCATTTTCTTGCGAAGTAAGTATAAAGAAATATGATAGTGTGGACAATGACAGTCCCTCTTATGTATCTGTGACTAGCCTTATCTTCAAAAATGTCAACAGGTCCTGCTGCTGCTCTTGTTCACTCTCTAGAGCCACATTTTGTTCCCTTTGCTTTGAATTGCTCTGGCCTCTGGTATTTTGATTGAAATAATGCTGAGAGCTTTGGCTTCCATAGACAAATTTTGTTAGGATTATTTACTTTGGACTCTAATATCCTGGTTGCTTGACTAAGAGATAACAAAATTATCAGAAATTATATGGAAGTCACTTTTTAGACTTAATTGTAGGATGTCACTAGGACTTCAGATGATGCTGGATCTTGACATTAGGACCATGTAGGATGCCAAACTAAAAAGTTTCTTTCATGGTTCTGTTTTTCTTTTTATTCCTCACCCTCCACAACCTGTCTATTTATAACTATTTTTTTCCATCATTCAGTACGGGAAAAACTTAGATGTGAAACATTTTCATGCTGTACAAAGTTAAAAGCTTTACATTTCCAGTGATGCTGATTATTTACACTCTTTCCTGTGCTAGAAGTCCTTACGTTTTCTTTGATTCACTTGCAAAACCTAATCAATTCTATTTTCCCAAAGTTTTTTGCTGAAATTCACGTTGTTAAAGAGGATTAATATCAATGGTGCACAGCTAGGAAGAGAGTTTGCAAGTGTATAAGAGGGAGCAGACTTGTACCAGCAAGTCACTACTGAAACCCACCCACAAGGGCTGGCAGCAGAGAATGCCTCATAAGAAGTTTTATTGTCTTCCACTCGGTCAATGTGGCACTAACTAATGGGAGAGAAATGCTGAGAATCATTTGTTTTTTGTTGAGATCTATGGGCCAAGTTAATTGTTTTGTTTGTCTGATTTATTATACTTGAATGGATAAAAAGTGCTATTAATATTGCACTTTGAGCAAGAAGTTAAGGCCAGAACAGTCAAAATGTTACTCATCTGGTTCAAGTACCTCAATTTTATACGAGGGAACAAAATTAGATATTCCTTTTAGAATGTGGATATCTGTAACTCACTTCACTTCAAAGTGGAAGCATATATCAGCAAACTTCATGCCAATATATTATCTGTCTCTACAATAGTCTTCCAAAGAGCTGTTTCTGAAAAACAGAAGTGTTCCAATTTTTTATACATTCTAGCTATTCTGTCCAAGTCAAATATTGAAATGGAAATGGAAATTAGTGACTATTACTTGGTCTCCAAAATAAAATATATTCGACATGATCAAGTGTTTAGGGCTTTCATAAATTTGTCATCAATATCTAAATATCAGTTACTTGACATAATACCTAATATTTACTTCATTTCCTCCTTATGAGCAACTTGGGAATGAAAGTATTTTTTCATTGTTCCTTGCTTGTTTAGACAATAACACAGATCAAGCAGAAATAATTCCAGAAACAGGGTTAGAGCACCAGGCTACAGCTAATCCTGCAGCTACTTCTCGTAAGGGCTTGCACTCACCCCCTGGTATCTCATGTAGTTGTGGCCAATTGTGTTCCAATTGTGTTGAAATCACAGAGCATGATACCTTTTCACTATCCTTCCTACACCTTGCACAGCAACCCAGCATCACTGCAGGATGCTGTTATGACTTGCTTGAATCTTGTTTTGCTCTGAAAGGTTGGTATGTCTTCATGTATAAATATCAACCACCAAATCTCTTAGTATCTTTTTACTTTTTTCTTCCCTTTCTTCTTTCTTTCTTTTCTCTTCATCAAATCCTAGATCAATACCACAAATCAACACTGGAGAAAAGCAGAGTTGTTGAGGTAGGGAATTTTCCCTCCCAGAGACATTTTCAGAGGCTGTTCTGCCATAAGGTGGTAGCACCTTGTTCTGGAGTCTGAGATCTGCAACATCTTTGGAGAATCCTGATATCATAATGGTTTGCGGGCTGAAAGCTGTCCAATGTTACTGCTGATCTGTGCATTAAGAGACTTATGGCTTAGAATTAAGAACAGCAATTAGATCCAGAAGCAAGTGTGGATACAGCGTAACGTGTGCAGCCCTGGAGTAAAGTGCTCCTAATACTCATATCAAACAAATTGTGATTTGTGTGGCTTTCCTTTTCTTCTTCAGTGATAGAGACAGTGTAGGAATTACTGTAGGAAGCTCTTGGTCTGGGAGAAAAAGGTTGTCTTTGGAGTAAATATCACAGTGAAAACTTTCCAGCCTAAGCCTTTCATTAATTTTTCTGTGTCATCTTAATATATTTAAACTCTGTAAGAAATTATGCTGCAAAAAGTTCTCCCCACATGTACTTTTTCCTCAAGTGAAGTGCATACCTTTCAAATTATAAACTTCCTACTTGTCCTAGGAAAATTCTAACTGTATAAATAATTGAACTCATCTGCTGTGAACGCAAATATTCTTTCTCTAGCAGTCTAAAATATATGCCTAAATACACATTTTATACTTACTGCTTTAAATAGTAATTACTCCTGTGAAGTCACTGGAAGCCCTTAAAAGGATTTGACAGTTTCCCCACAATCTTTCAGTGAATGTAGTAGCTGGGCTGTGCAGTGCTACATCCACTGATAATTCAGCAGCTGAGGAACTCAGCAAAGCCTGCTCCAAACTTCTCAGCTGTTGACAGGCTTGACTTGCTGAGAACACTGGTTAAATATAGCACAAGCGAGCTGAGCTCAACGAAGTCGTTGCTGTAACACTGTGTGAAGAGACCAGAAGAGGGGAAATACAATCTGAGAACTAAACTGCCAAAGCCTAACACCACCTAGCAACAGTTGAAAAAACTTTTAAACAAAAGTCTCGGTGAGATACAGACAGAGTATACCTCCTACTCCTCCTGCCTGGGATTTCTGGGAGAAGCAGCTCCGGTCTTCTGTTCTCTACCTTGTTTTCTTCATTACTTCAATTGCTGGTAGACCTAGAAACGTGGGAAAAGTTTCTATCTCTGTGTTCTCCTGAGCTGGATCAGTCTACTGCTGTGGTAGTGCTGTGGGACAAGCTACTGTGATCTTGAAGTGTTAAAGGACGTATTCCTGGGTTCGTGTTGCTGACAGGTAAGACTGAGCTCCAATGCCTTTTTTTTTTTTTTTTACAAGAACTTTTCTTTTCCAGTGTCTTTTTTACAAGAATTTTCTTTTCTAATGTATATTGTGTTTTTCCTTCTTTGAACAATCTTCTGAACGATTTGGAAATATTCTCAGTAGATGAAAGCTGGGATAAAAGTTTCAGATTTTGGTGGGGTTTTTTTATACTTCCACATGGAAAAGCATTGCTTATGTAGCTTTTGCAGTTCTGAGAACAAGCATAATCAAGTAGCTAGTAGTAATATGAAAAAGTGTGCATAGATTTTGACATGTATCTTGCTTATATCTGCTTACATGCTAACAGCAGACAAACCAACATTTAATAATAGAATACATATCATCCCTTACCAGTGATAGTCTAGCAGCTGTTAAAAACAGTGGCAGCCTGTGTGATAAAAAAGAGGAAATAGCCATTCAGTAATAGAATTAACTTCGTGACGCATCGCATTTGTACTTTTTGTTTCCTTATTAACTCTTAGCATGTGGACACACCTGGTGCCTTTCGTACTACTTTGTGACAACAGCTCTTGGTTCTTTCTCTTGTACTTATTTACATATAAGGAATATTAATCTCTGCTCGTTTGATTAGCTGTATAATTCAAGTGTCATAAGAACGGACCTTATGTTTATTGTACCTAAGTGTGCTTGAGCTGGGTCATGGTTGTTGAAGTGTATGTTTCTTCTGGCAAAATAAATGAGAAACCAGTTCTCAGATGTTTTACCCCGAAAGTAGAATGGAAGCCTGATTGTCTGTTGGAAATGCATGTCCTATGACCCCATAAGGATCATGTAATTTAAGGGAGGAATTGCTTAATATGATTTACTTTGTCTAAACTGATAAAAGCTGTTTGATCAATTGAAGAATGAATTCCACCCCCCCTCCCAGCCACATATTTTAAAGCCGTTTTCTCCAAAGAAAGGAATCGAGTATGCATGAATCTTTAAAAGACATCCTGGTTATGAGTTCATATGCAATATGAATTCAGTTGTGAAAGCAAAGATTTAAGGAATGCACTTAACCCGAGCAAAACCACAGATTTGTATAGAATTGTCTCAGATGAAAAATATTTGTCCTAACGAAGGAATGAACTAACTGAGTCTATGATGACTGTCTGCGGAGTTTGACACTTAGTCTGTGGACTCTAGGACTGCCTCAGGGAGATGAGAATGTCTTGCTTTCACTAAATAATTCTAATTGCATCCCTGCATACTACATAAATGACATCAATACCACATCTTAGCAGTGGATGGAATTAAAATACTTTGAAGCAAGTTTGACTTGGTGACTGAGAATGTAACTGCCTGTGAAACAACAAAATAAATGAAGTATTAGGAAGGAAGAAAAATTTTAAGAACAAAAAGTAGTATAGTTTACATTTTATTTCATAGCAAGGGGCACACTAAAGCACTAAACAGAAACACTTTTTGGCGGCCATGATTTAATGTGATAATCATTACTGTGGAATTACTAGAGCACTGTGGTATCCCAAATCTAAATCTCAAAAGGAAACTTTGGAATTACTTTTTAATAGGGACATATCCTGAGAGAGTTATTTTTTCATAAGAAGTCTATGCAGTGAAGATTAAAACTGAGAGACAATGTGATTTGAATCGTTTCTGTCATCTTGACATTTGAGTGAAAATTACTGTTTCTTCTCTTTTCTGGAGTTTTTGGCAAATTAAACTGTGGAGAAATGACCTTCTGAATATATAGGGATGGCAGAATCTGGGAAAATGATATCCTGATATTGACTGCTTTTTCAGTTTAGTTGTTGCTCAGCATAATGTGTGGTTTTACAACTTTAGTTGTCTTGCACAATTTACTTTTACAAAAGTTTTTAAAATCAAAAGGCAAATTTATTAGCCTGATAACTTTCAAATGAAGTGACATTTGAACAGTCTAATAGCAATTTCCAACTCTAACACACTGTGATTTTACATACATCTGTCTTCCTTTCCACTTCGAAATGGAGGAGGAGGCTAAAATTACTATTCTCAACAGGTGTCTACAAACAGGCTCTGGGATTTTCCAATCAAATCTGTGGAATATGTAATGTGGCTATTCAACAGATGGTTTCATATTTGAAAAATAGCCAATTCTCCTACTGACTACAGTGAAACCAAGGTCAATTTTATATCAAATCAATAAGTAGTTTATGTTTTGGTGATACACTCCATTATAGAGATTTTTGTGGAAAACAACTAGATGTGGCATACCCATTTATTCTCCCCATTTAACATTATTTTTATTTTATTTATATTAGAATAACTGTGGAATGAATGGTGCCTTTCATGGTGCTAAAGACTGTGTATTCCTGCCAATATGAATCTACTTCCAGCCTGTCTGGCTTCTTCATTTACCTTCATTAAAGCAATATTATAATTTATTTTATGGTAATGTTTATTTATTATGAACTATTATTTAATTATTATATTTACTTTATTATAATCATAGCCAATCTAGCCAATTCATCATCTTAACTGAGTGTTTTTTTCATCACCTCAGTCTTTCAATCTCTTTATAGAATGTCTGCTTGTTTTTAACACCAAATTCAAAGACTTGAAATTCATCTTCAAATCTGAGCACTGTTTGGTCCCTGCTTAGATATGCCTTGATTTTCCAGTATTTCTCCGTCTCATATCTGGTAGCCTATTAACCTTTGGCTCTGGTGTTAACTGGCCCATCCTCTAGGCTAGAAATTGATATAAGAACAGGGGAGTTTTCTATAGCGCCACTCACTGTGGCACCTGACACTAATATCGTGTCATAATATTAACAGAGCTATGTCGACCAGGGTAGGATTCCTGAAGATACAGATGTGCTGCCTGGAAGCAACTTGTGGAGTAAGCATTAGTCAATTAGGAAATCTCTAATTGGGTAGTATGTCATGTTTGGCTCCTTTGGCTCAGAAATTAGCCACAAACGTAGCCATTTCCATACTAAAAGGTGCGTCAGTAAAACTCCTCCTGATACAGGATCTTTCTGCTGGCACAGATTACACACATGCTAAATTTAAGGCTTTTGGTAATCTTATCTAATTCAGCTGATGTACCCTCAGGCAGAAATTAAGAATGTGCCTCAGAGCTGTGCCAGTCAAAGGTCGCCCTGTGCCACTGAACTCAGAGGGAGATTTCCTTTGAATTTAATAAGATCGGGTTTTAGTGCTCAGTAATTAACAGATAAATTTCCCTCAAGAGCATTTAACAAAATGGGTCATCTATATTCCTGTCCAAACATTTTTTTTCCTAAGAGACATTTTACTTTTCCTCCAGCTTCCTGCTTCTTCCCGTCCTTTCTCAAGGTCTGTCATTGCAGGTTGCCATATATTTTGGATATATAATCTGAATTTGGAGTCAGGATTTTGTCCTTCTACATATCTAAAATGCTATTTGGAGAAATACAGTGAATATTTGTGAAGAAGCCAGATGAAACAACAATACAAAGGAAATGGAACTCAATCTATTCATACTTCCTATTTCACCAAAAATATTTAGTGTATAAAACCTAGGATGAGAACTGAAAGCTGGGAAGATAAAATAGTGTATGTGATAAAATAAGGATATTCTGTTCTATAGAATAGTTTTAGTATTTCTTTACAAGAAGCCCAAACACCTAAACTTTTCAGCTTCACCATCTTATTGTGGTTCTTTTAATTTTTAGCCTTTTCTCTTTTCATTTCTCTCAACGTATCCTACTGAAAGTTGTTTCCTAATTTTATACAGTATACTGGTAATTATTTTGGGAATACAGGCTTTTCTTGGTTTTGGAGGATACTGGATAACTGAGGAAACAATTCATAAAATATTCTTAACCTCTCTTTTTCTATTTAGTATTTGTACCAAGTTAGAGCTACTGGAACTTGTAACAGTCCTGCAGTTATGCTTTGAGGTGAGGTGTCCAAAGGACAGAAACCATCGTGCCGGTGTCCTGGTCAGAAGAAATAGTGGGAGTCTCCGATCATGTTGAAAATTGTGTGACACCTAATGTGTTTCTGAAAATCATGCCTTTCAGGGTACTTGATTAGATTTTTCCTTCTATTTTGGGTCTTTTCACCTACTCCTTCTGCTTCTGCAGATACTCCGTACTTTCTATATCACTTTTTATTCTTAGCATCATAGCAAAATAAGTACTAATATCAGTGCAAACAGAAAGCCTTCCTATGTTGGGACAGAGAATGACCATTCTCATTCTCATTCTTCTTTGGCTGGACTATATCTCTAAATCTGAATCCACAAGTAAAGCATGTGGCTCTAAAGATGATATATAAGATTACACAGATTGTGGCCTCCTCCACAATGTTTTACACACTCAGAAGTAGAGAGACACAACTCCTACAATTAAAAGCTTAATTAAAACTTAATAAAGAATGTACATATGTGTGTGCATGTGTGTATGACTGTTGTAAGAAAGGAAATGTTTTTTGGCATTACAGAATGCATTGCTGAAGGAGTGGGACAAACACATCCGAAGTACAGGGAAATAGGCTGGAGCTTGTACTTTTTCCCTTAAATGGACAACCCGTCTGGTTGCTGTGTGCTGACAGAAGCAAAGGGGTGTGTGAATCTAAAAGACTGCTGTACTTTGTCCAAGTGAGTTTCATTTCAAAGCTGATAAAAAAAAAAAAACCTAATTATCTAAGATGTGTCCAGAATCATTCAGATTTAAACCGGTGGGGTTTCAGAACAAGAACAAAAGCCTCAATGAATTTGCAATGAACTTTTCCAGTTTGATTTATACGTTTTTAGAGCTCTTTAATACAATAAGGGCTGTTTTCATTGCTTTTTCTTTTTGGGGAAATGGTGTCAAAGGGTATAATGTTTTGTGATTTGTGCTGTTCAAAAGTCTGTTCCAGTGCATAGGTAAAAGTGATATTTTTGAAGCTAAACCCATTTTCTATCTGAAGTCCACAGTATTTAGAGGCTCTTGGGTTTGCAGGAGGGAAGCATCAAACTAATTAGTATGTTAAGGCTGTGGATAGCAAGAGCTACAGCTCCACTAACAAACTTTAAAAAAAACGGATTCTACTGGAGTAACAGAAAAGGGTATTTTTAGAAACTGGTTTCAAGGCTGGTCCTATTATAAAAAAAGTAGTTGAAAGTGAAAACTCTGTGTGTCCTTGGTACAAGAATTCTCACTGGAGTTTATCAGCCTGCTTGCATTTTTCAGAAAATACAAAGTAAATGAATGCAACAGAAAGCAGGAGACTGCTCACATCATTGTAATCGAATTGCTGCCAACTTGCCTTGTTTATCTAAGAGATCTCTGGGAAAATAAGGTCTTTCCCACACAGGCATGAGTCATTTAATGGGGCTAAACAGACTTGCTTCAGCTTTCTAATGCGCACATATCTAAACCAACCTGTTTTAGTGCCTGTTTCTGTAACTGAATGAGATCGTGACAACAGGAAGGGAGAAGTAATGGTGAGTTCATGGTGCTATTTCAGTGCAATAACCTGAATGCTAAGGAAACGATGCAATTTCCATTTATTGGGAAAACTGCAGTTACTGTGACAACAAATATACACCAAAGAAAAACATACACAACTTATCCTCAAATTCAAATTTGTGAACATAGCAGAGAGGGCATTCATAAAACCTCACACTATCTAGTTATATGCCTCAAAGAACATTCTTACTTTTATTGAAAAAATTACCATAAAAACAGCCATAAGCAAGGACATAAATGAAAGGGTGGGAAAAGCACATGTAGTTAATGATGACTGGTTTGTTCTAAAATACTAAAATGTGATTAAGCATATATTTCTCATGCTAAAGTTATTCAATTCCTGTGTCTGTCATTCCTAATTATCCCCGAGATCTCACTTGCCTCACACTCTGTAATCGCAAACCCTTACTTTTAAGGTAAAGGTTACAGTAGTTCTTCTGTAGTGTGTTATTTGTCCTCCTTTTATTCTTTAACAAGTTCTTTATACTTCTATTCCAGTAGATAACACTTTCAGTTCCTCAGTTTGATAAAATCCTTTAGAGAAAAATAAACATTCCAATTTTTGACTCTGGGTGGGAGACAGAAGGAAGGGAATGATGCCATGCTAGATGTCCTCAAGCATGTTAGACAGAGCGCAGAACAAGATGTCCCTTCTGCACAGAAGGACATACATGGCAGCAGAGCTCCTGAGTGCCAGGGGAACCACGTGTTACGAGGCAGCTGGCTATGGGAACCGCTGCTGCTTCTGAGGCATGAGACAGAAGTGAGAATTTGAGTCACAAAAGGCATCACGCTGCAGATAGTAAAAGGCAGGGTCACAGTGGCATATCCTCTGATTGAGAGGTGCCACTTATTTACGGAACCAGAATTCAGGTGAAAAGAAGTCATCCAGTCTCACCCAAAGTGGGACTAACTCCAGATTCTGATCAGATTGGGGCTTTGATTATATTCATACATCTGGAGTATTTTTAATTTATAATTATTCTACGGTCTCATATCTTTGTGATCTTCGGATTACACAGTTTTGGACATGACTGGCCAAGGAATATTTTGCCAGAGATGATAATCAGTTATCAAAATACATACACTGAGTAAAAATGGCTGGAGAGGTGGTTGATTGTAACACGAATCATAGGTATTTGGTACTTTCAAAATTGAAAAGAAGCAATATTTGTAGTGGGTTTTTTTGTTTGAGGTTTTTTTTATTTATGTTCAATGAGTTATGTCCTAAAATAGGAATAATAAAGACCAAAAATCTTGTATGTAATTTTTTATCCTAGCTTCCTCCAGCTTTTCAGAATGCACACCATATTCCTTCTCTTCTCTGCCACATTCTATTTGAAAGCCAAACATTTAGAATCAGGTACCCATTAAGGTGCCATCTCTCTGCAAAAACAATTCTGTTAATAAAAAGGTCAAGTATATTCTATCTTAATCTTTCCAGGTAGTCCAATAAGCTGAAAGGCTAGCACTGAGATTGTAAGTAATATGCAAATAAGGAAGGAAAAACAGATGCTACTTTTGAGGAAGGAAATTCTGGAGACTGCTTCCACTGCTGAGTTCACTTTTCTCATTGAACATGTCTTTCCAATTGTGTCATAATCAGGAACAGAGCTTGATGCACATATGGCAAACAGGATTCCTAGATGGAGTTCTGGTTAACCTGAGATTAGTTTGCACTCTTTCAGTTTAGAAAAGTGCTTTGTGTGGAAGCATCTAAATTTGCCTGGTAGCGATTACTGTAGCATGAAGCAAGGACAAAGGCCTTGTGGCACTCAAAGGGATGTGGTGGTCTTTCCATATAGGATTTCTCATACCTGGTAAGAATTACCACTGAAGACAGGTATATTGCCATCATCAATACAGTTGGGTGGAAGAAAACTAGGGAATTCTCACAGATGGTGGTGTTAGAGGTCTCAGATCCCATTGTACTTGTCTAGGGCAAACTCAGCCCTTGATGCAGAGAGGAACTTGAGGAGCTGATACGTCTTGCACACACATACACACACACACACACAGAGGTCATCCAAAATACCCTTGCAGCTTTTCTTAATAAAAAAAGCTGCTGTATGCTTCACTGGGGCTTAAGTTAATGAGAAAGTTAGCGAGATTTAGAAAGAAGGGATCATAGTTTGAAAGACACCAGAACAAGCTAGGACAGACAAGAAGTGTTTTGGCAAGAGGCCAGGAAGCTGTGTTTTAAAGCTAAACCTCTAAACTGTGGGTTAACCAGATAACAGCATCTCTAACTACCTGCCTCGTACCCATGTGGGCAAAGGTTTCAAAAGTAGCTTATGGGCTGGAGAAAAAAAAATAGCTAAACTCATTTCTCTGCTTTTAGAGAACGTGTTTTTAAACCCCAAAGTATTTTGGAACAGCGTTTTATTAGAAAGATGGAGGGTACTTTGTAAGTAAGTACCTTTGACATAAAATTTTACATATTTGCAAATGGAAATTTACAGGATTTACACAAAAGGATTGCTGTGGTACTTGGGGGGCCAGGAGGAACTGTTTAGAGCCCTCTCTGTGATAGTGACACAGATGCCTAATTCTAAGAAAACAAATTCCCTGCAGTAGTACAAATTTTTAGCCTCTGTTCAGTACCACTCCCAGCCACACAACCTTTATCTCTACAGGTCTCTGAGAACTAATGAAGTGCTAGAAAAATGTGTGATAGGTACAGTGTAATGAGTTTCTCCTCAGCTTCGCACAAAAGAAACCTGGGAAAATATCAGAAATAAACTGAATAATACACATGAGTGTTCAGTGAATATCCTTAACATAACACAACAGTTGTAGTAGTTTGTTAAGGAATAAGTAGAGCAGGAACAATTCTACAGGCTATTGATGTCAACTCAAAAAATCTCTCCAAGACAGCACTGACTATCTAGAAATGAGGTAAGCATAACTGTACGCAAGGAGGGTCAATTAATCCACCATTAGTTGTACAAAGACTAAATCACATTGCAGGGAACAGGCTGTAAGAGTGACAGGACATCTGATAGATTCCTTATTCATGAGAGGCACTTTGCTAAATTCAGGTTCTCTCTCCAAAATACTCATGTAATATTTGAATTTTGTTGATTATCCCTTTGAAATAATGTTACCTTAAAATGTGAGGTGGTAGTTGTCACCAGGGAGGAGGAATTTGGTTAAATTGCTGGCTTTCATATCAGGGACTCCCTGTGTGACTCTCAGCAAGTTATTTACTTCTAAACTTTTAATAACAACCCGGAATGTTACGAGAATAAACATAGTAGTGACTTTCACACTCTGAGATGTTGCAGTACTGAACATCATGTCAACAGCTTTGAATAAGGAGACTTAAATAGCCCTCCTTGGAAACCAGATTGTGCCGGGAGAAGTAGCAATAGAAATTGAATTAGTCTGAGTGACAGGAATATGTATTTTTAGAGGAGCTCTCCAGAGGGAAGCTTAGCTGTGGGTCAAAAGAAGTCAGCCATACTGGTAAAGCACAGCAGAAAAAGGAAGGAAAAGGAGCAGAGATGTGACCAGGAAGCTTCAAGAAGAGAGCCAGAACAGAAACCAAACTAGTGTCAATACTAAGATGCTTCAGGAAAAACAAAACCATTCCCTCAGGTTCAGAATTACCAGAAGTAATTCACAGGGCAAAGAAGGTGCTGTCAGCTCATGAGCTTGTTGTTATTTTGGGAGTGCTCAGAACAAGCTCCCTAGTACAAGAAGGAGGTTGCTGTGGAGGAAAAAATCCTGGAGGAAAAAGGACCTTTGAGAGAAGGGGTGAGCAAGAGGCGACTGCCCAAATTAGCTGGTGGTGGGGCAGCTCTGGATCCACTGTGGGACTGAGGGGAGACTGCACAAACCTCACGTATTGGCTGGAGCAAGAGAAAGCACCTGGAAAACAGAAATATCCTATGTTGCTTCCTGTCTCCTGCAGGCTCAGTGGGTAGCCAGGGTCTCCAGTCATGCCTGCTTTGTTAAAGCAATGGTGGCAGCTCAAATGACTCTCTTAGCAACTGAGATTTTTGATAAGGATTTACCCTAGGAATTAGGTTGCCTTATGTGACTCTCACCCTTAATTGAAACCAGACAAAATTAGAAAAAATACTGTTCAAATGTCTTCAAGAAAGTTGAAGTCTCTCACCTGAGGATGATCTCATACCACGACGTATTTCTTTAAAACCTTCTGAAAAACTGCTTTGGAGGATTTTCTCAGGATTCTGAATGCTATGGTTGGCAATACCAGTAGAGAGAAGGGACGGCGAGTTTGGGAGCAGGGCAGCGTCCCACTCTCATGTGTGTGCCACTGCACAGAACAGGCCACAGCTGCTGAAACACCTTCGAAGGCAACGTGGGTCAGCCACACTGTGCCCTGCCATGGTACAATGGCAGTGACAACTGCAAAGGAGGCCTCAAAACTATCACAGAGCAAAGTAGGAGGTCTGGAAATTATTTCTTAGTTTACTTGTGGGCCTTTCTGGGTGCAGGAAAAAAGGGGGTAATAGATGACCCTTCACTGGATTTCATGAAAGGGAGCTCAGGCCTTGATTGCGAGAGTTCTCCTGAAAAAAAATAAGATGCGAAATATGGAAGTCCAAGCAGCCACCTACATATCTGTGTGGACCAGCACAGAAAACTGGTCTGCATGTCCTGCTCTGCTGGGAGAGGAGTGAAGGCCGTAGTCCTCCCTTAGGCCATGACACAGGAAAGGGTTGTAGGAAGATAAGGACAACACACCTTCCAAAACAGGGTATGGGAGAGTGAAATCTTGAAGTCTTCCAGGCTGGTTATGTTCAGCTGCAAGAAGGAGATGTAGAAAGGAAAAGGAACCAGTGGTACCTTTTTAAATGATCTCAGCTAGCTTTAGGAAACCAGTTAATTTCACTCAAAAAATAGGGACCCATAGTAACAACATTTCAAAGGCTCAAAGAATGCTAGGGAGTTGCATATGGTGCACTACTGAAGTGTTAGCAGCATTTCAGCAAATGCTTTGACATTGTGGAGGGTGGAGCTTCTCCCCACGTGTACACTGGTAGCACCCATTCTCTTACAAAAAACTCATGCCATACTTTAGCAGACTATGAGTTCAAAAGGTTTGTTTAAAGTCTCATGGCAAATTGTAGCATATCAGAGGCGATTTTTTCAGTTTTTTGGTTGGTTGGGTGGTTGTGGGGTTTTTTGTTGTTGTTTTGTTTGGTTTTATTGTGGGTTGTTGTTGTTGTTGGGTTGTGGGTTTTTGTTTTTTTTTTTTTTTTTTTTTTTTTTTTTTTTTTTTTTTTTTTTTTTTTTTTTTTTTTTTTTTGAACTTAGTAGTTTTCTTTTTGTCTTTTTATAGTGAAAGAACAAAGTGAAGTCCTCAGGGTTTTGGGCCTCCTATGTCATGGCTGAACCTAATATCTAATCTCTAAACTCCGTTGGACAGTTGTTTTCCAGGTGTAAAAATGAGGGACTGAGTAACAGAGAGCTAATAACCTTGTTTCAGGGTGGTCATTTGGTTGCTTCTTGGATCAGGCAGCTTGAGATGCTTCAAAACAACTTAGTGTATCTTCTCCAGAGGATACATATACATCTTGTCTCTGATGTGTATAAGCTCCCTTGGCCTCTATCCAGGAACATTCACATTTCCTGACTCATGGCAACAGTACCCTGTCTGGTTGTACTTCATTAGTAGCAGCTCAAAATCAGAGTAGTATTCTGCTGTTGCATAAGTTTTTCCAAGCAGTAAACAATAAAGCACCGCCACAAGCTTAATTACATTTATCTTGGAATTCAAGATCCTGAAGAAACTGCTGCTTATTATTGTTTTCTTTAATGACAATCCAAAAAAAGAATTTAAGATGCTATTCTTGAATAAATATTTTCAGGATAACTTAGTATCTTAAAAGGAAATAATTCTGAAAAGGAAGAATAAATGCTACAGAGGCTACAATAAGCCAATCTTTTTCTTCCAGTTGAGAAACTTGTTAATGATTTTTTATTGTCATCAATTTTATTTTTATATCAGAATTTACAGAATAAATAGGTGAGGGCAAATTAAAATGTACAGAAGTGGAAAATAATAGTAGGAAAAATTACACTTTATAGAGGTAGTAACATACCTTGTAGTACATCCTATTCTAAATAGCTGTTCTTTACTTGCATCTCAAACTTTTGTTTAAAACATTTTAAAAGCAGTAGCATTATCAACTGGCTTCAAGCAGCTTAGAAAATAAATGGTCCTTGACTATTACTGGGATTCATCAAAAGAAAACTCTGTCTGACTCTAAAATCTATTTTGGAGCTACGACTGCTCCACTCCCCTGCTTGTGGCATGATGCAGCTGCTCTTTCTTTAATATTTTTGCTGACAGCTACAGCTGACGGATAACATTTCGGTTCACCCCAACATCAACTCTGTCTCAAGGCTCCCTTACTTAGACTGAAAATGTTACCTTCCTTGTGGCTTTACCTGCATCACAGTGCAACTCTGTAATTATGCAGTTATTCCTACTGGTCACCTGAGATGGAGCAGCAGAACCAGGGCTACAGTCAGGTCATGTGCTGGGGAGCACATCAGCCATTTCATGGTTGCTAAGGGCACAGCAACAGGTCCTGTTCTTTTCCTTCATCTCTTCTCCCATGCATAAGAAAATAGGCACCTGAATCTGCATATAAAGGTATTTTTTGTATATATAACTCTGCAATATGTCAACTGATATTTTACATTTTATGTTAGTTGTCACCTTATATATTTGTTACCATAGTCAATATAAAAAAAACCCCAAAAAACAAAAAAACTATCTTAATGTATAATCCCCTAGAAAACAGGCTTAGATTTCTTGGTTTGTAGAAGTTTTCATGTAATAATCAATCACTTGGTAATACTGTGGTGATTCACCCACAGAAGGACCTTTTTACAAACACAGGACTGTTTTCCTCCCAGAGAAAATAAGACCAGTTACAGTACTCCCAGTGCTGTCCCTGAACATCTGAATCTGTTAGAAAGAAGAAGAAGCTGGAGGATTGGTTTCAAAAGTGGCCAACAGTAAGAGAAAGACACAAGGAGAAAAGTGAAAAGGAGGCATTGCTCAGTTAGTCCTTTAAAGGAATTCTCAGGAAAATTAATTTTTTATATATATATATAGTACAGATATATCTATACTTTTTTGATTGATGTCTGAATTTAAAAAAAAAAAAAACAACAAACCAAAAAACAGATAAATGCTTTGCTGTTTTTCCAGGATTTGCAGTGCGGCCCATTAGTTTTTGTTTCAATTAAATATTTTACTAGATTGCAAAATACTGTTTTTATTTTGGGGCTCTTCCATCAAAATTTAAAGAACAGGAAGACAAGTGGGAGTTTGGAACCATGACAAAAAACAACCAAAACAACCCAGAAAGGAAAAGGTTAGAATACTTTATTGCTACAGTATAGGCATTAAAACACAGTTGTTCACCTCCCAGGAAAGTACTTTGGCTGTTTCACTCTTTGCAGAAAAAAATGTTGACTTTGTATGAAATATTTAAATATTCATTGGAGTAACAGCTGACACTTGGGAAGACCCAAAGCTCCATGCAAAATCATAGAGTTGTTCTTATTCCCTGTACTCCAAAATTCACATATTTTTATTCAAATACCCATTTTGAATCATGCGTACAATTTGAAAGTTTATTTCTGTGTAGTAAGAATTTAAAACACTACTGGGCTTTGACAGGGAATTGGGACACGAGGGAAAAAAAGGCAAAGAAACTATTTTCTCATAATTTTTCTACTTCACTCAGATAGTACCTCTGACTTCTTGTGATCTTATTGTCAAGAAAAAAAGATCAGAAACAGCAAAAGAAACTGTGGAGTTCACATATTCCATTTCCATTCTGAATTTTTATACCAAATTTGACCCAAACCTGCTTCAGAGTACTCAAACCCATGCTTTTAGAGAGTATGAATTCTTTACTAGAAGAAATTGCCCAGGATAATTTCAGCTGCAGGCTCTAACCAGACTGTTCTGCTTCCAGTGCCCATGTGGTGGGATTCCCAAAGGGGCAAAGCCTTGGCAGCAGGATGGTTGTGTAGCTGTAACACCAAGGGCCAAGCAAGAAAAGCACATTCTTGAGCCTTCAGAGATAGTGTGGAGGTGTCTTTCTCTAGAGCCCATGGGAACTGATTTAGTGCTGGGGAGCATTGGTATTAACCTCATATTCCCACTTCTCTGCATAGAGAGGAAAACACAGAGGCAGGAAAACACAAATTGCAGATGTTATGTTATTTTTACATATCTTTGAGTGCTACCAAAATAGGTCATTTCCAGATCAAATAAAGAAAAAGACTGAGTTTGGCTGAAATAATTATAAAGAATATTTAGAAATTCATAGGGGCACCTCCGAGAATGTGCTGTGTATGTCGGCTCACCGATCATGATCATGACCTTTTTTCATGTACTGACTGAAAAACCGTGATATCCACCAACCATAAGATAGTGAAAGTGAAAACAGACACTACTTCAGATGTTTCGGTTACAAACAAAAATATATTAATTTATTTAATAAAATATCTGGTTTTATTTATAGCATTTTTTAAAATGCTTCTTTTTGAACACAGAAGGGAGGCAATGGATTTGTGGATAAACAGTCTTATCAACATTGGGTACATTTTGAGTCTAATTGGTTTAATTCTAGAAAGAGATCTAAGTTAACTGCTTCAGTAGCTTCCTCTTAAATATTCTTTGTGAGTCCTTCCTAAAAGTCCAGGTAAAACAGGGAAAAATCAAGATGCTCCATTTAGATGCTTTTGTGCACAGATTTCTCTGATCTAGAAAATAACCTAAAACTCTGTTAATAGAGGCATTTGAAGAATTTATCTTAGTTTCAAATTTGTTGTATTACTGGCAAAATACAGCTAATCAACTGGGAATTAGCAGTAGATGAAAATGTGATGTATAAATGTGAGCAGATACTAAATGCTATATTAAACCACTATAATATAAGTCAGGTCTGCCAATTGATTTACAAATGCACTGTTAGGTTAGGATATATAAGAGAAGACATACTCCAGAGCAAGCTGATACAAAAAACCTATGCAAGTCTGACATTTTTCATTAAAAATCTGGTCTTGTAGCCCAGTTGTTTATAGCTTTGCCAAACTTCAGTTGTTCAGGCTGGATGTCTGGCTGAGTCTGAATTGTTTTTGGAAGTTTCAACTAGAATGCTTTGAGCATTTCCAAGAATTAGTTGAGAGAAAAGTCTTGTTTGCCCATGTGAAAACAATCCCATAACCATTTTACTGAAGAGCTTTAATGTCTCCATGTTCCAGAATGATCTATCATAATTCAGCCAGGAATTCAGCCAGGACTTTTGCCATCCCTGTGAAAATTAAGCCAGGCTAAGAGCCACCACTGGAAAGAATTTCACCAAGGATACCTGGTAGAGGTTTGTAGCTAACTTTTCAGAATAGCCTATGTATGCTAAATGCTGTTGCAGTTCCTCACATCTCACCTGTTGCGGCTGGCTTAGGCACATGCCTTTTCCAGAGAGCATCTCCATGTCACAGTTACAGGGTTAAGTAATACTCTTCCCACAGCTACTTCTTCATCTGACGCTACAGCCTACAGCACAAAAAGAAGTGAGAGGAAAGCTCTTGTTTTTTCTGTTTCAACAATGTTTTCCTCAGCAGAGCCTGTGCCACAGTGGGAAAAGATGCACGGATAGCATGATTACTCTTGCTGCCAGGAAGGAACACTAGCTCTTTTGTGATACTTTTGTCAAGATTTCTTTGCCAGTTATAGGTATTGTCCATCACCTTTGCTATGGGATGGAAATGCTGCCTGTGGGAAGTCAAAGCAATCACACTGACAGTTTGCCAGTGTAAATATGCTTTTATTAGGAATTTATCTGGATCTTCAGCTGACTCACATTTGGAACCAGAATTATCTCAGTTCACGTCTCTCTATGGTCTGAGACGTGTCTTTGCATTGTTTGGCATTCACCATTGCCTGGCAGGCAAGCTGGACTTCTCTCTGGGTCCCAGTGTCCACCTCAGCTGATCTTCAAGCTGTGAGCTTTGGAAGTGTTCATCTCCAATCCCTCTTTAATAGCTGCAACTCTCCTATCTCACCCATCTACATGACACTGTACTCACTTCAAAGCTGTCTTCTTAGTTCTGCCTTTTGGATTTGGAAAGAGGGCAGGCTCCTAAGGCAATCTGCTCAACCTGCTTTGCTCTCATAGAAACAGCTATGGCAGCTGCTGTTCCCATATTTTGACTATGCTCACTGTTCCTTTTCTCTCTACTGCACTCCCCCTCAGGAATTCATTCCATCTGACTGTGCCATCTGTCTGAGTGCTTCTCACTTGCTTTTGCCCTCCTCTTAAAAGTCAGGGCTTTGCAGTTCTGCTGTGGTTTTGTAAAGCAACAATACAAGTTTCCACTTCTCACAGTTTTCTCCTTGTTTGAAAGCAATGTGGTAACAGCCATACGGAAAACAGTCAAAAATGTGTGGGCGACACTTCGGCTATGTCTATTTTCAGAAAATTAGACAATGCTAGTGCTGGTTCTCTGACCCTCAATCCAGTTGTCACCAGCTGCTCATACCTACATTATTAAACTTAAGCCTTCAAAATAAGTTGACTATGTGCAGGCTGCCAAGCCCTGGCTAGGTTGGTTCCCAACCACGGACCATTCTAGGAAGACCACTGGTTAGTCCATGATGAAATTTTGACCAAGGCCTGGCACTGTTTAATCTCCTAATTTAGACATAATCATCATGTCATACTCATCTGAACACATCAAATGCCTGGGATCATCTGAACAATCACATAAAACGTTTCTGCATTGTAAAGATATATTTTATTGTTATTGGATCAGACTTCTCTAAGATTACAGCTAGAGTGACTGCTTTCCAAGCATATTTTGAACTTCCAACACTGCAAAATTCTAGCATTGGAAAAAATTTTGTGGCACATATTTAAACTGATTTCTAGAGCTTAGGCATTATTTTAGTATATCTCCTTTGCATATATCTCTTTGCTTTCTACTATTCTTCTGCAAATGTCTGTTTCCTTGTTTTCCTTTCATTAGATAAGTACAAAAAAAAAAAAGGAAGAAGTAAAAAGAGGAAAACCCAAACAATTATAAGAAAGCTCGGGGACCAGTGTTTCCACCTGAACTATTGTAACTAATGAGCACAGCAGATGATACTTTGGTCAGATGAGTCAAACCTAATAACACTTAATTGAGTCTTCTTAGTTCCTCATGGACAAAGAACGCTTAGAGCTACAGGCAGAAGAGTGCACAGGATTTCACAAAACTATCTCCTTTCCAAAAGGTAACATGTGAGCAAGAAAAAAAAAATGCCAGCAAAGTTTATTTTAACCGTATGTGGTTTTTGAGGACTGTCTTTTATTGAACAGCAGTTCAGTGAGTAACATAAAAAAACTCATACAGGCAATTCTGAGCCCTGTCAGAAAAAAAAGAATTCTTGATCCATCAACAACTAAACTACAAACAGGCAACAAACCAACCAGAAACTCAAATAACCACCTTGAACCCTTGGCTTCAGCAGAATGGAGCACATAACTTTTATGTTGTGAGGACACTAGGCTTTGTAGGGCTTTCTACACTGTTCCATGCTGAAGTAGAGCATTGAGATTTGCAGCAGTTCATGAGGATTTGATGCTGGCTGAACTCCTTGAGCTTCCTCTCCTGTGAGAGGACACTCACTGGTGGTGCCTTAGAGCTCCAGGAGTTGTTCCTGTTGTTCGTGAAGCAGAAACTCAAAGGCAACTCCATCCTCAAGTGATAGCATGAAGCAAAAAGAACATCCCTCTTACATAACTTTCCAATGATCCCTGTACAATGCATGTTTTGTTAAAATTTGAAATAAATTTATCACAATTTTAAAGCACACCAAGAGGACGTTTATCTGCCAACATGCCTGTTCAAATCCTTCTCCAAAAGCTGATGAAATCATCTAACACAAAGCAGAGCAGAGGCTGCATTCTTTACAGAGCTTTGAGTGATGCCTATTTCACCAATTCATCCATGAGAAAAGGATTCTTGAACAAAATGCGTCAGTGAAAGAAGAGATAATTTTTAAAATATGCTTATGTGGAATTTCAGTTGTGAAATGCACCCTGAACATTGCTAATGATTTCAGATATAAGATTATTCTGCAATTAAGAAGCAACTCAATACACTTTTAAATTGTAGCTCTGAAAACATAATTCATGTTTCCAATCTTTTATCTTAAATTTGGATATGGATTGTTCAAAAACTTTCAACTCCAGCACTAATTCAGCTGAAAAGTTTCTGAGGAATAACTGTTTCATCAACAAATATAAATCTCTAAATATATGTAAGATTAAGATCCTTGCTGTTCAAGATATTCACCTTTAATTTTAGGTGCTCAAGGCATTACTGAAAGCTTAAAAATGCTGTTGAAAAGAGTGCTGTGACGTCTGAGCCATGGCATGCAATTTGTTCACATGCTCAACGATAAGCAGCATGCTTTGCCCTTCTTTCAGTTCACGAGAAGAGTTGATTTTGGATTTAATTTGAGGGTGAGGTAAATACTTTTGAGATAACATTCTGCAGTTCTCTTCTGTTTTGTTCTTATTTTTAGGCCCATTAGTTACTGTTTTTCAAGAACAGCTTTTGAACTTGAACTGCTTAGTAATGACAACAATTTTTTTGTGGTTTAAGACTAACATAAGTCAGTTCCAGAGCACCTGCTGGGATATGCTATAATTTTTGTGTACTTCTTCTGAGGATACAGTTAGCTTTTGTTGCTGTAGGGCATGAATTACAGTTTTGCTTATAAAAATAGAATTCTTTTGTATTTGAATGAAACAGTTCAATAAACCATCCTGGGTGAGATAGCAATATGCTTTTCATGTCAGAATTATGGTGGGCTAAAGAAGCCTTCTTTCAAAGGTCCCAGCCAAGCCAAGTCATTTAAAATAGATGAGCATCAAGTCCTTCAGTTTTAGTTCCATGTCCTATCATAAGCAATCAGATGAAGAGAGAGAAGTTTACTTAATCAGTAGTAAGCCACCGACTGGTTTTCCCAAGGTGAGATTTAAGCCTTGCAACTTTTCTGTGCCAACTCCTGCAATTCAGTCGACTGCAGTTGAGGAGCTCCACAGCATAATTAGTGGCAGCTGGGGACTGCATTTGTGCTCTGCTCTGGACAAGAAACCAAACCAACCAACATGCAAACCAGTGGCCAAAAGCTGCTAGCAGGGGAGAGCAAGTGCATGGCAAGGATTTCAAACTTCCCCTGAGCACTCTTCCTGCCTCCACCAATTTTCGGTTTAAGAGATTGCCCAGACCCAATGTGGTTTATCTGGTTAGCAACTGTGAGTATTTCTTCCCCGGATTTCTGATGTCTCCTTTCAACTCATGTTAACTTCTGCATCTACGGTCAAGGCGTTCTGCAGATCTGCTGCTCAGTGTGTGAAGAACCGTCCTGTTCTGTCTGTCGGTGGAGATTGCTTCAAAGCCCCTGTAAACCAAAAGAGAGCAGGTGCCACATGACAGGAGCATAGACTAGTTTTCTACTAGAACTCTATGCGTTTGAAAGATGTCAACATCACCCATCTGCCTGGCTTCCTTTCCAGACACAGCCAGGATGGCAGGCAGTCAGTACTGGAGCCCTGTGGAGCCCAGCTCCCTGAGCTGCCTATGAGCAAGGAAAGATAAAGGCAGATACTCCCTGGCTACTGTGATGTGCAGAAACGATCTGATAACTCTGGAAGATCCTTGAGAACATATATGCTTTTCACAGGAAATTAATTTAAAAACTGCACATGGAATTTTTGCCCAGGGCTCAAAATCGAGAATTAGTACCATGAATTTTTCGACCTTCCTTATACTGTTTCTTCCTAATAGTTCAGAGGAGCACAGAAACTAGCAATCCTTAGGGAGGCTCTACTATACTTAGACCAGTTGCAATGAGGACTTAAAACCTACAGTGCTGGAGATTCCTTGGTGAAGCTATCTCTTCTGATAAACAAACATGAACAAAATAATGTGGCCCATTAGGATTTTCCTTAAGAATTTTTCAGGATTAATGATGTGTAAAATTCAGAATCTAGTGTCAGAAAGTATATCATTTTTCTTTTGAATATGGATCAAGTTTTCTCTTAAAAATAGCAAGGACATTCACCCCAGGTAAGAGAACATGTTTCAGAACATCATCCTTCTAAAAAGTTGTCAGTCTCCTTTTAGTCATGACCAGTTTGTTTCTGAAATAGTTCAAAGCATGTGAACAAAGCATGTGAACATGTTCAAATGAAGAACTAATTTTGAGTGAGGCAAAAGTATCCGCTTAAGGAGAAAACAAGACTGTTTTGATTTCTGTGTGTCATGGGGACTGCTGAGATAAATCAGGAACTTGAAAAATGCATATTTTTCCGATTGAATCCTTAATCATATATCATGGTGCCATGGTTTAACCCTAGGTGGAAATTCAGCCCTACACAGCCACTCCCTCTCTCCCCACTGGTGGGATGGGGGAGAGAATCAGAAGCGTAAAAGTGAGAAGACTTGTGAGTTGAGATAAAAATAGTTTAACGGGTGAAGCACAAACCACACACGCAAGGAGAGCAAAACCAGGAATTCGTTCAGCACTTCCCATCGGAAGGCCAGTCTTCAGCTAATTCCCAGGAAAGCAGGGCTCCACCACAGGTAACAGTTACTTGAGAAGAAAAATGCCATCACTCCAAATGTGTCCCCTTTCCTTCTTCGTCTCCCAGCTTTATATACTGAGCATGACACTGTATGTAGTGTACTACCCTTTGGTAGCTGGAGTCAGCTGTCCCAGGTGTGTCCCCTCCCAACTCCTTATACACCTCCAGTCTCCTTGCTGGTGGGGTGGCCAGAGGAGCAGAAAAGGCCTTGACCCTGTGTAGGCCCTACTCAGCGATAATGAATCCCTGTGTTATCAACACTTGTTTCCAGCACAAATCCAAAACACAGTCCCATAGTAGCCACTGTGAAGAAAATTAACTCTACCCCAGCCAAAACCAGCACAAATGGGAATAGAAACAAAGGCTGTGATGAAAATCACTAGCACTGTCAGAGTCAAAAGGGAAACTGTGATTGCTTAGTTGAGAGAAAAAAGGGTAAAGAGGCATCAAGGAAGGATCTTGAATAAGAAGAGGCTAGAGAAGATGGATGGGTGGATGCTTCTTCACAATACATGAGCGAATGTGCATACAGTAAACCCCCAAAAAATAAAATTAAGAAATGCATGCAAACACATATGTAAACAGGCTCTTGATTTTCGATACCTTTGATTAAAGAGGGAAGCTTAAAATGCTTTCAAAAGAATTTTTATATAAGATATTAGAAGTCAAAAATTCAGGTCCTAAGCCATCCATTAACTGCTGACAATGGAGAGATGTCTTCCATTCTGTTGGATCCTTTCTTCGTGATCATCTAACGCTGGATCTTAAGAGCTGAAATTAGCATTGTTCACAAGAAAGTGGAGAGAGACTTTTGACTGGCTAAGACAGAGAACTGCTAATACAACCACCAAAACTGATGCTAGGTTTATGAAGCCACATTAGATAAGAGTAATCAGATTATGACACTATTAATTACCCTAAGATATAATATTATAGTAATTTTGGAGGTATCTTCATAGTAAAATTTGCCTTCAACATGCTAGTACACTTTATATGAAGACAGTATGCTGGCATTTCCATAAAAATTTCAAATAGGAGCTACAGGAAAGTGAAAATATGTGTAATACCACCATGGCTATACTTTGGTCCCATTTAGGGGGGCTCTGTTTATGTGTATGTGTGTGGGTATGCATTTAGAAAGAAATATTTTTTGTAAATTATTATTTTTATGTAAACATTTTGCTGCTTGTGGTGAAAGTAGATGTTTTCCAAACTCTTTTTTTTTTTTTTTAACCCAAGACATTTTCTGTTTTGTAGAAGTTAATGGGTTTTTACTTCAAGCTCACCATAAGCAATCTTTTAAACATGAAAAAAATTAAGTATCTCCAAAACCAGACAGCTCTGTTTTTTTAAAAAAGTCTTTCCTCTCACGTGTACAACCCATGATATGACCAATGTAAATTAGAAACAATTCTGTTCCTTTGGCTATAACTTTTGGATACCCTCCAACACAAAATGCATTAGCACAAAAATGTTCTTTTCCTTAATTAATTTATAGCTTAGAGCAGAATACCATAAATAAGAGTTGAACTTCAGCTGCAAAGGTTTTGAAGCCATGGGTAAAATATTTTATAAAAATTGTAATAAAGCTGAACAGTGCTTGATGACAAGTAGAGCTAATTATCATTAAATGAAGGCATTTCAGTGATGGACAACTGAATGTAAAATGTGTTTATTTTGTAATATATTTGGGTTCTATTGAAATTATTGCCATTATGGGAGAGAAAATTATTGAAGTTTTATCCCTACTCTGAAAAAATACACTTACTAA
This sequence comes from Oxyruncus cristatus, assembly GCA_013399855.1. NCBI lineage: Eukaryota > Metazoa > Chordata > Aves > Passeriformes > Cotingidae > Oxyruncus > Oxyruncus cristatus. The sequence continues at coordinate 929,017 of VXAY01002775.1, forward strand.
ATTGAACTCTAAACTTACTAAATTGGTTACGGGTTTTGATTGGTTTTGGTTTGTTTTTAAATAGCTTGAAGAAGATAAAGTACGCTGGCATATCTTGTTTTGAAGCATGCATGGTTGAAGGTTATAGAATCTGCATTATATACTATAGCTTTATATGGGAACACAGGACTGGAAAGGACCTAATGGGTCATCAAATCTATTGTCATAATATTGCAGGAATCAGGTTTTATAATCCCCTTCATAAATTTATCAAGTTCCACTCTGAGTGCAGTTAGGATTTTTGCTGCTGTTACTCCAATGGGAAAATTGTTCCCAAATCTCATTGCTCCAAGTGAGCATAGATTAAATTCTGGCCAATCTGCGCTGTTGGGTTCCCTTGCCAACATTGTCATTTAATTTAAATGGCTCTCCCATCTCCCTGTTGTTTACCTCTATGATATATTTATACACAGCAACTGGATCCCTTAACAGCCTTTATTTTGCCAAGTTAAACAAGCCAAGCTCTTCATTCTGTCTCCTCATATGATAGGCTCTCCTTTCCCCTGATCATCCCAGAAGTCCATCTTTGTACCTGAACAAGTCTGAGGTAATGTGCCACAAATGACAAAGTACAACAGTCTTGTATAACAGAATAATAAAAGAAACCACGGCAAGCAGAGTAATAATTTCATGCTTGCAAAGATGTACTGTGCCAGATGTTTAAGAGGTTGAGTAAAGGTTTGAAATCTTCTAAGGGGACCTTTATTAGAAATAATGTGGGGTTTTTTCCTCAAAGTTGTTCATTAAAATTGCAGTATGAAATGGGTTTTAATCAAAAGGGAAAATCAATGAAAATCAATGAAAATTGTAATTTGGTTGCGACCTTCAGCCAACATAGTATGAGTTGATTAGATTTGTGACAGTAGTCATTGAAGAAACGGGTCTGGAATATTGAAAGTTTGTTTGACAATTATGACAGAGAAAATTTCTATGAACACTGTATAGTATGTAATGAACCTTTCCCGGAGAAGCCACAATTGCTTTCACATGTTGCCCTTAAGAAATGTCAGTGACAGGGTTTGGGGGGCTGGTTCCCTGGAGTTAGCTCTGGAGAGTGCTCCTCTTGGTGTAAGCCAATAGAAAAGCAAAAGAGAATTAGGGTACAACTGATCCCACCACCTCCCGGGATCACAGAGAAAAGGATGTTTGGCCAAATCCAGTATCCCCTGGTCCCTTTTGACATGGCTTCTTGGAAAACTTTAGGATGCTCCTAACTGCCAGCTGCTAAGACTGTGACAGCAATCTTTTCCTGGCTGTTTTACTTCTAGTCCTTACTGAGTTGATAGTTTAATCAAGTTTCAAGGGAAGCTTCAGACCAAAACTTTTTCCCAGTCATGCTGAGTCTGATATCCCAGTGCTTGGGGTTAGGATCACTGGAGAGTTTGATGCCTCTCTTAATTGGGAAGGAGAGACATTGGGGAGGATTTGTTTTTCTACAATCCTTCTTTTCTCAGGAATAAACATGCTGATTTCTTTTTTATCTTTTCTCTGCCCTGTAGCATAAGTTAAAAGAACTTCTGCAATATGCTGTAGGAAAAGGGAAGCAAAATTTTAAGTTACTACATGCACATACGAAGATCAATGAAAATTAAAAGCTTTTAAAATACAAACAATTTCTTAAGCAAGAGCAAAGGGGAATTCCAACCGTGATTACAAGCAGTTAAGTAGACAATTAAGGAAATACATGGCAAGGCACTGCATGGGTAGCTGCTTCCTGGGATTGGGAGCAGAAGGAATCCCTATGGAGACTAGAGGGCTGAGGGCAGTCCCAGCCCTGAGCATCAGGCACCTCCCTGGAGATGAGATGAGCCTGGGATGGGCTGTGGGCCCAGCTTGATGGGGCCCATGGGCTTGGCATGGCAGGGTTGTACAGAGCTGGAGGCCAGCCCTGGTATGGCAATCCTGAGATAGGGGCTGATGGCCCCAGGGTGGCTGACATGTGGTCCTGGGGGCACTGATAATAAATTAAAAGGACCTGTAATTCTAACAAACCTTTCTGATGATAACAGTCGTAGTCAAATAGTTGATCTGATAGTGGAAGCTGTCACACGCTGTCTGCCCCCATGGTGGCCTGTGGGTCATGGGAAGTAGGTGCTCCTTCATGCATCCTGAATTGTTCTCCAGCAATGCTTGACAAAATCATCTTCACTTTTTGTCCTATCCTGACTACCTGTGCACAGACAGAGCTTCACAGTGCACAACCAGACTGTCTGCCCAGAAGGACTTGCCCTTTGTTTTACCATCCCCAGTATGGCAGCTGGGGCTTGGAGCTGCAAGGGAGTGAAAAGCAGCTTGAAGAGCTCTTTCCTTTCCCTGGCTGTTCCTTCAAGGGTCCTGGGAACTGTGGCTTGTAGATCAATGGGAATACAGGGACTTTCACTAACCCCTTTAGTAAGGCTATCTTGGCAAACCTGCCAAAGAAAACTTCAGCTTTCCTTCTGCTAAGTTTGGTTTCCTGATCCGTGGTGCCTTGGGGCAGCGGGGTCATGTGTACGGGAATGAGAAAAGATGAGAGGCTTTCTCCAAAAGAAATCTAGAGAGAATCAATAGCTTCATATTACTGCACTGAGAGTAACAAAAATTATTCTATTTAGTGCATGTGATAAAACTCTCAACAACTGGTATGGAAAGAACCGCCCAAGAGGCATCTTGCTGTGCAAAGGGCTGTGATGTTATTGTAGCTCTGTTAGGTTAAGTTGCTAGTGTGGCAAAATCTGCAACCAAAGCTGCTTCTTTCATTAGCCTAACAGGTGGTTATGAGCATTTTGGCGCACCTGTGTGATGTCTGTGAGTGAAATAACAGTTTTATTCAACTCAGCAGCAAAACCCCATGGGCTTTTCCGAACAACACAATGCTGTATAATGGAGACTATTGTAATTAATACAGTGATGTTCATCCTGACTGTTTCTCTTGCTCACCATATTTATTGTGGCATCACTTAATTAAAATGGAGAAGACATGTATAGGCATAAATACTATCTTGAGATATTTTAAAGTTTAATGAAGAAAAAGCTCTTCCACAGAGTGTAAAGCATCTGCATTATCCTGCTGCTTGGTAAAACATCAGAGGATTGAAATTACTCAAGTCCTATCTGTGGTCCAGGATGGCTCTTCTTAGGAGGATTTAAGTGTAGTTGCTACACCTCTAAAATGACTCTAAGATAATATATAATGAAGAGAAAGTACCTGTAAGAGTCTATTTTTAAATCATGTTTCCTGTGAACAAGGTTTGTGAAAATCATGAATAACGCCACTGTTTTGCATTCAGACAATCAGATTTTAATCTCATTTAGACTGATGAAAATCCAGAGTAGCATCTATAAACTCTGAAGAGTAAAGGCAAATGAGGTCAGAATTTGACCCACTAAGCCTTGGTCCACCCTTTTTGTGCTGGTTGACAGAAAACTCTTCTTTGTTTCTTATAGTGTCTCATAGTGTTCTTATGTCACTGAATTTTTTTAAAGGACAAACATTTTGTAGGGCAAAGAATTAATTTCTGTAAATCCCATGTACCTTGTACAAATATCTCTCAGTTGCTTCTTGTAAATTGTCATGCCAGATGCGATTCAGAGCTTGTGGGTATAACAGTGTGATAACCTGATTCTCACACATGTAGGAAATGCTTTCTGCTATTCATAAATAAATAAATAGATGGATGATTGCTCAGTTTTCTCCAAGAACTAGCTGCTCAAAACTGAAGTTCCCTAAATAAATTTTCTAGAAAATCAAAGTATTTATCAATAAAATAACCTTCCTATAAAGCTAAGTTTTCCTAATGTGTCCACACCAATTCAACTGTGATTACAGCTGGTTAGAACTTCATTACTGTTTCTATCCTTATGTTGTTCATAATCCAATAAATCTTGTTCTTTTAATTCAGAGCAGGGAAAAAAAAATACACAAATACCAAGTTGGCATTTACTATTTTGTGAGATTTCTTAAAGCATAAACATACAGTTTGTTAAGAAATCATGGAAGAATGTGTCATACGCTGTTCTGACTGGTATTAACTGACACCGCAGTAGTCCTGCTTCATTCCTTAAATGGTAGTGTTCCTCGTATGAATGTATTGTTATTAGGAGAACTATATAAATTATTTAAATAATGGTTTGTAGAGTTGAACAGAACTGTTACTGTTTCCTTTAAAAAGATCACAGCTTCCCAGACCACTGTGTTCTCCTTGCCAAGGAAAGATCTCCATGGTCTCACAGCCCTCAGAGGCTCTGTGGCACCACCAGTCCTGCCACTGAGTCTGCCTGGACATGTTTCTGTGCCAGCTCTCTCTGCAATGCACTTGACCTACAAAACTTTGTTTATACTGTGACCATACTGCTCTGTCAAGAAGGTCAGGGCAGAGTTCAATGTGGAATCAAATTGTGTTTGTTTATGCAAACTAATCAAATGCGTGAATGAGCTTTTATCAACATGAGAACCTGCCTCCCTCCAGTGTTATGGCTCTGTTCCCCATATGCCCTGCAACATCCCCATCCTTCCAGGAGCAAAGCTCCTAGTTCCTTGCATATCTGCCATACTTCCATGGAATTTGGAGTTCTCACCATGTCCCCAGCCTTCCTTTGTGGGCTGTGAAAGAAACTGGCCTATAGCTCTTGCTGTGCTGCAAGTTTTCCAGCTTGCTCAGCCAAGGGTGTCAGACATTCCCCCTGAGCAGGTAGAACTCTACAGACTGCCTGCAGGGTCACTGATACATGGGCCAAGCTGGACACATTTCTTCTCTGCTGTCATTTTGCCATGTCATTGCACTGCATTGCACATATTCTGCAGAACTGCTCTCAGTGAGGAACCCAGCACATTACAGACCAGCTTTTTGCTTCCCTCATTACGGCTCCTTTTCTTGGGATGGAGGAGGTTACTTGTTTTTGATTGCTGCATTTAAGCAGAATGCTGAGACTTGTGGTACCAGCTCCTTGGAGGCAATGGGAGTGAAAAGTTTAACCACCTGGGTTGGTATCATACGTGCAAACATATTGCCTAGTGTACTCTGGATTCTTCAGATCACTGTGCTGTGTCATGGCTTTGGAAACACATGGATAAAGTCAATGGGAGTTTATAAGTATTTTCAAGTCACTTTAAGTCTGGAAGTCTGTGTTTTCTAGCTGGCCTGCTGTCTGGCTGGCAGAGCAAGCAGAACATGCTGCTTCTCTCTCTGTTCCTGGCATGCAGCCCCTGAGCCTTATCTTTTCTCTAGGGAGCAGCAGGGACCCCAGTCAGCCTCAGGTGGGAGCAGCAGAGCAATGGCACAGGGACACCTCTACCCTCGACTCCCTCCTCCCCCCTCTGGACCTAGATTCTAGCGAAGCCCCTGCCCCGGGACCATCCCTCTGCACAGGTATTACTGCAAACCACGAGCTGTTCTGCTGACACAAAGGAGCTTCCAGGAGCCAGGCTCCTGAATAACTAACATTCAGGAGATGCTGTTGCAATAACATGGCTGGAAAGCAACACTTGAGCTTCCTGCAGATGTCAGCTCCAGGAGGGGACCAAAATGACTTAAGTCATCTCTTGTCTTTCAAAGGCTCATCTGAATTGAAGAGCTGTCAAAGCCCTCGGGGACTGTTGAGGATTTCCAAGGACATCCTCAATGCACATTATTTTCACAGAATTTTTTTGGCATAATGAGTTAAAAATAAGCATCCTGAGCTAACAAATTACTGTAACGAGGAACTCTTCAGCGGGCACTGTGGGCTTCTATCACCATACTGTGTGTCTCACAATATTCATATTAAATTTTGCCTGTCTTTTAAAAGCCCCACTGGGGGCTTTTAGTATCACATTGGTTATACTTTATTTCCAGTTTTAAAATGCCTCACTGTGCTGGAACATACTTTGAAATTGCGAACCCGGCTCAAAAACTGAAAGGCAAACGCTAACTGATTTTATAAAAAATTCACAACTTTAAGCCCAATATTTTAAAATGTCTGACTCATTTGGAAAGCTCAGGATTGTCTGTATTAATTATGTCTCCAGAAGATCTATCTCAACAGTTAGAAAGCAGCTCCATTTGTAGTCAAGGATTGCAAGCACAGTCTGCCTGGAACTGAAAGTTGTACATTGTGCAATTTTTATGGCTTGTATAGCTTTTCTATTTTTAGTTGTTTGAAACCTGCAATACATCACATAATCCTCCTTAAATTGTAATTTATAATGCTAATTGCCATTAACTTGGCGTAAGTTATTTGCTTTCTTAAATTTTAAATTAAATTTGTATAGTTACTGTTTCACCTAACAATATTACACAGACAAAACTGTATTCTTCTCTGATACAAAGCTGATATGAGTACAAACTACTAATGACGTTTTTCTACTTATGGCCTTTTTAAAAAAAAATAAAATCCCCACATTTTTTTCTTTTTTTGTTTTAAAAATATGCATGTGTTATGAAGTCCAATAACTGTTCCATTACTTCAGCAAACCATTTATTTAATATTTACCTTTATAGACATTTGGAAAATTTCTCTAAGGTTTGAGAAAATCTAATAAAAATGTACTTTTCAGCTTTTTTGAAGATAGAATGAGAAGAACAATTCTGGGTTTTTCCTTTCTAGAAATGCATCTTCAAGATATAAGAGATCAGTCAGTAACAAGCATTTGCACAGAATTCTCCAGCCTTGTTCTTGCTTACTTAAATAGAGATAATGTCATGTATTTGGCTACCCATAGAAATGGTTTGCACAACATTGCGGCATTCCCTGGCTGAGCAGAGGGCGGGGGAGCTAAGCCTGCTGCTGGCACACCAGTTCATGACTTTTGTACTATAATGCTAAGTGTTGTTGACAACATTCTTATTTTCTAGGCTTTCCTATCCCTTTAAGTATAATCTTTTGTCTTTGACACATATGCTTATTTCAACAAATCCAAGGTTTGTCCATGCCTTGGTGTTTGCTGCTTCCACAGGGTGAATTCTAGTGCCTGGAAGTCCAGTCCTACAGCCAAGCCATCCTACAGCAATGGCATGTGCTGCCAAACATTTTTCCATGCAAGATTTTGGTTTTTCTTGATGGCAAAAATTAATAACAGTATCAGTAAGTACAATTAGAATAAAGATTATTTCTTTTTCTGCAAACATGACAGCTACCTTAGGTTGAGCGTGCGGCATCCTCCCAGCTGTAGAGAGTTTCTCTAAACATGGCCATTTCATAGCAGGGACGTTTTGCAGTCCTAGAATTGACTAACAAACTGTTGACTGATTTATTTTTTTTTTATTTTAAGTTATGTAGGCTTTTTTGGCATGCAGTCAATGATGTTGTGCAGGATGAATTGAAAAGATTTAGTAGAATACCAGATTTTGGAATTTACTTTGATTAAATGAGTTACACAACTTATTATGGAGGCATAGGGTGTATATATTGCTCAAATTACATTCTTAATTAATAAAAGGAAACATTTATTCAACATGGTGACTTTGTTGTGACTTTTCTGAAAGCCTTGGGAAGTATTTTCAGTATTTCAGTGGAGGCTCAGTCACTTAGTTTGGGCTTGCTTTTTCAGGATAGCTGTGCTTACTAGTTGACTACTGGGTGCTCTGGAGAGCTGCCTTTTTTTCAGCTGGACAGGTCTGAAAAAAACTCTTGTACCTCTGAAATTCCTGCAGTCTGCATGCGGACAAATGCAGATAAGGAAAATCTCTAATCTATGTGCTGTGCAGTGAATACTAAGAAAGCAGTGGTACTGAAAGCTCACTTAAACACTTTCATTAGGGATAGAAACCTGAGCGAGGTTTATTCTCACTAGGAATGAAATGAACACATAAGAATACTCTGTTACATCTTACTTCTTAAGATAACTAAGTGTATATATACATATATATATGTGTGTGTGTGTGTAAGAAGAGGTGAATTTGCTTCCTCACAGGAGGAAAACTGACTAGTCTTCCTTTTCCCAAACCACAGCTTGGTCCAGCTTGGTGCCAGTGGAGCCAAGATGTGACTGGGCTGCCAGCAGCAACCGCACCAGGTCCTTGCCAAGGCCTGAGTCCACCACACATGCACAGGAGAAGCAGCCCAAAGTAATTTCTCAGTCACCTAAACTTCCTTGAAGGCAGATGAAAAATATTTAAGGAAACAAATAAGGAATGCTGAGACATTACATAACTGCTGGGTCAGACTGTTTTTAACTAAATAAGGAAAAACAGTAATATCTTTATTTATCTGCTGCTTTCTTACCTGCTTTCTTACCTGATTTACCAAGCATATACAATCTGTATCTTTTAAATTTGTATTCCAAGACACAATGATGCCTTAATACTTAGACACATCCACCAATTTCCTTCAGCAACATTGAGATCCATATTGCTTTTCTGTCATACACCTCCGCATACAAAATAGGAACTCAAAAATTTTATGATTAATTTTTTTCAGATTTACCTTAATTATTAAAAATTATTCTCTAATTTCACTTACTCCAACTAAAAGAAAGCTAACGTAGATCATTTCTTACTGCCGTTTCTTAAATTACTTGTTTTGTACAATTATGACCAGATTCCCCCTACTCTTTGTTCCAAGAAACAGAGTTCGGGATGAGGAGTTGTGACTGGAGAGTCAAATGAGCTCATTTCCCAGTTAGGGAGCTCAGTGAGGGTGAGTTTTTGACTCTCTGGTACTTTTCAGAAATACTGGGTTCTCTGCCCCTCTCAGGCAGAAGTGCGCCTGCAAGCAGAGGTCTGTGTACTGATGCCTTGTGGAAAATCCATCCCAAGTCATTTGAGTTTGTGACTTCATTGGCAGGGTGGGTTATAGCGGGGACTGTGAGGGGTGGACACAGTCCCACAGCCTCTGTCATGTCCTAACATTTGCCATCAAGTGTTTCACTGTGGCAGATGCTGATAACGAGGTGCTAAATACCTGCTATTGCCTCCCATTTCTGGTTCCATTTCTGGATCCAGGCCAGTTTATCAGTCAGCTCACTGATGTGCCTATATTAAGGGCACAGCCTCTCTAGAGAGGGCAACAGTGGCTCAGAGGGGCAAAACTGAGACCTCCCAGCACATCCCAGAGTCAGAATGCAGTGGTGTCCTCTCACAGGGAGGCTGGAGCAACACCACCCTCTACCCAGCATCTTTTCCTATAAAAAGAAAATCAAGGGATGCTTTCCCTGATAGACAGGAGCCATGATGGGCTTTAGCAGTGGTCACTGGAGCTGCATAAGTGAGGATGAGGACAGGCCTGAAGCCTTAACAGAGCCTCAGAGAGCTCAGGCTCCATTTCAAAGACATTGCAGATTATAGGTGAAACCTAAACTCCTATCTTAGTCACACAAGTGAAATACTTAAAGCTGAACAGTGTGAATTTATGCCAGTGCAGATGATTTTAACTTCATGTAGGATTGTAAAACATCCACTCGACTTGTAGGAGTTCTTTTTAATATCTTTCCATGGCTCTGGACTAAAATTACTTTCTAAGAAAAGCAGCTAAGGAAGTTTTACTCTATCCTAGTGGAAAACAAAGAAACTTCAATCCTTTCTTTAAAGTTAAGAAAGGTTGGGTGTTTGGCTAGTTGTAACAAGACAAACACAATTCACTTAGAATTTATCCCTGTTGACACTGGATTTTAAGAAGTCACAGGCATTAAAGAAACTTGAATCTGGCAGCAGGTAATTTTAGTAATGTTAATGCAAGACCAAGCCCATGTAGAGATATTTATTTGCTTCTTCCTTCTCTCTTTCTTCCCTCCTCAAAGCAACTATGCTTTATTTTCAGCTTAGCCTGAATTTTTGCTCTGAATTAAAAAGCCAGGTGGAGATTTGAGCAGATTAACAGTGACAGGCTGTTCAAAAAAAGATCAAAACCAGCTCAACCTGTACCTGCAAGATAACTCTTTAAGTTCATTCTTTTCAAGTGAAGAAATTGTTGTCCAGGGGTTTTGAAACCATGACATTAGAAGAGGCATGTAAATATGGTTTGTATAAATGAAAGCTATTAAAGTGGCTGAGGCCATTTTCACTGCCCAGGTGAGGTATCAGCAGGTCTTTTTGCTGCTCCCTGTCAGCATGAAGGCATTGGTACTATTTAAATCAGCTAGGCTGACATTTATTTCTTTACTTTCTTTGCCACAAGTTCTGAAGTCAGTGGAAAGCCTGCAGGATTATTGGGAAATAATGACAGTCACTGGGCTGGCACTGCCAGGAATGAAGTAAGACTCTCCTTTTACCTCTTTGCAAATAGTAATGACAAGTGAAGGCCAGAGCCTTGAATAATGCAAGGACCACTCTGGAGCTGCACAGTGCTAGTCTTCTTATCGGTGACATGAAGCAGATTACCTCAAAGTTTGTGCCACCAAGCCTAGCAAAAGCGAGGATAAGACTGGTGAGAAGCGGGGATGTTGTGCAACCTCTCTGCTTCAGCTGCCCTGTCTCTTCCTGACTCCTGCTGAACTGCTCTATCTCAAACCATGCTTCAGCAGCAACTTAAAAGTATGCCTCTAGAATAAGTAATAGACTTCTGCATGCCTTGACCTAACTTACTTGAAAAATTCAGATCCATTTCTATTTTCCCATCACCCTTGGCTTATTTTCTCTCTTCCAGACTGTATATTTATGGTGAGTTGCAGTTTCCCTTTGCACAGCTGATTAGTTTTCCATTTCCTTTGTTTGTAAAGGAGCAGGCTGTGGAAAGGAAAGGCTGCAAATTAAACAGTGATGGGCATGAGCACAAATACTGGAAGGGGAACGTCTCTACTCATACTTAACTGTTCGAGTGGTCCCTGGCACACTTTTGGTCAGACCACTTAACACCCTCCTGAACCATTTAAGAGCATGTTTCAGGAGTTAGCATGGGCTAGGAGCAATTCCCAGTGGGCAGTGCGGATGCAGCCAACATGTTATGGATGCTGAGGGCTTAAGAGCCTGAAGGATTTTCCAGGACAGCTGGCCTCACAGTCAGAGACCAGTCCTGGACATGGTTAATCTCCAGTATACATGTAGCCAACTAATAATTTTTTTTTTTTTTCCTAATGGGAAAAATACTATGGTAAACCCACCAAAATTGATAGTGAAACTCAAGGGCAGAGTTGGCATCAGAGACTATTTTTATCTCCTTGTTCTGAAGCCAGTTAAACTTCACAGAGGAAGAACCTTTTGGGAGGTGGAAGGCAGCCCAGTTGAATGATGGGGGTTAAATTCACATCTCACCGGATGAGTAGGCATTCATGTGCAAGCTGGTACTCTCTGTCTATCAACAACTGAAACTTCCTATAAAGGGATCACAGAGAGAGGTTTGGAACTGGCTCCCTGCTTTGGTTTACAGCTGAAATCTGAGGTGCTGCAGATAGTTTTTTTACACTGTTGTCTCATGGAGACAGCATTTGTAGAAGATACAGGTCTTCTGTTGATTTTATTTTTTTCCTTCTGCTGTAAAATCTGTAAGGATACCTACGTTGTGATTATTTTTTGCATTTTTAGAAAGATAAATTAGTCACATATAAAATGTAGCTATAGTTGTTGACTGGTTTCAGCAAAATCAGCTGTGCAAATCATGGCAACTGAAAAAATAGGGGATTCACAATCCACATCAGGTCAGCAAGAGAGAGCAAAATGCTTACCTTGACCCAAAGCTTGAACTTTGCTTTTGGGACATTCATCTTTTTTGTCTTATCTCACACTTGCTAAAATCCAAATCAATTTTGGAATAAAAATTAATTTTAAAGTGAAAAGTTGAAACTTATTTTGTAAAAAGCTGAGGGTTTGCTCATTTCCTAATTGTATTCCCTATTTGCCCCATGGTTTATTCCCAGGTTAAAGAAGGCTTGCATAGTCCATGGAATGACTTTAGTTTCCGTGCAGCGTTCCCTCAGCGATATATCAGTTTTAGGTATTTCGATTGGTCATAGTAAGGATAGGGATGAGGGACTAGGAGTCAAGACCTGTGATGATTGTCAGCCTGCTCCTGTCTATTGCTGCTTTCAGCAGTTTCCTACCATCTTGGGAGGAGACAGTGCATTGATATAGGAGCATGGTGTTTAGAAAGTACTTGCAGAGAAACAGTGTGATTCCTGTGTCCACAGTATATCTGATCTTGCAGATTATCAGCTTGGTTCTATGCTGTCAACAAAAAGAAATGACTAATGCTTACCTAACACCAAAGATTTCCCATCTGCAGGAGTGAAAAATCTTTGGTAGGCTAGCTAATCTGCATCACCTCTCTTTCCAGGCACATTCTGGCTGTCAGGTGATAAAACAAATGTTTAGTGGGTTTGGACTGGAACCCATGGTGACATTGCTAGCGTTACCTTTATGTGAAGTTTCATTTGAAATGGGATAACTCAAAAGGCAGAAAGCCGTAAAACAATATGAGAAGACTCATGATAAGGCACAGTGCTCAATCCAGCCCTCACAGAGTGTCTGTGTCTCAAGACAGGCTCCATCAGCTGGGTGCAAAGCCCCAGAAAGCAGGGGCATTTCTTTCCTCCAAAGATTCATGCTCTTCCTTCAAATCAGAAGTAGTCCTGGGCACAGGAATATTTATTCCCATTGGGCTGGGAAGAGGGATGAGAAGTCCATGTCTCCCAGCTCCACTGAAACGTTAGAAAGGCTGCACTGTGGGCAGTTAGCACTGTTGCCACCTACCTTGCTCCTGTCTAGTCCCTTTCCCTCCATGGCCACTCCAGAGAATAAATTTCTAAGCCCTCATCGGACCTAGTGGCATGTTTGTCTAGTGGTGTCAGCTACGTGAGCTGTCTCTTCTCTATGACTCCTATTTGTACTTTCTGGCAGCTGGGAAGCACAGTAATCAAAACATGGGTACAGTCATATATAAAAGTTTATTTTTTTGACTCAGTGATGATCTAATAGCTTATCATTCCTCATGCCTCATGCATGCAAGATGTTTTTCCAGATGAAGCCTGGGAAACATGAATCTTTGTGAAACAACTCTATGTTACTCCTTAGTTGGTCAGCCTGCATTACTCAAGGAAAAGTATTCCAGATGAAACCACAAGTTTTCCTGAAAATGACAAAATTAATGGAATTATACCAGCATAAACCCTGTTCTTTGTAAATCTGGGCCATGATTTAGCCAGAGAATTTATCTTGGAATTAAGAAAATGGTGTTAAAGCGGTATAAATCTGCCTTAGTGAAGACTGGGTTTCCTCTTTAAGTTTTGTGAAATCCTTTTCTGCTGTAACGCAGATTATACTTATTCAGAAAGACACCTGGATAGGGAATTTTCACAAATCTATTTCTTTTCTTCTTGAGACTATATTTATGCTTTTTCCTCCCATTTCTTTTTCCAAGCAAAGGAACTGTTGTTGATATAATCCTTGGTAAATATAGTCCATGTGCTACTATTATCCACTGTTATAAGAATCAATCTTAGAAGCCATAAAATAAATACTTGATAAAGCAAAAAGGCTTCACTGATTCTCATGCTATACCTCAACAAGTGTGTCTGCTGTAACTGCTGCTGTTCTACACTACCTGCAAACAGCAAATCTCGCTATTGCAACAGTGTCAACAGGATGAAACAAACATTTCTTCAGTGCGTGAGGCTCAGCACATGTGCTGGGATGTTGCTCCTCCTGATACCTGTGTGACAAATCCTTCCTTGGGCAGCAAACAGGCCACGTAAAAGGATGAAAGCAGCAGTGGTGTTATGTAGCTAGACAAGTCCTCTCCTAGTCTGCATAGGAGTTACAGCCCTGTGGCTCAGTTATTCAAGCTGTTTACTGAGTTGAGAATTGTCCTGATTCAAAAAGTATCTATCCCTCCATGCCAATAGTCCAACAAGGGCAAGGAGAGAACAGGCGCTCTCACAAAAGCACACTGGCAAGAACAAAGACCTTTTGTTGTTTGCTCAAATCAAGTCATGATGCTTGTGGGACAAGAGACTGGGGGAGGGTTAGACAGCACAATGGATTAGTACTCTAGGCGTGAATATTTAGAAATTCAGGAAACTCCAGAATTGCTAAGGGTAGGTATTTGTTCCATTCTTCATTGTATTAGTCATCTCGTTTATCACTCTCCTCTGACCAGCATAACTGAAACAAACACTGGACTCATCTGAAAAAGCAAAACCAACAATAAGGTCTGCATTCCCTTGGCCTGGTGTTGTGCACAATCTGGAGTCTGACACACGTCTGCTTCATGCAGCATTCAAGTCCAGCTGTGCAGCATTGCTTAGCATGTGCCTCCAACAATGCAGCCAGCAGCTCCTACCTGGTTCTATCACAACCTCTTGGTGTTTTGATTCCTTTTAATTTCTTCTAGTCAGAAAAAACAACAATAATAAGCATCTGTAGAGTCCAGGAGAACAACCTTGAAGAATTAACAAGAAAACTAATAACTTTGATCAGTCCCTGAGGTGGTGTGAACATTTGTATCTCTACATGTTTGTCCTGTGAAAGGCACAGCACTGAGGCCACGTAACCTTAGTTGTGGCTATTTAGATCCCTGGGGCTAAAGCTATCCATTGACATCTGGGTACGGTCCTTGCTCAGGACTTCTAAGCCAACCAGGTCAATTTGATCCATCTTCCCCTCCTCCTGACTTTTAAGAAAATGTCTTCTTTTTTGTGTGTGTTTTTAGTTTTTTTCTTGGTATCTACTACTTACAGATACAGACTGATAGTATTTAAATTTTTTTCCAGCTCTCCTCCTTGTTTATGGGGTGTTTCAGATCTGATGGAGATTTTGTATGATATGGTCTCCATCTTGAGTATATTTAAATTATTTTTCACTCCTGGTGCTGTACATTGATTGGTAATCACTGGGCAGAGATTTGCCTTGCACGGTGCCTGAGTTCTCCCCAGTCAACCCTGTGCACCAGGTGCTCCTGCACAACACTTCGCTCCACTCCAAAAGCCTGCACAGCAGAGCCTCTGAAAGACACGGTTCCCAGAGCCACAGCAGATAAACAATTCCAGTGTTGGCTTACTAATAACTCAATTGCACTGACCATACAATACATCGTTAGCCTGTCAGAAACCCAGCACTTTCATGTGATATCCTAATCAGTTAGATCTGCAACTGAACTCCAGACTACAGATTTACAGCCAATGGCAACAACCATATCATGGCTTTAAATCAACTTTTTTTTGTGTGTGTATTATAACATTATTATTATTGTTGTTTTAAGGGAAAGCACTATGGAGCCAAAATCAGCATGTCCGATTAGCAAGAGGGAGTACATATTAAGTTCAAAGAACCCTTTTCCATTATCTGATTCTAATAGCACTAGTAACAGAGCCTAATCTAACCTGTCATTTCAAGAGCTATAGGGAGAACAAATTGCTGTAAATGGGGGAAGGGTCTGGAACAGCACGCAGCCTGTCCTCTCCTGACATCCTACTCAGCAAATTCCTCACAGATTTCCTCCTGATGTCAGTAAAACTAACATAAAGGTTATTTCATAAAATCTTGTGTGGATTGCTAACTTGTGAAAACTGAAGGACCCGTGCCCAGAACAACAGTACAGACTCAAGTAAATAATCATAGCTTTTGTCCTTTGTGCTTAAAGCTTAACAAATGACTGAAACAGAGGAGGGGCTGAAGAGTTCCCATGCCAAGTACCGATGCTGTGAGCACATTTGAAATGAGTAGCCAATAAATGTCAAAATCAAGGTGACTGATCATATAAAGTCTTCTTGTTTGACTGGAAACTGTTAGGAACAGTTTTGGTTTAATATGCAATATGATAAGGGTTGGGGGGAAAAAGAAGCTGAGTTAAATGCTAAAGTCATTATAAATCATACCAGCTATTTCTTCAGGGAACCCAATCCCTTCAGCAGATCAGGACTGCTGTAAGATATAGAGATGTGATCAGGGCTGACAGCAGGAGGTCATTTGTTACCAGTGTTAGACTGGCAGTGTCCCCAGAATCAATTTTGGAACCTCAGTGAAAAAACAGATCAGCAAAGTTTTGGGATTTCGATATTTGCATATCGAAATAATGTCATGCAACTGCTCAGAAACTTTCCTTCTTTATCATGATGCCATCAGAAATACAGACGGTTGTCCAAAATGATAATACTAAGCACTCCTTTCCAGCCCACAGTATTTCAGCCAAGATCAGTGGTATGTTCTGGCTACTTCACGCTACTCTAATTAAAACTCAGTCATCCTTACAGCTGCTTTATATTCCTAGAGCACTTCACAACAGCTGGGTCATGCCGTTGATTTTGGCCCTTAAACTCCTTGGAAATTACTGTATGATTATTATAAAAACTTTGGCCCTTTCTGTCACCATTTAAGCTTCTGTCACCTGCATCTCTGGCTTCAGCACAGGACACCTTTGCATTTGGATAATACATTGGAAAAGTATCAACATTAGAAGGGAAGACAGAGTAAGTATTAGCATTACATTGATTTTGGCAGACTTTTACAAAAAGAAAGGCTTTTAGGGGCATTTCCCCCAAGAGTGACAGATTGTCTGCCACAGTCACTGCCCTGTAAGACTTCCTGCAAAATAAATCTGCAAGTTCAAAAGAAATTTCAAAAGAGGCCAATTTGATCTCCCTTAGTGACAATCATATTCTAATTAGCCAAATTATACAAAACACCAGGTCAATTCGTTAAGCTGATCTGTTGCTGTTTGAATGAATTTTGAAAAAAAACCCATAAATTTGCATCTGTCCTTTGTAGGTCTGTATTAAGTAGAAACACACTTTAAATATTCATTCCTAATTTCTCTGTTAACAGGTTTATAAGCCTATAGTCAACTGCTCAGTCTTTAGGTGGCTTCATGAATTGTTATTTCAGCTCCCACAGGGGCAGATGGATGAAAATGGCTGTCTTGAATTACAATTTGGCAGGGTGACACACCACTTTTTGTGAAATCTAACATATTCAGCTAGCTGCATTTGGGTGATTATGCAGTGCTTCAGGTGGATGATGTGTCTCAACTAGTCATGTGTTCAATTTAAAATTAATTGTGCACCTTCAGGTCTAACAGTTGAGTCATCTTACTATAGAGAAATCATTAACATGGCATGTTACTAAGCAGAATACTGTAATATAATAATCTGTTTTCCACTGGAAAACATCCACAAGACAGTCTTTAAATATTTATTCTTAAAACGTAGGATGTCCTACAGCTATGAAACCATTCCCTGTAAGCCATAAAAAATAGGTTTGGTTTGGAGATGAAAGTGGCTGGAGGCTGTGACCCACAGGGACTCAGAAGGAAACACTTAGAAAATAGAGACAGATTGAATCCCAAGTGCTCTCTTCCAAGAGGAAGCATGGTTGGAAAATTTAAAACCCATTAAAGTTAAACAAATTGAGAAGCCCTATCTGAGAGGAAACATAGTACAGTGTTTATTTTTCCATTACAAACCAAAAACCTAAAAGATTTCCTGAGGTTCTCAGGTATTGTTCATACTTATAATGGAGATCTGTTTTTAGAAAGTGTAATTCATGTGTTTAATCCAAACTGTTTGATGAAAAACACACTGCATAAACATTCAGTAAGCTAAAGGCCATTGTATACCTGTACCACGTATTGTTTGGATAGGAGCAGACCTACAATGCAAGGAATTTCTGTGAAACTCTTGCTCGAAAACATTGGATCTAATTTTCTCTCCATTTATGCTGGACAAATTCCATTGAATTAATGAAGACATTATCAAGCGATAAGAAAAAGACAACCTTCCTGCTGAGTGTGAAACTACAGAAGCACAAGGTTAATGTGAGCAAGAGATTTATAACACTGGCCTGAGTCAAGTAAGTAGCAAGTCATAGCAGGCACAGTATAATTTAGCCAAGCTGATTAGTCAATGTATTTTACATTTTGCCCCATCACTAGTGAACTGCTGCTCTGAAATCCTTATCAGAAAAGTGTGAGATGTTATTGATGTTGAGAAGCATCTGTTTGACTAATGAACAAGCTGCAGACTAAATCCAGAGATAAATTTAAGTGAGAGAAAATACTTGGAAACAGTGGAATATTATTCATCAGATCTATTGATATAAAAATTTAGCAATACAAAAGGTGAAGTGATGGAGATAAGGAACATTTGCTGTCATAGCCTAAGACTGCAGCCTAGGTGCTTAAGGGGACAGATATGAGCATTCCATAACCACGACCTGACATTTCAGAGAAACCCTAAATCTTCTGGAAAGACTGTGTTGATCTTGCCCATTTATGTCTTAGTGATTTCATGCTTTCTGTGCTCTTTTTTAAAACTTCTTTTCAACTTTCCTTTAAGGCAGTTACTAATAATTTCGTGCAGTATTTGCCAACTGATTTGGCAAAAAAACCTCTGCATTCCCCATTTTTCTTTTACCTGGAATAAAATCATTGCTTTGCTCAGAGAAACTACAGAGTGACCTTTGTCAGGCATTGTCATTCCACTCTTGTGCAGAATTTATACTCAAGGAATATGCTTTTCTAAAATTTTAATTGCATTTCTGCTCCTCAAGTAAACCACATGTTAAATAAGAGCTACTGAACAACCTGCTTTGTTTTGCAGTGTTGACTTGTAAATGATCAAAATGTCAGCTGAAGGAAAGAAAACATTGGAACTGTTATTTACCATTTTCCTGCATCACTTTTAAGTTCCATAGACTTAAATTCATATTAGGATCTTCGCTGGCTGAAAATGGTAGTTATCCTTTAAGGACTTTGCTTCTGCCACACACAGATTTGTTAAAATGGTTGAGCTTTCTACCACAGTCTCTTAAGCATCACAGTATTTTCGGTTTATAGTAGAATGTTGTTCTTTCCAAAGGCAGTGTTTCCACTGTGGCTTTTTTTGTAAATAATTTTGTTTATAAATGCGTCTTTATGTTTGTTTCTTTCTAGGCAGGGATGAGATCCCGAAACCAAGGTGGAGAAAGCTCGTCTAACGGGCACTTCTCCAGTTCCAAGCCTGTCATCAGCCATGCTGAGAATGAAAAACTTCAGGAGGATGCCAAGAAAAAGAACAAACCTCATCGGAAGGAAGATGAGGTCATGGCTTCAGCAACTGTCAAACGGCACTCAAAATCACCTGGACCTTCTGAACGAAAGAACAAGAAGTCCATAGAGCTTTCTAAAGAGGACTTGATAAAACTACTTAGTATAATGGAAGGAGAATTGCAGGTAAATTAAACAACTTTTAAACCATATTTTCTATGTAGCTATTTATTTTTAGGTTGCCCAAAGAGCACAAGGCTCAAGAGACGGGGACATGCAAATTAAAGGCAAAGGATCCCAAGGAGAGAGCTGTGGCCGGTGTTTAACAGTTTTAAGTACTACTTTATTTACCATCTCTATCTGCAGCTACCAAAGCAAAATAAATTATAAACACTTGTCAGAATTGACAAGGAAACAGGGATATGCAGGTGAGGCAGAAAACAACCACAGGAGAATCAGTTGCAGAGGGTGGGAAAAAAGGGAGGGGCAACTCAAGCAAATATAGTGAATGTAATTACCATCATTAATGAAAATATTCAAGAGACAAATCTGCAAGTCAGTAATACTGAAAATGAACTTAAGATGTCCCCTGGACCTTCTGCATATTCAGATGTTGCTGAGGGCTCAGCCAAATCTTTGCCTGTCCCATCTGGCATCCAGCGCTCTGCACATTCTTTGCCTTTCAAAGATCCATTAGGTTTATTTCTTGGAGTAGTGCTTGCTTGAAAGCTTTCTCAATTGTCCCAGTTTGCACGTTAATTCTGCCCAGTAGTAAGTCCTTGATGGCTGTCAACTTGTCCCCCAAATGTGTGTCCAGTTTTGAGATTCTTTTTGATGACAATAAGTAACTGAACTCTCAGTAGTGTCAGCCTTCAGGGAATTTCAAAATAAGGAGCTAAAACGTGGTATTTCAAATAGTCCATATGAAGACTTCTGACTTTTTGAGACTTACCCCTTCTGTGGTAGGACTGCTTACCAAATTTATACATTCTTTTGGTTGTGCTTTAGTGACCTTTTTCTCGGAGCCCATGGACAGGCAGAAAAATGCTGTCCAACCTGTGTGAAAACATTTTGTCTTAATCTCTTTATTCTAGTTAAACATTATTATTTAGTATTTCATATAAGGTCTTACTTTTCCCCTGAAACCCATGTTCATAACATTTTTACTTTAATTTTGAACTTGTTACCATCTTAGCTGATTACAAGAAGCGTATTGTTAATTTCTTTGGTACATGAGTCACCTGAGTTACACTATTATGAAAACTCTGAGATTCCATCTCATTAAGTGTCATTAGGTACCACTTTTTCTGCACATACTTCACCTCTGGTTTGTCAGAAAGTACTTTCAAGTTACAGGAAGTATGCATTCAAAATAAATAACTTTGTCAAAACCAGAGAAAATGGTCATTTTACAATGAAAAACTGCAGGAAAAAAAAAAGGGAAGAAAATCTGTTGAAATTGCTATTTTTGCAAAGGAAAAAAATGAAATTCTTATTACAGAACAGTAACCATTTTTATAGTTCTTCATTTTACTTCCTACAAAAACTTGTGTATATCACGTCTTCTTTAAAGATGGAGCTAGCATGTAGCTTCTGTGGTGAATAACCTCAAGAAAAATGTATCGTGCTTGTGTTGTTCAGAAAGATTTACTCTGAAGTCACCTTTGTGGTCTGGAAAGGGAAGGTGAAAAAAGTCACTAATGCTTCTGGTGTGGCAATAAATCTTTATTATTTGAGTAATTCCCCTGTTCTTCACCACAGGCTTTTACTTTGTGGGGTAGTTACAGAACCTTCAGAGAACTGCCCATGTTCTCATAATCCCTGTGCGCATGGTGAGGATAGCTGCAATCTGCTCTGTGCAATATGCACTGAACATCCTCGAGAAGTTGATACTTCCATTGTCCTGGACAATACTTTTATGTATATTCATACATACAGACCCCACAGAGATGCTAGGCACTGCCAAAGCTTCCTGACATGACAGGAGGGTTGTGAGGACAACCACACTGGTAGCCATGGAGTGTGACTGTTCTTCCGCTCCTTGTGGCCATACGAGTTTTTAATTTCATCTCAACCCCCCCCATTTTAGTTATTTCCCCAGTACCTGTGTTGACCCATTTCTGAAGTGGGCAAACTTTGGCTTGAAATGAGGGCCTGGCTTTAACACTACAAATGAAGATGAGCCAAGAAAGACTCCAGCCAAAGCAGATAGTCTGGTATTACCTCCTGGCTGTCACAGTGACTTAATGCACTGAGTCATTTCATGGCTTTTTATTTTCAGATCTGTTTGGACATCTCTGGTGGTTGGCTGGCATTTTGTTAGACTGACAAATCAGACTGTGGGTTTATTTTGAAGCCATTTCAATGCCAGCAAAACAAACATTATATAGGCATATGGAAGAAGACTTTAGTTTGAGAATACCATTAGGCTGTATCTGTAGGGAGATCCATTATTTTTTGAATTAAAAAAATGGGATAAAATACCATGACTGTTTACTGAGCAACCATGAGCAGGGGGCATCTTATGCCTGTACCACCCAACGGTAACCCCCAAACAGTGAGCTCAGGAAGTAATCTGGTCACGACAACCATGGGGTTAGCAGGGTAAACTGGTAATGTACTTGTGTATCATGAGCTTAGTTCACTATTCACATCATGTAACAACAAAGCAAACATAGACCCCATGCCACGTTGCTGTTGGTATCAATTTTGAGTCCTTATTTTAGGACTTGACCCCCCCAGCTCTTCATTTTGAAGGCAAACATGCCAGAAGACCATGGGGACATGCCCTGGCAGTGACGTTTTATGTCATCGTTTTTAACTTTATTATTTCTTAAAATTATAATGACCTCAGGTAGCTTGCCCGTGCTTTAGCTTCTGCGACCAAGTTGGACTCAGCTCTTCCTGTCTTCAGGTTCCCTGGCTAAACCCTGTGAATTTGCTGAATATAGAGAAGGAAGCTTTTCATAAATGTCTGAGCTCACTGTAGCCTATGCCTTATTTTGTAAGAAAACAAAAAGAGAGAAAAAGTATAAAGAAGCTGCAGTGATGTGTCCCAATATACATGGAGCCGGAGAGCTCTTAAGTGCAACCTCTCTGAAGGAGAGTGGGAAACAAATGAACTGATGACAGGGATTTATTTTAAAGGCCTTATAGTTCAGTGGAGTGTATTTTCTATTGTGAGATCCAACTGTTCCTGTAAAAAAGCAGTGAATACATGGTCTTTAAGCCCATATTGAATATATAGGGGAAAAAAAAAATCCACGAAGGATTTCTGCCTATACCTGGAAGAAAAATCTAATTTTTAAATCCTGCAAAGCTGATTTGAAAAGAAAACTTCAAATACCTTAGAATAAATTAGACCATGAAAATATGGCATTCATTTGCCTGGTTGTTACAGTGATTTCAGTCAAACTCGCATGTGAATATTGTTAATTACAGAGCAACACAGGCAGTGTGGATCTTTGCAATGATAATATAGTTCTATCTGTGGTTCACAGATTTTTGTCCAATAGCCTATGTATTTGTCCTGGCAGGAATATGTTCCCTTTCTGTATGCTTTCTGAGCAGTAGCTATTAATCTCCAGCAATACCAACACTGATTTTCAACATTTCCTGACTGAGGGCCCAAAAGGAAATGAGGAGCAGTATTCAAACATGTTTACCATTCGCTCTTCTATTGCATGTTTGGAAAAAAACCAACCCAGATTAATACAACTATGTTTATGAAGATAGCATCTCACTACAAATCATTGTGTCTTTCAGGAAAAATAATTTCTTAGCCACATTCTGTGCCTATTGCTGACAATTTAAGCTGGGGACACCGTTTGCTATATTTCACACCAATTAAAGTAGGACCAGCCTTTCTGCTTGAGACCTTTATTACAGTCTCAAGCAGAAAGTGTTTTGCTGTGTTTCTCCAGTGCAAACACAGCATTCATCCCCTTCAGCTCAGCCACCCATTCCTGTGGAGGACCCTTGCATGCTTTAGGGCTGAGGGAAATGTTTCCTGAGAGCCTGGCACTGGGGAGAAGCGGAGCTCCGCAGAGCTAGGCAGCCATGGGGCATAAAGGAAGTGCATGTTAAGTTGTCAGCTGTACGTTTCCTCTGTTGCAGACCTGAGGATGCAGATGGGCAACACATGAATTATGATGCCTTGGGGAACAGTACGTATAATATACCAGTGATTTACAGATTAATAACAAGACACAGTTCCTGAGGAGTTTTCAGACTTCCAAATGGTCTAATGTAGCTCTGGGTTTGGTTTGATTTTTGAAGGGAAACACTTCGTAGCAGATATTCAGAGGTAAACCTATTTGTATAGCATCCCTCCTTCAGAGAGAGAGAGAGAGGGAGACAGAGAGACTGAAAGACTGTTGTCAAAGAAGGCCTTTCTGTTAATCTGTATTTATTTAAGACCACATTCAATGGTTAATTTGAATGCTCACACAAGAGAGAGCACAACAGGTTGTTCTAGGGCAGGTGCAGGTGTCTGGTTGCTGGTGGCTGAAACAGGATAGTTTTGGGGGAAGAAGTGTCTCATCCAATAGACCCAGGAGGAGCTCACCTTCAGGTGGGCTGCAAGACTTTCTTTTCGACCTGGGTGTTTCAGGGAATGGTTAGCAGAGGTTTGCGTGTTTTGTTCTCTCTGGCAAGGTCCTTATGAAACACTAAGATCAGTGGTTGCACATCCCATCATGAGGGAACTTCCCTCTCTTAACAAAGTCAGATAACAGGCACTCACAAGGGTATACATGATATATCTATGATTACCTGTTGCACTCTAACATTTTTAAAAGGTATTTTAGTATTTTACCATCTGTCTTTCTATCAGAAAAGTAAGCTTTGTAAACGTAAAGGAAAGGAAAAATCTTTACTGTTTCCATCTTTCTGCTTTCTACTTTCTTTCCTGTTTGTATACCTACATATTTTATTAATATATTTTATTCTAGAATCATTCTGTTCTGTTCTCTTTTCTAAGATCTAACTTTGCCTCTTCACTTTTTTCCCGTTCTTTATCTCCTTAGTTGTGACCTTTTTCCTTATTCTACCTTTTTGTCACTTCCCAACTCAGGCTTTCCTCGTACTGCAAATGCATTCACTGACCTGAGAATCCCGGAGATAAAATTGTGGAAGATCTACTGTAAATCAAGTCCCAGCAGCTAATTTTTTAAGGCAACCGCTTCATTTAACCCTTGTCATTAATTTATTAAGCTGTGGTTTTAGATGAGGTGGGCTGTTCACCTTGACTACTCCTATTGGAAAATAGTCCCCAAACTGAAAAGCTTTAATGTTTAGCTAATTTCCCTCTTTTAATTTCTAATGCAATTTGAATTGTGTTAGTGAAATCTTTATGAAATTGTGCAATACACTGATCCTGCTTTGAAAAGCCTACCTCTCTCCCTACTATTTAGTACCTGATGTGTTTGTAGACAGCAGTTTCCCATCCTCTGAGCCTTTGTTTTTGCTGTGCTACCGTGACACATCCTTTTAGTCTCCTCTAGTAAAACAGTCTTTCCACAATTTCCATCACCCTTTGATCAGCACCCTGGGTTCATCTTTCTTAATGTCTGTAGCTGGAACTGCACATGGTGCTGTAGGAGAGAGCTCACTAGTGCCTGGTACCTTGGGTTTAATATTTCCCTTTCTCTGATGACATGGCATTACTTGGCCTTCCCATCACTTGTCAGTCCGACTAATACAAGGAACAGAGTTTGACTCTGTAGCTATAGTTGTGATGTTTTTCTGTCTCTTTTACCTCTTGCTGCAGTGTACGTACTTTCATGTAATGCCTCAAACTGCTTTTGTATCAAACTTGACTTTCCCAAGATGTCTTAACAACATTGTGAGAGACACCTAGCTGTTGCTTAGGTAAAAACACTGTACAAACTTCTGTATTTTTTCCTCATTGCCTTTTTTTGATACTCTTGCATTAGCATTATTAAATATTGAGCTGCCTGAAAGCTCAAGTAACGAATAAGGGATTGGTAGGTGGATAGAAACCAGATGTGTTTCTTTTGCACAGTGCTGAAATCAGAAGAGAAAGTTGGGACAAGTTACCTTGGCATCAGAGAAAGGGGTGCATGACAGAATGAAGAGAAGAAATAACAAATGAACAAGCTGAACAGGAGCCAGGGTGGAAAGAGTAGGTAAAGTCAGAGAAAAGTGCATGTAGGGTGTCTTCAGGCATTTATAACTGCAAAATTTTTTGATTGAATTGAAACAGTTTAGGAGTTCTGAGCAAATCATACAGATGAAATATAAATTCCCTGAGAGAAAAACCTTGGCATGTACAGAGCTACAGGGAAAAAGAGAAGATAGGGTTAATGTGAGGAGGGAGAGGTGACTTAAGGAGAATGGAATGAGGGGAAAGAGGCCGGGCAATGGAAGAAAAAGAGTGTAAGAATACAACAGAGATAAATAGAGACAATCCAGAGACATGGAAAGGGGACATAAAAAAGGCAAGACAATGAACAGAAAGATGGTATGCACAGTGTAGCAAAATAAGAGCCTAAAAACAAGCCCTAAAAATGTCTGGCATATCACTACGAATTAAAAAATTCTCTTCCCTCTTACTGACCCCTGGTTGGTTTGTTTGTGTTTTCCTGGTGAAACACGCTTTTGCAGCACAAAAATATTAAATTAGGATGGACTTCAGACCACAAATGCTCTCTTCTATTTTTATTGAATAATTTATAACCAGAGATAAATATTGTCAAGAATAGTATGTTTTTTTCCCTGTAGCTTGCAATCATTGCTGTGCAAAGTGCAGGACATACCATGGGAGGTAAGCAGAACTTGTCTAGCAAGTCCCAAAATCACAAATTTTAAACTAGAACCTGGCTGTTTTCTGAGAGAAGAAAGGAAAAAAAAAAAAAAAAAAAAAAAAAAAAGAAAAAATATAAGACAGTATATTGAAATACAGTTAAATTGTGCTATTTAGGCAATTTTCTGCTCCCTCTGAAAATAAGGGTGGAGGTAATGTCAACCTATCATCAATAATGATGATAGCCATCCATCTCTTTGATACTAAAATTGCTTTAGAATGACATGTTTTTTAAAGTAAGGATCCTCAATAAAATGTCACCGTCTCTGGAAAGCTGTAGGCTGAAAATGTCTTTCACAAAGACATTTTAACATCTTTCTCTCTTAATGCCTGAGCTGTACTTAACAGAGCTACATCCTTCATGTTAGTTAGGCTTGAAGGGTCAGAAGAGAGAGGAATAATTGGCAAGTGTCTCTGATCTGTTGAACATCTCAGCTAGAGTGAAAGGAATAGTATAAGCAGCCTGGTGGTTTTTTTTTTTTCTAAAAATTCTTGGTCTTCTGTGTAAAACAGAACAGTAAGGACTGCCTCATATCAGGTTTTAAGTTTTGGTCTTATTCCCATTGGAATCAGTGTCTGTAACTGATCTTATTTTGTAATCGTTTAAAAATAATTTTATATAACTGATGTCATTTGACAATTTTTTTTTCACTTAGTAGAAATTGTATACTCAGTGATGTCATTTGACAATTTTTTTTTCACTTACTTAGTAGAAATTGTATACTCAGTGCAACAGTAATGAGGAAACTTGTATCTTTTCTCATTTTTCTTGAGAGAAGGTTCACTCTGTGGGAGAGGAAATGGCCAACCCTTTTGCAATCAATGTTAAATGTGTGGACTCTGGCTTTAAAATATCTGGGATTCTTGGGAGAGCTTGCAATGAGCATATGTCTTATGTGTCATAATGCTGTCCAGTACTCTGACTCACCAGTTGTTAATTTAACATTGTAGTCGTAGATGATTCTGTTTTTATTAACTTTGCTGCTCCAGTTGTGTATTTATTAAGTTTTTGTCTCCTGTTCTGCAGCTGAGGATCAGATAAGCTCTTGAGAGCAAAATGAATTATTTTTCATCCAAAACAAGCTTTAATAAAAGCAAATACAAGCCTTTACATAATAATTATGAGCACATGGTTATCTGAGAAAGTGTCTTGTTTCTAGGGTTAAAGGCTCCACCTATTGGTTGACTAAAACGAGAGAAATGTAACATTAAAAAACTGCTGGTCCTACTGAACATCCTGTGTCTTGCCACATCTTACAAAATTCCTGGCTTCAGTATAGAATTTTGCATGATGTCCAAAATAAAGTGAACTTAGTGACTTATTTCGGTGCAGATGTGGCACCCAAAATGATGCACTGCTGAGACACTATGAAGGGAAGTCCTTTTCCTAAGACAGGAAGAGTTTGGATTTTGCAAGTGTCATCTCTCTTATACTGGAAATTATTAGTTTTCTTTGAAAAAAAAATTAGCATCAAGTCTTCCATGCCAGCAAAAAGAGTGTAACTGTCTAACTCAAATACAGTTGCATGGTAATTTCCAGGCATTTGTCACCTTCAAGTTTAAACAAATCAGAAACAGAAATATTGATGTAATCAGCTTCATAATGAAAGCCCATTTCCCCAGGATTCTCTCAGGCAGTCTCAGCAGTTCACATCAGTGGCATTTTGAAGGGCTTTAGAGTCATTCCTGGGAATGCAATGGGACAATGGAGAGGGGAAAGGAAGTCCAAGCGGGGCTTGGGGAGGGCAGAGGGGAGGACAGACATTGGGGAGGATCAGAGGGATTTTGGAGATGGCAGAAGGCTGTGAGGGCATTGTGGGCATGGCTGGGAGCTCTTGCTCTGCACCTTTCATTGCCCACCCTCTCTAGTCACTTCAACCTGAGTTTGTGCTATTTTCCTCATTTCCTCTGGCATCTACTCTGTTGAAATTATCCGCTGTGCTGGTGAGGGCTGGTTGCAGTGCAGTCCTACTCTTCTTGCTCATTCATCAGTCATCAGTAACTTGAATGCACATTGTCTAGCACAGAGTACTGAAAAACATCTTGTTGAAGCCAACAAAATGCTTGGACAGGAGAAAGTTGTGTATAGAATTTATTACACATGTACACACAGTTACATCTGTTAGTATCCCACATGCTTCTGTCTACACAGAGGAGGCAGAAGGATTGCCTCTGAACTTCGTCATCCTGGTGGCTACAGCCCTGCTGGCACCAGCTTGTCTTGTTCCATCCTGCTCTTCCATGTGCTCATTCCTGCCAGAAGGCAGCGAGATCAGGGTGGAAAAAAAATGCCTGGGCAGATTTGTTCCTCTTGGACAGGGGGTACTCACGAAAGCAGCTTCAAGTGCATGGTGAAACTCAGGTCAGAGTACCTAATTTCAGATTCTTCAGTTTCTTATACAGTCAATGTAGCACTTCAAAGAGCAATTTAGACAAGTTAGTGACATGCCTAATGTAGAAGCTTTTTAGTTTCCAATGGATTTGAACAACTTGGATGATATATAGAACTACATAAACGCAGAGGAAATAATATAATGAATGGGGAAAATTAATAAGAGCAAAAATATATTTATATCAGAGTGCCATATCTTTTGTAGCACTCATAGTGTACCTAGATCGTCTATATACTTACGAATTAAATCTTACAGCATTCCTGAAAAGTATTATTTCCTGTATGGAATGGAACTTGGCGCATGGTGAGGTTAATTTTATATGTGAAGCATGAGAAAGAGGTTCACGATCCATGGATCTCTTATGTCTGGTCCAGACTGGCTAACATAAAACTAAGGCCCAGGTGATAAGAGAAGAAATGCTTTTTCTGTTATTACCCTTTCATTAATCACTTTTTTTTCTTCTTTAAGAGGTGCTAACTGATCCCAAAAAAGTCGTGGTTACAAAAGGAACATGGCAACTTACTACATGACTCCAAACATATAAACCCACCTCAGCGTGTGGGAAATGTGCTGCAGTTTTAATGAATTCCTTATACTGCTACAGTAGCTTATGGTGGACCATTTGTTTGGGATATGGAAAGCTTCAGACCATTTAGTAGCATGAATAAACCAGAATAGAGACTGTCATGTGTGATTTGGAGCACATGAACCAGGGAGCTCTCCTCTGCCTTTGCAAGCATTGTGGTGACTAGTGAGGGTCAGAGGAAACACCTAAGGTTGCTTTTTTTTAACTACCTCACTCACTGGGATGCACACTACCACACAGCCACATACCAGTCCTAAACTCAAACATAGTAAGTCATGTGCTGTTGTCAATCAATCTTCCTGCTCAGGTGTTTGAAAAAGTGTTTTAACAGATGTTCCTTCCTCTCCTTGATGGCTCGTTGGATCAACCTGTAGATTCTGCTTGCTGCTTGGGCTTCAGATCATGTGAAAAATGTTATTATACAGTTAGTGTTGGCTGAGATGAAAACTACATGACTGGATACAGCAAACCCAACAGTGGGTTTAGCCATTATGATGCATTGCTGAGGCATATAGAGTATATCCCAACATGCAGACTTGTGCACATAACTGACAGAGACCCCTGGCAGTGGTCTCTCTGTGCTGACTGGATCATGACACTGTAATTCTATATGATGCTGCAGTAACTGTCCCATGGTTTGATAATACAAAGCAAAGAACTCTTTCAGTGTGAAAAGACAAGACAGAACCTAATAATTCTGAAAACATCATGCAGTGTGGAGTTAATACTTCTCAGGGCCTTGCTATGGGAATTTTGCTGGCTGTGGCCCAGACTACAGATAATTAATTATGTCAGTGAAAGGCTCTGGTGGCCTGTTTTCTTCAGAGAAAAAGTGACATCATCCATGGAGCGCTCTGGCAGTAGAGAAGAACAAAGCTGTGTGGGCAGGAAATAACAGACAGATGTCTTCTAGTGCTCATTTGATCTGTTTTGAAGCTTGCTGTAAGAAGTAATACATTGCTCAGTGCTGCTTCTCCTCAGCTCTGCAATCTTTAGCGGGGACATTTTTAAACATAAGAGGCCAAATTAACTTCTGATGTAATTCTGGAGCCACTTCAGAAGGTTTGTGCAGTGGATGAGCTGCTCTATCATATGCCTCTTCTCCAGTATTGATTTTAGAAGGACTTGCTGTGTTATCACTGTAACGTAATGCAAAATAAAATGAAATACGCTGTAGAGCTCCAAAGGCTTCATACAAGGCCAGAAAGTTCTGCACAGTGTGAAGAAGACAGGACAGTTCTCTTTCATTTCCTTAGGGTCTTGAGAGATCACTTGTATTTCTGGATATATTCCACTTAACTTTTCTACAAATCAATGATCAACGATGATCACTTTTCATCACTGAAGTAATCTCTTTACCTCCAGAGTACATCATGTGCATAGACTCGAGTCCAGAAATGTTAAAAGAAATTCAAGCAAGTGAACTCCACAGTTTCAAGTATTAGGAAATTAAGCTAAGATGAAAAGCAAGAAAAAACCTTTGCTGTACACAGAATCTTCCTTGCAAGAAAAACTATGTACACATGTTGCTGGTGCAGCCTCACCTTGTGTCCTGTGTGTGTGGGTTTGGTGCCACAGTATCAGAAAGATATAAAGCTATTGGAGAGCATCCAAAGGAGGGCTATGAAGATGGTGAAGGGCATTGAGGGGAAGCCAAACGGTGGCTGAGGTCCCTTGGTTTGTTCAGCTTGGAGAAGAGGAGACTGAGGGAAGACCTCATTGCAGTCTACAAGTTCCTCACAGAGAGAAACAGAGGGGCAGGCACTGATCTCCTCTATGGTAATCAGCAGGACCCGAGGGAAGGGCATGAAACTGTGTCAGGAGAGGTTTAGGTTGGATATTAGAAAAAGGGTCTCCACCCAGAGGGTGGTTGGGCACTGAACAGGCTCCCCAGGGAAGTGGGCACAGCACCAAGCCTGACAGAGTTCAAGAAGCATTTGAACAATGCTCTCAGGTACATGACATGATTCTTGGGGCTGTCCTGTGCAGGGCCAGGAGCTGGACTTGATGATCCCTGTGGGTCCCTTCCAACTCAGGAATTCTATGATTCTGTGCTTTTATGTCATTAGCCATCATTTTGCATGGCTAGCATCACTGAGTGATACAAACAATGCTATTTCAGATACCTCGTATGGGAGAGAAAATATTTATTGAAATTTTATAAAAAAGAACTTTGTATGATGCAATATGCAGTAGAGCATCTAACTTCCCAGTTTTGAAACATACTTTGTACACTAATTACACGTGTCCTGGAAGACAAATTGCTACCCAGTCCTTGCAGCAGTAGGTAGGGCTAGTTTGACGAGTCAGGCCTTTAACAATATTGTCATTCCAGCAGGCAGGGTTAGTTTTTATTACTTTATTACTGTCATGACACAAAATTAAGAAAGTACACTTTTGTTCTAATTATTTTAATTTCCTTCTAAGGTAAGAAAACAAGGGAAGTTACTGATTTTAAACAGGGACTAATGTTAGGAAAGTTTTGCAGATACAGATGAGTACACCTGCCCAAAGATGCTTTCTTTCCTTAAAGGCAACTACGCAAACTTGCGACATTCACTTCCTGAGGTCTCTGAATTTTCAGAATAAAGGCTATTCCTGCTCTGATGGAAGCACAGCATGTCCTATATAGCACAGAAAGCAGTGTGAGAACATTCTCCTGATCTCCCTCAGGATGCCTTGAGCATGATGTTTATTAGCTCTTAGGTGAAACATTTGTAAAGCCTACTGGAATTTAGAAAATCAGTCACTGGTAAGACCCCAACATTAAACGGAGAACCTGTGACCTTATCTAGTTTCTGATGCTGCACAGAGTAGCTGTTGCACTATAAATAACCTGAACTGTGTGCAGTGCAAGTAACAACAACACAGTTGAAGTGATGGTTCCTGTCTGTGGTTTCATAGGTTTTTTTTTAAATTAATCATTGGCAAGAAAGTATGACTTCATGAATATTAGATATCTATTACTTAGTGCTTTTACTTGTGCAGGTATAACAAAGTGTCTTCATAACTAGAAAAGAAATAGTCAAAAGCTGTTCAAATATTACATAGTTGCGTTTCTTGTAAATGCTACTCCTGTTTCTGAATTTTCAAAACTTCTTTCATCTAATTGACAGGATTGTGGTCAAGTTACTGAAATCTTTAGATCATCTGAAGTAGTTAAATGTATTTTAGATGCCTCCAAACATGAAGCTAGGAAAGAAATAGTTACTGGTAACTGATTTTGAGAGAGACACACTGTGAATTTGCAGGAAGGCTACTTGCAAATAAAATTCAGGAGAAGAGTTTGTGAGATGTACTGGCAAATGATTGTGAGTTGGGTTTTACTCTCAGCTGACAGTGATTACTTTGACTCCATTCAGCCCATCTTGAATGCAACTGAAATTTTTTCCCGATTTACTAGATGCCTTACATGAAACGAGTTTGATCAGTTCAGTCCCATTTCCCAGGTGACAAATGGCCTGTGGCAAAAATTCCTCGTTTAGTGGGTGCTGAGTTTTGTCAGCAGTCTCATGGGAGAGGCCAAAGACTGTGGGAATGGGGAGAGAGGGCTGCATTAAATTGTCAGGGCAGGGCATGAGGAGGAAGCACGTCTGAACACCCGGCTCGTGTAACAGTCTTTCCATTGACCGAGAATCTGGTTGCTAGGCTGCCGGACCCCTTTTACAAGCAGCAGAGTCATGCTATTGTTTCCTAAATGGTTTCAATTTTATGCAGGAACCTCTTTACATCCTTTCTATGTATTTTAAATATTTTACTAGGCACGTAGTAAAACGAACTTTGGAACACAGCCCCTTGCTCTGCTCAAGTCCGTGAGCAAAAGAAAGTCCTCCTACTTTATTCTGGCAAAGAGTGAGTGTTTCAGGGTAGCCCTGCAAAGGGTGGGCTCACGTCAGCCTTCCATCTGGGCAATTAGCATGCATTCATGAGGGGAGGGGAGCATTGTTTTGGATTGCCCAGGTAGTAATGCAGATCCCGCATCTTAGGTAAGCGTACTCATCCGTGGGTAGTAGAGAGGAGGGAAAGGAGAGCAGGCAAAGCTTTGTGGGACAGCAGCACTCCACAGCACTTCAGCCCCTCCATGGAGGTACTGAAGAAGTGAGGTCTTCAGCCTTTAGATTTTGGCACCCCCAGTAAGCATAAAAGAAGGCTTAGACACAGTTCAACTTTGCAGCTCCTCTATCAGCAGGAACAGCTGAAGGAGTTAACTGAGTACACTGTCCAGTTCTGGTCCCCACAGTTCAAAGATGCAAGACAAGCTGGAGAGAAGGTCCAAAGGGAGGCCACAACAATGGTCAAAAGACTGCAGAACCTGCCTTGTGAGGACGGACTGAAGGAATTATGTCTGTTCTCCCTGGAGAAGAGAAGGCTCGGGAAGAACTCTTCGAAGTATTCCAGTACTTAAAGGGCAGCTGCAAAGAAGATGGAGGCTCTCTCTTCACATGGAGCCTCATGGAAAAGCCAAGGTGCAACAGGCACAAGTTGCACTGGGAGAGATTTCATCTCGACATAAGAAACAATCCATCACTGGAACAACATCCCATGGATGACTCCCTGTGACTGGAATTTTTCAAGATGCAACTGGACATGGTGGTAGATGATCTCATCTAGACTTCCTTTCCCACTGAAGGTTGGACCAGATGATCTTCTGAGGTCTCTTCCAACATTGGCTGTTCTGTGGTTCTATGAGTTTGATGAACAGGGAGTCTCTAATCAGGCTTTGCTCCTGAGAAAAATGAGTGTGGAAAAATACCTCTAAATATATCTGGCCTTCTGTGTTACTTGCCTTGAGAGCATTGCAAATAGATAAAAGTGGTCGCTTCTTTAATCTGTCTTCATTGATCTTACAGCTTAGAGAATCAAGTACTTGAGGGCACTTTATTAATGGAAAAGTCTCTTTATTTTCAAGAACCCACAATATGAACAGTATAAATAGAAAGTTAGCTTGGAGTTTTCTGTGGGACAATTGAAGTAGTGAAAAAACAATAAAAGTAAATTTTTTAAATTCCATATTTTGACTTTAAAGAGCTTCTCTGACTAATTGCAGTCTTCTGGACTTTCACAAATAAGTTCCA
The DNA here is from genome assembly GCA_013399855.1 of Oxyruncus cristatus. Taxonomy (NCBI): domain Eukaryota; kingdom Metazoa; phylum Chordata; class Aves; order Passeriformes; family Cotingidae; genus Oxyruncus; species Oxyruncus cristatus. The sequence continues at coordinate 962,779 of VXAY01002775.1, forward strand.
TTGTGTTACAAGCTGTTGCAATATGTGGTCTTCTCAAGCCTGGATGCTCTTTCTCATCACAGCACCAACAAAACAAAATAGAAAAAGGACTTGAGAGATGGTTTTCCTGTGCCACGTTCCTTCTATCATAACAGCTAACAACTTTCCTCTGGGATTTATATACAAATTTACTTCCAATTTGAAATATCTTCCTTTCAAAGGAAATTTGTCTCCTACCCTATGATTTATTCAAAACAGCATTGTACTTTGAGACAAGGGAGGCACCAACAGCAGATGTCCATCAGTAGAAACAGCTTGCCAGCAAGGTTCCCTCTCCTTAGCGAGGACCCCCCACTTTGAGCCTCTCATGCCCCTTTCCAAGTACGTGTGTTGAAGTAGCCCAAGTGTTCTTCTGCAGGATTATTCTCACTTGTTTTCTGAAAATAGTCTGTTTCCCGCAGTTTGCTATACATTGAAAGAAAATATCTGAGCTCTCTTCTAGTCATTTCATGGAAAATTAGTCATTTGGAGGAAACATGAAATCAACGAGATAGACAGGCATGCTGTTTCAGCTCCTTGCCTCTACATTATCCTGAGGAGTTTCGGAGAGATGAACTGGAGTTCACAAAACCCGAGGCTGATGGACGGTTAGGGTGTTGCCTGGGTCTCTCGCTCACCTAGGTCACCTGCACTTAAGAATCTCCCTGTGATGGGGCATGTTTCTGATCAAATAAAAGTAAATTTGTCTCCATTTTATTATTAGCATGAGATCCCCGTTTTGGTCCAATGCTTCCTAGCAACCCGAGTGCCTGTTGTCAGTTTGCTTTTCGTAAGTCTACAGAAACAGAGTACTTGGTGAATTAACCGATACCCCTGAAAAGACAAGGACAGGAGAAATGGCCAAGCCCATGAAAGGCAGAAGGCACTTTGCTATATTAATGTGATCCAAATTCAGAGTGCCAGGAGAGCGTGGGGTAACCAAGAGGGGGTACATGAGAAGGGAACTGACTGTGCCCTTGGGGATGGTGCCACCCAGCCTGTCTCTGGCCTGGGCACCCTCCTCTTGGGCTGCAGCAAGGGGTGTTCAGTGCTGAGAGTCCTACACCCTGTCCCCTTGGAGCTAATTGTGTCACTGCTTCCCTTTTAAAATGCAGCATTGAAAAGGATTTTCCTTCAAAGCTCTGAACTGAGCTTGGGCACCTTTCTTCCTTCTTGGGCTGTCAGTTCTTTCATTCAGCATCACCCACTCTCCTGGCTTGGCTCCCTTTGATTCTGGGGGGACCCAAACTTCAGCTTCCAGAAGCCTTTCTTAGCTAGCAAGTTATAAACTGTTTCAGGGACTCTAATTCCCTCTGCTGAAGTTGCTGCATTTTAATTGTGAGTGATGACAGACTAATGAGGCCTGAAGGAAAGTGCTCATGGCAGTGCACAACCGAGCAAGGGCTGGGGCACAACTGGGCAGAGCAGCTGCTCTCTGCTAGCTATTTCTGTATCAGAAAACCATTGCAGAGTCTGGAGACCAGCTCTTTGCTCTCCCTATTCACGGTGCTAAATCACCAACCCCGAGTTGTCTCTGTCTGCTCTGCCCCGCCCTGTCAGTGTTTAATTATGTCAGCCGGGGCCCAACAGCTTCAATGGGAGAGAGCAAACTCATCTCCCTCCCCTTCTAAAAAGCGTAGGGTTTGAGGAGTGCCTGTCCCTGAGGAATGGGGTGTGTGGGGCCTGAAGCTTTGTGTGCTCAGAATCAAAACAAAGCGGGGTTTCAATGTGATAGGCTGTGGCCCTTGTGCATAGGGCAGAAGGGGGCTGCTCCCTCATACCTCTGGTTTCGGTGCTCCCTTTGCACAGTGCTCTTCCTGAGGTTACAAAATGTTATGTTTTGTAATATACACTAGCCCTGTGCAATTGGGCTAGTTCTTAATTGGGTGGTATAATCTTTCCCTTAAGTTCATTTTTTGCTTTATTTTCATGTTAGATTAATTTATTTTAAAGAAAAAAAAATTAAAGGGTCTTTGCCATTTCCTAAAATTATTTTCTCATTTCAAAAGCAGGTGGTTTTATAGAGCTGTGATGCCTCTGTGGTACTGGGTAAAGATTTAAGATTTGCTACAGGGATAATAATGAGTGCTGTCATGAACACCATGAAAAAGCGTGAAGTGTTGGTCAGTTCATAAATCTTAAACAGTCACAGCTTACATAGGGGCAGGATTTGTTAAGGATTTTTTCATAAATTCTGAACCTTTCCTTAGTCCTTAATTTACTTCCCAAGCTCACACATATTGTCAGAAAGGCAGGCAAGACAAAATTGGTGCCCATACTGTTCTGCTCCACCATGCATTTGAGCTTGTGGGAAAGATGCTCTCCAGGGAAATCCAGGAGCTCCCTTATGCCCACCAAAAGCTTGTAGGTTCTACAGCCCTTCCCCGGACCATGGCCTTATAAACACACCTTGAAAGACAAGCTGGTGCCCTGCCCCCGTTTTACAGATGGCTTAACAGATGTTGGCAAGTATCATTAGAAACAGAGTTCTGGATTAAGTGCATGGCCACAGCGTAGCCCTAAAAAGCCAGGTGGCCTTGCAGAACAGTCTTGTCATGCCCAGATGTCTGCTCCTGCTGCCTGAAACTGTGGGCTCCCACCTGGGGCAGGGAACAGGGATCAGGAGCTGGGACCTTCGCTCCCCCTTGCCACAGGTGCACCCTGGCACCCAGCCCTGGCTCCAGGGTCAGCAGCTCTCCTCCACTGCCAGCAGGCTGTCCTCAGCCTTTCCATGTCTGATGCCAGTTCTGCTGGTTAGCCAGGGTCTGCAACATTTCTAGGGTTTTGTTTAAAGAAATGAAAGCTAGAAAAATTTATTTCAAAAGTTACTTGAACAGAGTATTTAGTCACAAATTCAGATAGGAGTGACTCAGAAGTACTTGATTTAAAGCTGTCCGAAAAATATTTATTCAGCTCACTTGTGCTGCTTCTTCTACTCATTTCCTTATCCCGCTCAGGGAAAACCATGGGCAACAAATAAGATGAAATAATGATGTTCCTTGACTATAGTTGCAACCCAGATAAAAATTCATATCATTCAAATGTAATGGCAGGCAGGAATAGAATATTTAATGCCTTTAAGGATAACATTTGTATTGCACAGATCATGTTTACTCTGACAACTCCTGAAGTTTTTATATTTGCATTGGCAGCCTGGCATTTTTCTAATTTATTTTATTTTTGTGTATGCAGCCTGTCCATATGAAATGCCCCTATTTTCCCTGTTTTCCCTGTTGGTTAATAGGTTTGCTTATGGTAGTGATTTGCAATATTACAGGCAAGAGAGGATGTGATCCACATGCTGAAGACAGAGAAAACCAAACCTGAAGTTTTAGAAGCTCATTATGGGTCTGCAGCTCCAGAGAATGTGCTCCGAGTGCTACACAGGGATGCCATCCTTGCCCAAGAAAAGTCTATAGGGGAAGACGTCTATGAAAAACCAATTTCAGAGGTAATTGATTTACAACATTATGATTGTGCAGGGGGATTCCTAACCAGAAGCGAGATTCCACGTATTTCGAACATGTGCAAAGCACTCAAGAGGATAACACAGAATTTGTACAATGACAAGAAATCAAAGAAAGTCTTGTTCACTCAAATGCAGAATAATTTGTAAGTGAAGTCACTGGATTTGAATACAAACCATAAAGAGGTTGTATGATTCTTAGGGCTGGTGTTGTTAAGCAAGACCAAAATCTTTGGGTGTTACTTTCTGGTTTTTAAATTCCTTTCAATTATAGGCTTCAACCTCTATTGCTCAGAGCACTGGTAAGCACTCGTTGATTTTCTTGGCATATAAGATCACTACCATGTGGGTAGTTAGGAAAAGAAGACCTTTGGAGATTGATGATATTTATGGGATCATAAATCTGTATTCACTTTACACCACTTAAGCTCTAGAACTCCAAAGTCAGTTCAGCTCCTAAAAGAGACCTATAGGACTTGACCCCTTGCTTTAAAATATAAGCAATAAATGAATGTAGAAGAGACTTGGGAACGTCTAAGGCCAGTGTGAACGCCAAAATAAACAGTCGCTGCTCATGCTTATAGTTTCTTAACAGTCCAGGGCATGGAGAAAGAGCATGCAACAACATACTGTTGGCTGTGCAAATCTTCACACTGCCTCCTATTAGAACATTTAATTTGTTCACCAGGAATTGCATCTACCATGGGATATCTTTATACTGTTTATTCACATTGAAGCATCTCCTGGAATTTTGGGGAGGACAGTAAATAAGAAAAGCAAACCAACCTTAGCATGTGGGAGCATGCAAAAAAACCTGTCAAACAAGATTAAAAGACCTTAGCAGGGCCTTTTTCTAAAGAAGCGGATAATTTGACAGGGACCTCAGTGAAAAAAGTAAAACTTTGTCATGTGTAGGTTCACAAGGGTTATGTTGAAACTTAAATAGAATGGTGACAAAATAGAGTGCAGAAGATCTACTCTCAAAAGATCAACCAAACCTGTCTCCTTTATAAAAGGCAAGAACTGTTTGACTGCTATGGTCAGTTTCTGGAGATCAAATTGCCAGAGTCCTCCTGCTCTCCTACTTCCCTTAATTTGATGAGGCACCCTGTGAAACAACAACTGTCCTGTGCAACTGGGGCCAAGGAAGATGGTAAGGGCTGGGGGTGGGCAGAGCAGGCTCAGACAGGCACCGTGCCAGGGGCAGGCAAGGAGAGAAGTACCAGGGCTGTGGTCTGCTTTGGCAGGGAGGAAGATGGAGTTTTTTATCTGCACCCAAGAACCAGCAGAAGAGCAACATGAATAGCCATGGTGTCTTTGGAGTGCCCTGGCACCTTTTTAGACACACCTTCCCGGCCTCAGTGTTCATTTGAATAATAACTGGCATATTAAATTAATTAAAAAAAAATTGCAGAAGGTAAAAAAGGTAAGGTGTTGCAAATAAAGATAATTTCTGTCAAAAAACAGATTGAGGGGAAAACCCTAAGGCTTATAATGAATTGTATTTGGTAATGTAAAACTGAGTCTGTAATGAATTTAAATATATTATCTCAGCAGTTTTACAGGTGTGTTGAAAATACATAACTCAAATTTCAGCCTTGAGATTACACTTTACACTCTACATGTAGGTGTCTAGTCCCCATATAGGTGCATTAACTCAGGCTCCCAGGGTCTGCGGTCTGAGCTACTGCTTTTGCTTTGTGAAATGAAAAAAGTGTGCACAACACCTCACCACAGGGGACATTCTGCACCGCAACAAATTTGTTACCCCAGAACTAAGTGAAGTTCTGCCCTTTGTGTATGTGAAAACTGTGCAAACATTTATTGCTAATATGTCATCCAGATAAATCATTACTTTCACAGGACAGTTATTCTTATTTCAGGTCACTGCTTTACGTAAAGCCCAAGATGTAAAACTATGGGACTCACATTTACCAAACAGAACACTGTTGGTTAATAAATCAGATGAAGTAATCAAGGAGACCTTTAAAACAGTCTGTTCTCCTCTCCTACAATCCAGCTAGACAGACTTGAAGAAAAGCAGAAAGAGACGTATCGGCGCATGCTGGAACAGCTCCTGTTGGCAGAAAAGTGCCATCGTCGCACAGTTTATGAGCTAGAAAATGAGAAACATAAACATACAGATTACATGAACAAGAGTGATGACTTTACCAACCTCCTGGAACAGGAGCGGGAGAGGTGAGTACCTGAGGCAGTGCAAAGATTATATCCGGTCTCCCAGTGTTTGTCAGTTCAGCAGTGATTTGGTCTGGTATTTTCTGTGTTCAAATGACACCAAACTCACATGTAAACCATTTGTAAATGTCAGCCCACTCATGTTATTTTTAAGTACATTACTGTGCAAGTCTAGAGCTGGAGGAATACCACTGAATGTTCCTGTAGTGTGCGCTTGAATTAAGAAATGGATTTGTTTTGAATTAGCCATGCCCATTTTGGGTTCACCTCCAGGTAGCTTTTGATCAGATGTTATTTATGTTGGATAACTTTGGGGCTGGCTTGCCTAGCTAAGTGCTACATTTCATGAAGGCCAGAGCACTGCTGTCACAGCAGGAGGACAGGATAAGGAAAACCGCAACACATATTATGATACTAGCACACAAGTGGTGGGACTTTGCCATGCCCTTCACATTGAGGCTTGAAAAGTCACAAACCATTTGCATTCTTTTTAATATCTCTGAAGATGCATACCTCAGGCAAGTTCTCTGTTCCCCTGGAAGAAAATATTTCCATGTTTTACAAAATGTGCGTAGCCTGTGGTATCTGCAGTGTTTATCTCACAGTCTATACACTCCAGATTGTTTTTTTCCAAGTGTTTATCCTGCTTGAGGGAAGAGTCTCTGTGTCTCTAAGAAAAAAAAAGATCACCTACCTTAGATCAAGATTGAGCACTCAGTTTTTCAATGCGAAATTTTCATGCTCATACCAAATTGCTTGAAATCAATACACTATGTTATGTTCCTTTTTTTAAAAAAAAAACAAAAACAACCCCCCCCAAAAAACCCCAAAAACCTCTGAGAAAAATACTTAAGGCAAGTTCAAAGAAGCAGTGATGTTGAGGAAACCACAGGCTTGTGGCAGACATTTGCAAAAAGCCAGGAGCGAAATTGTTTGGTGCATTTCCTGAGCGCAGTTCAGTGCCAGCTTTGAGTAGGTGGCACATGAGCTACAGTGACCATATTTCCTGGTTTAATAGCTGTTATTTTTCTGTCTCTATTTTCCTGGGTTTATTGGCAAACTCTAAAGGGAAAAAATGCTTCTGTATCCTAGCAATTTGATTCTCATAGTAGAAAATAAAAAATGTGTTGTATTTCCAAGTAAAGAGCAATTTCACATCTGATTCTCATAGCTGCCATTTTCTCTCTATGCTGAATATCCACTGTATGTGTGGATATGCAGCCACTAAAATGCTACAAAAGTAAAAGTGGTATTAAAATACCATTTACAGTTGTCTTTACATTTTATATTCATATTAATTTGACAATTGTTCCCTTATTATTATGCTCTCTTAATTTGTGAAGGCCACTAAATAGTCTACTATTAGGCCACTTCAATGAAGTGATTAAAAAGATTTTTGTCTTACATTGCTACTGCTATCAAGATATCAAGTCACATCTCTGTGGGCATTTTCTCTCACCCTTTCTGCTCTTTCAAACTCCAGGTTTTCTACATTTCATCATTTTTGAAAAAACAGCAATAAAAAAAGGAGAATTTGAGTTTGAATTTCTCCTGAAAGCAGATCTTTAAGTGCGGCTAAGCCTGCTGGCTTTAGTCACCAGTGCCTCTGTACTGGTGGCTGCAGGGGAATAATAGCAGTGCTGAAGCCCTGTTGATTTGTGCTGAGTAACACCAGAAACCTGATGTTTGCTATTTAATCCACTTTGTTTGTCTATGGCACTGGTGAGAAAATTCGTTTCAAGTTAGGAGCCACCAAGCAGAGAGGATACGGCATTTAGCTAAACACAGAGAACCAAGATGCACCTCCCTCCCTCTTCTGGGAGCCCTCCTCCCAGATCACTCACAGAGCAGATTAGCAAAATCAGGATGGGCTGTAAACCACTTATTAGCATATAGTCTTAAACAATCTCAAATCATCGCCTTTGCTTGCTGAGTGCACATGAAACTGTGTCTGCAACCACATCTTTGTAGGTATTAAAAACTAGAAATAGTATTGTTTGAGGGCTATGTTCACAAAGAAAGAGTGATGGGATGACTTCTTAGGAAAGCCCCAAACGGACAATAAATTTTGTCAAAGAGAAAGAGTTTGAAGTGTGAAGATTAAGTTGCAGTAGGATAAAATACACAAAAAACTCATACTCACCTAATCTACATATTAGGACAGAGAACTGACCTGCCCAAAGGCATTTTTCAAGGTCCCACACAGGCATTCTTGTTTTATAAGTACCACTATGTATATAATTCATTTTACTGTGGTGCTTTGAGGGTTATTTTATTAAGAACTGAACAGACTTGTAGTCTCCATGAAAACGAAAAGGGACACAGAGGTGAACTTTGCCCGTCAGCCACTCTGCCGCACTCACAGTTATAATGTTAATGAGACAGGGTGAGCTGGAGGAAGAACAGTGCTGTGGGATGGCCATCTCACAGCAGTCTGCTACAATGAGAGCAGTAATAATTCCTGTCCTGAATCTAAGTAATTTCAGTGATTTCTTTCCTCACAGGATTTTATCAACCTTTCCTAACCATTGTCCATCTCAACTTTTGCAGGCCACGTGCAAAGTTTGAAAAAAAGGAAAAAGGGGAATTCTCTAAGAGCACAAATATGCCTCAGTTGTAATGTATGTCTAGCACTCTCTTAATGTATTTACTCTGGAATATTTGTTTACATACACTTTCATACATTATCGCTAATCTACCTACAACAACATGATATGAAAACAAACCGTTCCTACGAGGGACTAATTGTGAGGTCAGCCTCGCACGGGAAGGAAGTAACAGGAAAACATGATTTGTCAAGAATAATTATGCATGAAAAGTATAAGAAAGTCAACATTGTACACTGCAAGATTCAAAATGTAGACAGCTGGGACGGTAAAGGGAGAAAGCTGGAGGGCCTGGCTGTTGGTATTGGCTCTGCAAGACCAACCGACCTGAAGAAGGATTGTGGAAAAAGTTGGCACGTTACAAGAAAAGAGTAGTGACAACCATTTACCAGATGGAGATGAAAGAAATCTGGTACTTATAGTGGAAGGTGCTTCTGCAGACATGGTGGCTGAAGTGTTTTGTGAATTTCCCTATAGTATGCTATAATATCTAATGATGTTCACAGACAGTATTTTCTGTTTTTCTATGTGACCAAATTCCCTTTCCAATGCTTGTCCGCCTCAGCTGCAGTTCCTGTAACATCAAGTTGTCCTTGGTCATCTCCTGTCTCCAGGAATGTAAAAGCAGACATATTCCTGGAGCCTCCTGAGGAGGCTGAGAAATACAGAGAAGAGCTGTAGGCACCCGGGCCCTCTCAGAGACCTTGGGTGGCAGGTGGTGGGGTAAGGAGTCTCTGGTCTGACAGATGGAGAATGAGGGGTCTGGTCAGAACTGCCACTGACAATGTGGCTTGCAGTGGACACCTGGAGAGCAGAAGACCAGGCAGCAGCAGCAGACTCAGGGATAAAATTAGTCTTCCTAGTGCAGAGAGCTGGTGGTCTGAGTTTGGGCTGAGCTGGCTGCAGCTAAACCAGCTATTGGTACTTCCCCACTCCAAAAATTCATGTGTAAAGCAGGCTTAACATGAAATGGTACTCGTTTGTTCTCTGTTCTGCCTAGTCCCAGCCCTCTTGCCTTCCCCTTTAGGGAACTGGGATGGGTGGGGGGAATCTTTAGGATCAATTATAAACTTTTTAATTTGATCAGCAGGGCTTTTTGTTCTGGTGGAAAAGGGTAGAGCTCTATGTAATCTTAGCACTTTGACGTCTCGATTGACCTAGGAGATGAGGTTTAAAATGCTGACATTTTTAGAGGTGCTAATCTCTGAAGAATTTGTCTTGTACCCTTCTTTTAATCCGGTTTGTTGACAGCACATTTTGCTACTATTAAAAGCACTGGAAAGCTCCCATTGATTTTAACAGTTCAGAAACAGGCTTGCTGTGAGGACCACTGCCATCCAGGACTGATTGAAGAAATAGCCTGAAAGACTTAAAAAGTGGGAGGAGGGGGGAATAGGGAGCTTCTTTCATAAGCATGGGAAGTGGGTTGCCGAATAGAGGGTGTGATGTGGCAGAAAGGCTTTGTTGGAGCTCTGTCATGGGGTATCTGTGTGACTGCTTGGTGAGTAGTTCAATCATTTCCACCATGACCCCTGAGACTCTGTCACCCCACCACACAAGGTGTCAGTAAATATATACCCACTGTCTAAGTGTTGTCTGTCCTAAAGCATTGATATTATGCTTAGCCATGTTTCACTGTAAGATTTAATTGAAGTGATGATGATTTTAAATTGGTTCTTGCTTTCCATGCTGCTTCAAATTATTCTTTACAACCACACAGACAGTGTTCCCAATGCACTGAAGCATTTCATGTTTTCCTCAAAGGCAAGGCCAAGGATTCAGTCTGTACTTCCTAAGCACTGCCCTGCTAAATCTGGTTTTAGTTAAACCCTCTTTTTGAAGTACATGGCCATAATTAGATCTGCTTAGAGGAGACAGCAAGACTGTGACCCCAGATCTTTCCTCCATAAAGTTTCCTTTCAGTCTTCACGTAAAATTGTCTCCTGTTTGCCTCCCCCACCGCAGCACCCCCAGCAAGGAATGCACTGGCAAGTCCCTCGGAGGGCTGTGATAATACATTCCTCTTGGCTTCGGTCATCCTGGCACAAAGATGCTCTTGGCTGCTCTGCTGGTGATGTAATTCTGGGCCTGCATCACCTGCAAAGGAAACTGATCTGCAAGCAATAAAGCACACAGCCATCTTGAAACAAAAATGAGAGTGTTAATGTTAACAAGTTTTTTAAATACTTTTTTTCCTTTTAGGCATTTCTGCTTTTATTAACAAGTTTCCCCTTCTTCCTTTTCCCACAAGACGGCAGCACCAAGTCTTTCATTGGGAAGCACTTGCCTTTTTGTTTCCCTCTATTTCATGGACCTAAGCAACTGCAAAGACTGGAGTGTAATACAGCTTGGAGATTTTGTGTGTGTTACCTTTCCAGTTTGTATTTTCTCATTATTTTTATGAAGACTGTAAAATAAAGAAGATGGTAGGAAGACAGCAGGGCAGAGTATCCATCAGTCAATTACTCATTTAGAGAACAATCAAGCCAAAAATATAAAGTGTTCAGACTAATAATAATAAGTGATTTACCACTGTAAGACCAAATTTTGTGGTAAGAATAGCTCCATAGAGAGATATTGGGGTGAGGTGTAAGATCCCACACTTACACTAGGCCCATAACTGTGTAATCTGTTGATGATTCCTTTAAAGCCTGGAAATTAAATTACTTTACAGAAATAGTTTTGCAATCTTTTTTTTCCCCAAGAATTCTTAGCCATATAGGTACTCTGTTTTTTTTCTCATATGGTGATTGTTTCTCTGTCCTCGTGAACAAACTGTGACCCAAAAAAAGGAACAAGGCAGCCCAATGGGACTGTGGGAATTCAGTATTGCCTACAGTAGTTACTCATCTGACTGCACATTACCGGCTATAGTAGAATACTGAGACACTTTCTGTCTACTTTTCAGTAAGTTCATCTCTGAACTTCTAATCTCATAATTTAGAATACAAGGGCAGCAGTACAGTTTTTATTCTTTTAGGCTGACATGCTATCTGTATGGTTTGGAAATGCTGGCTATTTTCTGTAAATGTAATATAGTCACAGGGTCACAGATCACAAATTCTGTGGTAGTCTATTAAAATAAATAATTTTAAAAACCTGGCAATGACAAATACAATTTCTATACAGTTAAGTAAATCTGAAGATCATCCATTTTGTAGGTCCTGTTTTACAGCCCTATCTCACTGTAAGGCAGCGACAGTTCAAAGTTTATGTTTTAACTAATGAATCTGGTCCCAGGTTCCAACAAAATGGCTCCAAAGGTAATTTAAAAATGAGAGAACAAACAGCCACATCTGACTGTGGAGAAACAATATGAAAGTATTGCAAGTGTTACACAATGTGAGCTGGGACTAATCCAAATCCATCTCTTTACACTTGGATAGTCCTCAAAACTGTCCAGTCTTTCAGTCACTCCTGGGATTATATAAAATGGCATCATGTGTTGTTTCAGCTATTCTTCCAAAATTTTTTCTAAGTAGGCATCAGCTCCACAGCCCTTGAGAGAGAATTATTATATAAAACTATATGTAGTTCATTATTCCTGAAACTTTGCTTGCTAAAATCATCAATTCAAATGCTCCCAGGGTCAGACAGGGGGAAAAAATGACCTCATTCAAAATCTACTCATGAACTCAAACTCTGTCCAGGGTGCAATAGGTAACAATTTTAACATTTCAAGGGTCTTTGGCATGTTTCAGAGTTATTATATATCAGTTCACAGCTCTACAGAGGCCATCTTTTTAAGTTGTCATTTTTTTTAGGCAAAGAAAACAAGAATTGAATCAGGGTCATGTAGGGAAAATTGCTTCCTCATTCAGAAAGATTAGAAACAGGTTTCAGTTGAAGTGCCAGGTTTCAGTGAATTTCTAAAAAATTTAGATAGATGCCAATTATTTACAAGTACAAATATATGATAATAGGCACTCAAGCTTGGACATGTTGGATATTTGCTTTATGTTTAAATGAAAGTTTACCTGTGCAGAGATGCACAGACTAATTAGTGAAGTACATGACCTACTGCTTACGTTAATGCCCTCCTAATGTTCAAGACCTGTTCTATATGGTCCAATAATTTCCACTAAGTTGTGTGAAGAACCTCAAGATAACGTCTGCCTGGCGGGGCTATTGTGACTCAGTGAGCTATATAGAAGCTTTCCTAACCCTAAACAGATGTAATGCTTTTTCCACCTTCTTTCCCCAAGAGGGAGTTAAGTTGTCAATTCCCTTCTTCATTCCTGCAGTATCTCCAGCAGCAGTGGAAAATAATGAGTTTTATATTTGCATCATTTCAGTTTTCATTTCTTTTGAAGGCTTATATGTGGAAAAATTTTAAGACAGAAATAAAAAATCCAGGGGGTGCACATACCCAAACAAAGTGTTCCTTTGAAATTTGCCAAGGCCTGTGCAAATCTGAGGGGAGAGAAACACAAAATGTGTAATTCACCACGTATGTTTAAAGTACCTGAGTAGGTGCCTCATTATAATATTGTGTTGCCATAGTTAGTGTTTCAACTAACTTTTTAAAAACTCATTAAAACATGCCATTTAGGGTGTAAGATTATTATAAATTTCAACAAAAAAAGTCTGGTGCCTTAATTCACGTGACCAGCCAGTCAAAGAACCATATCAAATAACCCTGTGATTATGTCATTCACCTGGACCATGGGAGACTTTCAGTCCCTCAGTCAACCTCTTGGAACCTGAATCCACCTCTCTGAGGAGGCCCTCCTGGTCACATCACTAGTCCCTTGGGGTGTCTGTTCCCATTCTTCCTGGGCAAAATTGTTCTACTTTTGCAAGTCACTTACATAATTTTGAGTTCTTTTCACCAAAGAGGTGAAAATCTTCTTGTAGGTCAGTGTCTGGGTATTCAAATTCCCCCAGACACAGGAATTCACTGGTCCAGGCGGGTCACTTCATCTTCTGAAAAGGTGAGGATTTTTCACTTGTTGGTTTGGTGAATTGTGCCAAGATGTGGTCCTCTATATCTGTTGCTTTTCATAAAATGACAAAGATGGAAATGAAATTACTGATTTGAGAAAAACAAATGTTTTACTGAAATCCACATGAAACACTTTTTTCTCTTGAATGAGAGAGAATACTTTTTTTTTCTTGATACTTACTGAATTTTTGATTCAGCTCTGAAACTGAAAAATCAGTTACTCACACAACTCTGTTATTCAGCTGCTTATGTTAGGGAATGATTAATAGTAACGTAGCTGAGTATGTAATGCCCTAATGAGAAAAAATAAAGGAATGAGCAGAAAACGAGGCTAAATTATAGCAGAATGACAGCAATGCTTTCCTGATGATAGCAATTATGTCATAGCTGAAAAAGTATCTCTTGGTGACAAGTATATGTATCACAGAATGAAAGTTCCTGTACAGTTCTGTTTAAAATGTTTATTTTCAGAGGAACTGGAAGGGGATAGATGTATTCTCTTTCATCATTTAAATGTCAGTCTTTTCCTAGATGACTTAACTTGTTTTAAAATGATGCACTGCTTTCAACATTTTTTCATTTTGAAAATTACTGACTGGGATACAACCCTGGTTTCCAAAAACAGTGGGGGAAGATCAGTGTCTGTACTGGTGAAAGGCAGGCGGGTGTTGTGGAGAACGGGGTATTGCCACTTGCCAGGGGTATTGCCAGTTGTTGTTGTCCATGGTTTGTGATGTGGGCATGGTTAATCCACAATAGAGAAGAGTCTGTCCTGGTCTGACTGGCCTGACAGACCGAGTGCTGTTGGTCCAACTTGCTTTTGGTGGCAAGCACTATTGCCTTGTGCCCGTCATTAGCACACCAAGCTCTCTACATCCAGCTTCTCCAGGTCTTAGGAAATAATTAATCTGTAAACATGCCATCCTGATGCTGGATTTTATGAGCACAAAGCTGGCATTGTTGCAATTCCTCTGAAGTCAGTAGAGCACTTCTTGATTAATGGGATTAATGAGAATCAGAGCAGGAACTCTGAAATGTGTGTATGCATGTACCTGTAGAAATCTATACATGCATACATAAATGTATTACATACAGCAGCTTAAGTGGAGTTATAGCTCCTGCATGGGAGTTTTATGTCCAGAAAATTAACTTATCAACAACACATATTTCCTGTAAGATTATATTTTTATATAACTTCTATATGCATTTTGGTTCATGATAGTAATAATAATAGTAGTCGTAGTAGTAATAATAATATTAACAATAACAACAACATTCTTTTCATAATTTCTACAGATGAATTATGCCCTTGTATTTTAAATTATTTTTGGTCAGTATTGCTAATTGATTCTACCAAGGAGGCTGTAAACTTTTGCCTCTTTGTGCATGAGATATCATTTGCACTGATGTCACCACAAGATTTTTAAAAATAATAGTCATTTGTATGCTCAATGGAAGTCAAGCTCTGCAGTTATTCAGAGAGCAATACAGACATTGTAGAAAAAAATTTTAAGGCAAAGGCAAGCACAGCACCTTCTAATCCACACCTAGTGTATGAAACTTGGCTTATTTCTCCAAGCTTACTCTCCAACTTGCAACCTGAGTTTTTCCTGTCCTTTTTTTCACCATTCAAACACTCAGGAGGTCAGGACATCACCTTGGAAAGCTACAATTATTTCAGACAGAGGAGAGAAATAAAACCAGATATGCTACTCCTGGATCAAGTAATACAGGGGTGCTGGTGCAAGAGTCATGCCCCTCGTTAAGTCTTTCCTCTAATGGAAACACCTATGACTCCCATCCTTGTGTGATGGCTGTGGTCAGCCCACACCTCTGGTCCTCAGAACAAGGCCCTTGCTTTTAAAGACAAGTATTTCATAAGGCCCAAATGGGTATTCATAAGGCCAACCTCAGGTGAAAAATGATGTTCAGCTCAGACAAGATGATGGGACTACCAAGGATGTGCAACAGCAAATTTGGGCAAGGCAAATACAGATCTGCTCCAAAATCCGGTGCCTGTGAACATCCAAATTTCTAAGTGCACTGGTTGGTTTGGGTTGTTTCGTTTGTTTTATCCTCTCCTTTCATTGATTTCACTCCACATATCTATGGAATTCTTTTTTGGATGGTGCTCTAAGCAACCAGAAGTAGAAGGTTAAAATAGCAGGCTCAGACCTTGAGCGAGTCTAGCCCTTGTGTGAGGGCTGGGGAGGGGTGCAGTGGGGACAGACTGTTCTATAATGTCTCTCAATAGACACACATCTAGTGCAATCAGCAAACCTAAGAATTGCATGAGCTGTTGTAAGTAGACATGTGGCTGTCAAAGAGCTCTATGTAGGTTTAGGGGGCTTTTATTTGTTGGGTTTTTTTCACAGTTTTGACGGGTTTGTTTTTTTGTTCCTTTTTCTGGTGGGGGGAGGGGTGCTCAGTTGCACTGCACCTCCAGAATACATGGGCAAAAAGCACTAGCAAAGGTGGGGTTGTGAGGCGGATGTGGTAGGCAGGTGTGTGCTCTTTTGTGTTCAGGGTCCCATCTTGAAACTTGATGGAAATACCTTCACAGCCTTTCAGACTGAGATTTGAGGCATGGCATATTAGCATGTGGTGTGACAACCAGGGATTACTCAGTGCTGACTTTGTTAAAATCTATCAGTCCCTCTTTAGTTCATAAAAGCAGCCGCTGAGTGCTCTTCCATAGCATTTGAAAAACGTACTAAGGATTCATTATTTGCTAAGTCACTGAATACGGCACTCACAGGAAGCCACGTTTAAAAATTGTGAAGGAATCTTCATGAGATTATTTATTTTTGTCTGCTTTTGTAGGTGTGATTGTTTTATTCTTATGTCAAGTTGTGACTGAGGTGGCCAAGTATGATATAAACAAGTGCACACATACCTTGTATTTCTAAAAGTGTCTGAGACCCTGCATTGACAGAGATGAGTTTTTATACTGCCTGCACCTGAGCAATTACTTGCTCTCCAGCTGCATTGCTGTTGTACAGCTGTGTGAGCTTTTCCATGCTTGACTATCCCAGTGCATACAATGATATGAATGATGCTATTTCCTAAATCCAGATTTTAAACCTCTGCACTCTTTTTTTTTGGTACACTTTCCCATGTTTGAGACCCTCTCATGGTGGCTCGAGATACCACCACTTGTGTCGTTTGATGCTAAAATGAAGCAGCAATTCTTTGGAGTCTGTTTACTCTCGTTTTTCCTGCCCACTTTTTTTTTATCCACTCTATGAAATACATTATTTCAGTGATGTGTCAAATGGGAAGCAGTGAAGTGGACAACCTTTAGTTTTAGGTGTAGGACTCAGGTGCCTTTCAACCCCAGTCAATCACTGTATTACCTTGCTTTGAGGAGGGGTCATTGAGAAGAAGCACAAAAGAAAAGCAAGTCCAGAAAAGGTCAGCAGGAGTTAGAGCAACAGGGCAAGAACTGAACTGAGGGACCTAGAATTTAAAGGATGAGGAGTAGCAGAGAGACAGGTTTAGGCCAACAGAACAAAAGCAACACAAAGGTGAAAATTCGTCAGGCTTCATTTCATGTCCCAGACCCAGCTTGAGCAAAAGAAGCCAAGACACTCCCAAAAGACTAATTCTCTCTGCATAAACTGAAACAGGCATGGTTCTCCCTGCTTTCAAGGCCTTGAGCTCAGTCCTCCACCTATTTTTTCCACATGAACACCTATCACAGCAAAAGTGACTAATTCAGAAAAACAAGGGTGGAGCCCAGAGCAGGTAAGACAACATTAGTAGGGTGCTCTGATGGAGCACAGGTAGGTGAAGCAGCCAGCACTAACGATGGCAGGTCCACAGTGTGCAGCAAAGAAACCATCCTGCCACGTGCACTTCCCTGAGGTCCTGGACACCTCTTCCCCTGGCTTCAGAGATGCTTTGGTCAAAGTGTCGCAGTAGGCCTCTGTGAGACTATTGGTGCTTATTCACAAAATAGTGATCAAATCATACTACAAAACAGCGACTTGATGGGTCCTGCTTCAGCTGTAATCACTTTACTGTTGCACCAGTATTGGAGATGCTGAGCTTTCCCAGCTATCAGAAGGATATACACAGGTGTTAAGAAAGCAGAAAACCAAAAGGAAGGGGGTAGAGGTGTGCAACGGGAGAAAAAAAAAGTCAGAAATGCTTTTGTTAAAGTTTTGAATCCTGCTTCCATAAAAGGCAGCAGATTCTAACGTAGGGCAATTTTCATGCTGCAAAGAGAAAAATGATTTAAAACCTAAGCAGCATGACTTACTTAGATCTGAGAAGTAATAAAAAAGCCTGTGTGCAAATGTGAGTGTGTGTGTGCATACACAGTTTCTTTAACAGCTGCATGGAACAACCTGTTTTAAATAAGCACAAAGGTGAACAAAGCCAGTTGTCAGTGCAACTCACCAAATGAAGTCTTTTAATGTGCATTACGTATGCCATATAAAATGTATTGCCTGAGATATAACAGCACAGAGTCCAGCTTGAAGTCTTTTTCTCAGGCTTTTCCTACGAAGTCATGTTTCAAGTATTTACTGCGTTTATCTTCATTATTTGTATCTTTCCAAAATGCTCAATGGAACACTTTGTACACTATCTCTTCAGCAGCAAACTAAAATAAGCCTCTTCTCTCCCTCAGTATTCAAAATTTTCTAACAAGATGCCACTTAATAAATTTGTATCTGTTCCACTCAGAGTAGGCAACTGGCTAAGTAGAAAGTAGAGGTCATGTCTGACTTACCAAATGAGTTTGACTTTCCAAAAAAGGCAAGAAAACAAAAACAAAATAATGATGGAAGATTTTCACTGCTTTAAAGGTTCATGAAAAAAACCCCTTCTGATAAGCACACAGCATACCTTTTCATGTATGTAAGTAACCACAATTTTAGGAAAAGCTTTGCTTTGCACAAACAGAAATATTTGGGCTTTTTGTAACATATTAGAGAACTTGGGGAGAGTTGCAAGACCTCTGCCTTCACTGTAAGTGTTACATGTGTTTCTGCACTGAAGATGAAGAGTCAATAGAGAGCAGGGAAGTCTGCTGGAAATGTTACAAAGCCGTATTTACAGATCATTTTATAATCAGGCAACCATTTGTTACAAGTCTCTAAGATCCACAAGAGGAATCTATTGCTGTGAAGAGCTTAGGGAATTTTTAAATAGAGCAACTTATCAAAGAAATGTGTAGTCTATTATCACATCATTAAACTGTTAAACCAATTCCATCTTTTGCTTCCCAGTTACTCTCCTCAATAGCAGACAACTGCACCAGGTACACAGAATAATTTCTGACTTTGGGAGGAGAGTTGGAATTTAGGATTCCTATCTATTCCCTTCCCGTTCCCTCCAATGCTTTTATTTCTTTTTGTTTTTTTTACCTGGTCTCACAATGTTGAAAGAGCTGCTCAACTCAGGAATGTGTTTCTTGGACTACTACATCCCAATGAAAGCATGAACAAAAAGATTCATGAGCAAGTTAGATTTTCCCAGCCTTTGATGTGACTTAGAGTTGAAGATACTCTTGAGAAATAACAACATATGGAGCACCTTTCTATTTTTATATAGATATGTAATGTGATTTCTCTGCAGTAAAAAAAAAGCTGTAAATATTAAAGGCCTGTTTGACCTTAGCTGTGACATCCTACATGATCTCCCCTATAGCTCTGGTACCAGCATAGTGGCGGATACCTGGAGTAGTTGAAATGCGGATGGAGGATACTGTAATTGTAAAGTCTCGTGGTGGTACAGACATATCTCAACTAGTGCAGGTGTGTAGGCTCACCACTACCACACTGCACTTTGTCTGACAAGTCTCGCAGCCAGTTGTCTGCTGGCTCACATCCAGGCCACCTTTGCTACTCTAGATCACGTTCCCTGTTCTTTTATTTCTGAGTTGCAGAGTAAGCCGAGGGAGCTGGCAGTCTGGGGTAAGTCCCCTCTGGGGATCACTGGTGGTCACAGGTGCCACTGGTGACTGTCATGAGGCACTGTATGTGGTATACATCACCTTGTCTTAGGGACCCAGCCCGATTTAGATTTTTCTCAAGATAAGGTTGCCCAGGGCCTAAAAAGGCTGCCCAGAGAGGTTGTGATGCCTCCATGCCTGGAGGTGTCTAAGAATCAAATAGAGCAGGCCTTGTGCACCCTGCTCTAACTGGGCCTGCAAGAGGCTGGACTAGACATCTCCAAGGTCCTTTCCAACCTCAACCATTCCATGGTTTTATGATGTGGTACTCTCTGGAGGACATGCATTTCCTGATGACTCTGCTTGCACCTGTCTTGACTTAGACTGGGATGGGCTCTGCAGCATCCTCTGAACATTCCCTTTAGCACATCTCTTGCTAGGTAGAGACACTGGCAAGGGCCCTGGTCACCTTCTGTTCCTCTTGTGGCACCTTATAGTTCTGGCTGCTGGTGTTTTTCTACAAAAATTGTGATGGGTAGAGACAACCCCTTGAGATCTCTGGTGTGAGAGTCCACTGCATACTTGTTGTGATTCTGAGTTGTTGGACTTCATGAGACAGGTGATCGCTTTTAGCCTGAACCTCCCTTCTTCATGTCACATCAGTCATAGCTGACTGCTATAAACTCATGGCTGCTTTCCTAATACAATTATGAAGATCCTCTTGACATCCCAGAACTTTCTGCTCTGAGATGAGACCATGAAAACGCAGATGATGGAAGACGTATTGCTTTCAGTTCCAGCCTGGCCCAAGCATGGCAACATGGACAAAAGAAGAGCCAGAGAATATATGAGAGGACACCTAGGAGGGTTGTTGATTTGGGAGAGGTGGGCGCTAGAAATGGAGTGCAGAGGTGAGGAGAACCTGGGACTTGACAGGATGTGCAGCAGGACTGGGACAAGCAATGAGCTCAAAGCCCAGAGCCAGCTGGGATGGGGGGTGTGACCAGATACCCTGCTGCTGAGCCAGCAGCGCTGGTGGAACAGAGCCTTGCTCTCAGCTGCTGATCACAGACAAACCCATCTGTCAGCAGATAGTTTTGAAACTTGCTTGCAAAGTGCTCTATGCCTTTCTAGTATCAAACTGCCTCCAGGCGGACACCCTGCTATTGCTATCCATTATTATGTTAACTTAGAATGCAAACTTTTACGACAGCAATATAAAGGATCTAAATTCTTCTGACATCTCCTGAAGTGTCCATATAATGCCACATCATAAAATTTCAGTGGTCAATATCTATTTAAGTGTTTGCCATTGTGAATGCAATTTCCTCTTTTTAAAGAATATTTAGCTCTACCAAACAATTGTTAGGATTGCAAAGGACACATTAAGTAGAGTAAGCAGAAGATTTGTCTGCTCAATGCATGCGATCGTTTGTGTTTGCAAAATCAAACACGTTTTCTACAGAAACCTTTCCTCTGACACTGGAAAAATAGAAACATAGCGAGATGCATCAGCTTTGCACACAGGAAGAAACAATCTCTCTGTAGGACCCCCAACTTCATCTTTTGGAAAGTGTTTAGTAAATGAGGCAGAGCAATATAAAATGGAAGTGAATGATTAAGTATGTTTCCCTGGAAAATGTGACTCTACTCCTGTTGCATTTGTGTGACGGATTTCCTACATGGTGCTAGTTAAGTCATGTGAAGCAAATTTACATGGATTGTGAATGCTTTTCACTCTAAGAATGGTTCTCATTTTGGGGAGCTTGTTGGATCTGGGCTCTGATGTGCAGGAGTCTGGAGCATCCACTCCTGGGTGGAGGCAAATGGGGTTGTGATCAGAACACATGCAGCACCCACTCTGCAGAGCTCTGAAACCCACATCCTGTGTACCCTGGAGCAGGTGTTCCAACCAAAACCTTAGTCCCTTTGTGCTTCTCTCTCACACCCAGAAATTAATAATTCTGTTCTCAGCAGAGTCTGAAGAGGGTATAGTAAATAGGGCCTTGAATAAAGAGCATAAAATCAATCACTAAGCATCTGCTTTTCAAATGAGCTCCGTTCAGCCTGTGTGCTGAATGAGGTAAGGGGCCTAAGGAAAAATAATTAAAGAACATGAAATTAGATAGTTTCTCAAAAATGCAAACATACGTTGGTCCATTTTTAATGGATAATAACATTTGACATGATATGCTTTCAGTGTTTTGGCTATTAAAAGTGGAAGGTGAACAGGAAGGGAAAGAGGAAAGCAAAGGTGAAGGAGGAGAAAGGGAAGGAGAAGGGAGACGGAAGAGTGGTTTGTAGTTCCCCTTGTAAAGACTGAAAAGGTGACTGTGAGCAATCTAGGGAATCATTAGGCAAATAGAAAGAATCCCCAGTTTATGTTGTTTTGGGAACAAAAGAGCTGGTTTAGGACTTATTTAATGCAGGGTACTAGCAGAATGGTGCTTTTCAGACCTCACCAGACTCAACATTGCTACTATGCATGGATTTTCAAAAACAAACACGTGCGTATATTAAATCCACAGGGGATTTTCTTCATGTATTCATGCCTTTATCAACTCAGGTTAAGATCAGCCAGCGCGCATCAGCGGTAGTACTGCCACTTCAGACACCGGGAAGACAATAGGAAAGCAACAGAACTTTTACTGAGCCAGAGGAATGAATCGGCAGCTGGGACTGGGCAGCATCGCTTCGTGCATCCCAGTTCAGTTTAAACAAAAAGCCACTCACAAGGGTTCTCCGCGATCAAATTATTATTTCTTAATCGTTCACTTCTAAACTGTACCTCTAAACAGTGGGGGTGGCCGTCAGTAACAAACTCCTGGAAAGCGGTCCCAAAGGGAAGCGCTGGAAGGCGCGAGCCGCCGGCTCAGCCGGACCCTTTCCCCGGTCCCTTCCCGGCTCCACCCCTCGCCTGCCCTGGGGGGAGCACAACGCGAGGCGCAGCCGGCACCTAGCAGCGTCGGGGCTAAGCCGTGCCCCAGAATCTCCCTCCTTTATTCTTGTTTTGGTGGCTTTAAAAAAAAAAAAATAAAAAATCTGGTTATAAGGTAAGAGAAATTCAGATTTTTTTTTTTTCTTTTAACGTCATTTTAATTTGAGCGCTGCTAATTGCTGTGTACATGCGCACTGCGCTGGTTCCCTGGGCGCACCGGGCATTAACGTAGGCGCCCGCGGGAGGGAGGGAGGGAAGGAGGCTGGAGGGGGTCTGCGCGCAGCCGGGATGCTCGGCGGCTACGCTCCCGCCGCCGCGGCTCCGGCTCCAGCCGGGCTGGACGGGCCAGGACAGCGCTGAGGAGCCGGGCCGGCCCCGAGCTGACCGTAGCGTTGGGCTGGAGTCCTGGAGGGTGCACCTGGTGGGGCTGTGCTGCGGGGCTGCCCCTCCCGAGCAGCGCACACAGAGGTCAGGGGAGGAGAACCGCAGCCCGGAGACAGGTTTGGCAGTTTTCATCTCTCAGCTGAGCGCTGCTGCGCCTTTGCTCCCAGCTGCTGTTTGCATGCTTTCTGTGCATCCCCCTTCCTCTTCTCTGATCGCCGAAATTAATGTGGGTACCTCGACTTGAGGGGGCTTGGAAAAACTGCCAGTCCGCTTGGGATACTGTTTCGTAGTCCGAACGTGTGTCGGTCGGGTCTTCTTGAAGATCTTTGGTGCTTTTTTGATGTTAACAAGGTGCTGGAAAGGTGGCGGGACACTGAATTTAATGAGTGTTCTTATTCCAAAATACTGCCTTTAGTCACTGTTCAGTTGGAGTAAGACACTTTCAAAACAAATGAACTATTTCAGCAAACTGGATTTTAGTTTTTACAAAGTAAGTGTTAAAAACAGACTGTTGTATGTGGTAAGCAATGTGTCCTCCTAAGGAAGAAAACACTTCCTTCACTTTCAGTATGTTTTGGGAACTCATGTAGCTAAGAATTAGCAAGAATATTAATTTGCTTGTGATATAGTTTGATATAATCACTTCTCAAAAGTTAATTCATCAGTGAGAAAGATGCACTTTTTTGCATTTTGTGTTTGTCTAATATGAAGTCACAGAAAATTGTCTTTAGATTTACTAGAACAGGTAACATTTTTTTAAAAGTTTGCTCTGTGATAAAACTCAACAGCAGCTTGGCAAGTTCTGTAGTAAGGTCATTCAAATATTTTTCTCATTGCTTACCTTTAAAGTTTAATAGATAGAAAGGAGAAAGTAATACAGATGTGCTTTATTCTTTTGCTTGCCATGGGATCTGATCTCATTTACATATTTCTTCTCCCAGCTGAGATTGATATGTGGGAAGGGGTGAAGCTGAGGACTTGAAAGTGTTACCTAATTTTGAATTGTCTAATTTAAGTGTTGGGCTGGATTGTTTTGTTTCCTGGAGAGCCTGCCCACCTTTTGTCTTGTCTCTCTTTGATTTTAGCTGAAATTGTAAGTACTTAGAACTAGCAAAATTCAGCCTTTGGGTATCTCAGCCTGGCCCCAAACATGGAAGGACTCAGAAATAGTCCTGGCATGTGGAGGATTTCCCAGGGGCTGTACAAACAATCTTCAAAATCATCTGTTGTACATTGAACGAGGGGGGGAAAAGGGAACTCCTTTATTAAGTTAAACCATGTCTTGCTGGTTTACATTGTCTCACATTCCTTAATGGGCAGCAGCTTTCTTGCTACCACTAGGAAGTTGTCCAGTCTCTCTAACTTTGCAGATACAGTAGTAAACTCTCTAGGTTTGAAGTGGAAAGATGAGCTTGCGAAGGCATTTGCTTTCGCAGTGAAAATTCCCTTGGGATTGCTGGGTGAACAGCATAGAAATTATGTTGGCCCCTCAGGAGGAAGCAGCCTTCATCAGCCATCAGTCAACTCATCCTTAGGGTGACCAACTCCTCATTACTGTACTTTTCCTTAATCCCCTCCTATTGGCTTTCAAAAGATAGGTTAGAAGTGATGACATCCCATCGCCGCAAACTTTTTGGAATGTTAATGGCAAAATAGGTACTATAGCAGCAGTACAACAAATGGCTTTGTGCTAGAGCAGCAATGAGGAGCTCTGTGGATCTTCAGGCTGTCTATGAACTCAGTTAAAAGGTCCTGCAGAGACCTTACCTGTTTCCCTCCTTCCCATCCTCTTTCTTCTAACTGCTGTTGCTCCTGCTGCCAGTTTTGATAGCAGGGGAAGTAGCTCTAGATTTCCCTTGTCGTTGGCCCCTCCTGTGAGTGCTTCATTAAACACTGGGGGACACCTTGGAAAGCTTGGCTTAGTCTGTTTGCAAACCAGGAGGCTAAACCAGGGCAACACAGCTGAAATGTTGTGCCGAAATGTTCACATGTAGGCAAACCACAGAGGCAGCTCATGTCCTTCCAGGACATCATCTGCCTTGCCCCGCCTTTCCAGGCGTTCTGTGTGTACGTAAGTGCCCATTTCTATGCTAGAGATGGAAAAGGTTGTATGAGTATTTGTGATGTTTTCTCATTTTGGTGGAAATACAAATGAAAAGAGAGGTGGACACACTGGTATAATTTTCAGTAAATGTTTGGGAGGCTATTCAATTTTGCATACTCTGTTTTAAATACTCTAAAGTGAATGTTTCTTTGAGGGGAGTGGTGTTCTTTAGGAAATCACTGAGCATCTTTTCCCTGATAACCGGAACTTCTTTGTATTTTCTTAAAATATTCCCGCTTCAGAGAGTGGCTTCTCATATCAGCTATCACAGCTACGCAGGAGTTTTACAGTTCCCCGTTTATTTATTACATTTAAAATGTAGTAGTGAAGTTTATTATCCTTCAGAAAGGAAGAAATTGTCTACTGACCACTATTTGTAATTTCTTTTGCAAATGTGAACAAGAACTAATGCTTGATTTTAGCTAAGGTCTTGCTGCTGCTACTACTTTTACCATTTACAAATAAAATAAATCCTGTCTAAAATCCAGTAGTGCCCATTGGAGCTTTTCTGTTGTGAAACTATTGCAGTGTCTTTCAAAAACATGAAAATATTATAAAATCTTACTCTAGTCTGAGTAGAGACACTGTAAAAATGGTACTGTGGGGTTTCTCCTGTGCATCTCAGTGATTGTGCTTGATGTGTAGACATAAAACAGAAAAAACAATAAGTGAAGTCTGTAGCTTTATTGATAACAATGAACTGATTGGTCTTAAAGAGAATGTTAAACTACCCTTATGGCCAACCAGAAAACTCCAGCAAGAAGCCCTTCAGCCACTCTGCATTTCTCGTTGGAAGGAAGAGATACAGCCATCCATGTCCTCTGCCTCCTGTCCTTCAGGGCAGACTCAGGGACTTGCTCGCAGCAGATCAAAGCCCTGCCTGTGTTGGACACCACTTCCCAACGTACCCAATGTGCTGTTTTACAAACTGCCTCTATGCTGTAACCCAGGACTGTCTCATACAGATACACTGACAGGATAACTGGACTTTCTGGCAGCTGCGGGTGTGGTGTGGCAGGAAAAAAGGTGTGGTATTGACCAGGTTTACTTTAAGGAAAAGTTACCATCCAAACCTGAAGGAGTGATGAGCCCCAGCATGAGTAAGGCAGTCAAAACTGGTAGGGTGAAGCACAGGAATATAACCATAGTAAAAGAAAGGAAGGCACATCCCTGGAGGAATAGGGTTGTAGCTATCAGCATCCCATCGTGCCTCTGTTGATCAATTTGTAGCTTGTAGGAAGGAAGGGGAAGCAGAAAGACCTTGTGCAATGAAACACTTCAGCACCAAACCTAGAGGAAGGAGGAGATGGAGGGCCTGCTTATTGCCCATCCACTCTGCCTTCCTCCTTGCTGACTGCTTCCAGCACACCATTGATGAAAGATGTTAAAACTAATTCCACAGTTGCTCTTCCTCCACTCTGGTGTCTGCTTTCTCTGCAACCTGAGATTGGCTGTTGAAATTCCTCAGTCTCCTACTTCCCCAGCATGGCTGCGCACAGACCTCCCTCCTGCTACCCTTGTTTTGAACAGCTAAGGAAGACTGTGGAGGAATGCAGGAGATGCAGCTCCCTATGCAGCATGGACCACATGAGATTGCATTGGTAGCTTCTGTGGTCCAGCATCCTGTGCCATGCCAGCCAAGCATCTTTTTTTGTGGTTCAAAATCAGGGAACAGCATTGTCCTGGAGTGTTTGTTTTTAGCTGAGGCAGTTAACAGTTTGCACACAATCATACCTAAGGGTTTGCTACTTTATTTATCCAGTGCACTGCAAGAGGTAATGGGATCTTCTTGAGTACTGGACACCTGTAGGGCACCAGTTCTTCAAATTCTGTGGGCAGGACAGATAGTAAGGAGAGGGAGAGACAACCCAGGACTCTCGTGGCAGCAAAAGATCATGTATTCAGGGAATGACCTGGGCTGCATGCTTTGACATGATACCTGTGGTAACCCACTGAGAAACACACAGACTTAGCAGTGCTCTCCATAGAGGAGCAGGCAATGTGATCACTGTCTCCACAGAGAACTGGAGCGTATCTGCATGCTGGGGTCTAGATTCTACACCCCTGAGACTCTTACTGATGAATGCAGGTTATCCCATTGTATCCAAACATTTCTTCCCATCTCCAAAAACAATCACAAACCAAGACCACATATACAGGGACTGGGCTAGGGGTTCCAAGTGGCTAGCTTGTCAGTATTTTTGCTGTATGTAGCCCCATGTTTCATTATTATAGGTTTTGTTTTGATTTTGACCCTGAATGCATGTATTTTCAACCTTTTGACAATCCAGAGTGTAGTTGCTCTGGATAACACACTGAAGACGCACATGCAGAGAGTCTGGGAGGCTTTTACTGTTACACTGGAGCCCATGCGGTTCTGTGTTACTTAGCAAACATTAGCAGCAGCAGCAGTCAGATGAGAAGCCTGGTAGTAAATCTATTGTGAGGGTCAAGAAGGGACAACCTCACCTTGCAGTCTGCTGAAATTCCAGTTTAACCACTGAGGTATGAAAGTTGTACAAGAATGGAAAAGCGGAAAGCGTGAGCAAGCTTAAACTCAGCTTTATTTTAGTGTTTAGAAGTTGCACTGAAAAGGTGGAGAGTTTAACTGCTTTGGTAATCAGCATACAGATTTCTGTGCTGCTTTCCCATCCATGCCCCACAGAAACAGATTTTAGAAACGGTTCCCCTAGACATGGAAAACAGAAGTATTGTCAAGTATCTTCTCTGAAAGTTCACTTGTCAAATCTAAGATAGTGTAGTTTCACCATGTTAAAGCTGAGGCAGGATAAAATGCTGCATGTTTTTTTCTACCTTTCTCAACAGAGGTATGTTAGCAAATTCACCTCCATGTATTGGCACAATTACAGTGCTTTGTTTTCCTGGAGGGGCCAGGCTAGTTAGCTCTCCTGCAAGGCAGTGACAGGGCAAACGTGCTTTCTTCTCCTGTTACTCAGTCTCGTGACCGGCACTTTTTTTTGTCTTAGTTTAACAGATATTTGGTTTTTTTTTCAGTGGCTTTCTTGGCATTATTCCCCAGTAGACTCTAGGTAATCACATGGGGCCATGTTTGCCAGTGAATTATTTTGCACTCTGCTTAGCAGCCTGGCTGGTGTTTACCACCTGGAGCAACTGCTGGGTGAAAATCACACAGGCATGCCTAGGAATTAAAAATCATAGGCAGTTTTCTAAGCATCTCTAGATAGGCTTTTGCATGTGGGACAAGGGAGGCTGGAAACTTTCTATTATTTTCATGACTTTGGGATATGGGTCATTTAGAGCACCACTAGGTTAGGGTACATTGCTCTGTCTTGGCAAATATTTTGGCGAAGGGTACATACTATTTCTTTAAAAACATAGCCTGGGGCAGATGAGGAAGAGTTCTTGGCAGGAACATTTACGTGAAGCAGTGTGATAGAGCAGCCAGGGAATATATTGCATGCCAGTAAAGTTTCTTCTTCAGTGTGAAAAGTGCATGCTTTTTGAGTGACAGTGGGTCTTTTTTTACCTTTTGATATTTTAACTTGACCCATTCACCAGCTTGTCTTTTCAGTTCTTTCCAAAGAGATGCCAAAGTTAAAGAGAATTTTTTTTTTTTTTTGAGAGTAATCTCTGACCCAGCAAGGTTGGCTGTAAGGTTTGTTTGTTTTTCTCTCTCCCACTGGTTCCTACTATTCTCTTACTCCCACATTCTATCCGACTCTTGTTTTCAAATGCATTCTTCAGCCTTCTCCTTTCCTACCTACTGCATCCTGTGTTCTGCTTTCTGACTTCCTTCTCTTTTCTTACAGCTTTTCTTTCTAGTTCCTCTTTGTTCTGGTCCCCAAGGAGCAAGGAGTGAAACATTAACAGTTGCTGGAGTACCAGGTTAATATGGCTATTATGAGTTTAGAGTTCAGGTGAGGGCTTTGGGACACATCCTCTGTGTATGACATTGTGCCCCAGAGTCCTTTGAACTGCTTCATTGCTGGGGTAGCAGAGAGGAATATTATATCTGTGCTTCACCCACTATCATCTACAGTCCAGCATTTAAGATAAAAATACCTATAAAAGTCATATCTTTGCTAAGATATGGATGTTCCAGTTATTGCAAGTCAGTTAACAGGCATAAATTGGTCTACTATTATCACTTGGATGTGTGCCTCATTTATAAAAAAGAAGCTGAAAAGCTTCAGACAATGGAGTAAGCAAAGCAAGTGGATTTGAATTATCACATCTTGATAGGGTATATGGGAGTTGTAGGTACTAAGACAGTGGTTTGGAAAACACCATTTCACAGTAAATTCAGCATGTGTACCTCTTTCTAAGTTGGAGTGCTTTATTTTACAAGAAAGCTCTTAGATTGGTTGGAGATACATCCCTGTGTTATCTGTACCTCTGTGTCAATTGAGGATCACCATCCTTAGAAATCCATGCTTACAACATAGAATCAGAACCAGCCAGGCTGGAAAAGACCTCTGAGATCATCAAGTCCAACGCTTAACATGTTCAACCCTTCCTCTGCTGATGTCAATGTATCTTGAATATAAATCACAGGTATAAAATACTTATATTACTAATAATTTCTCCATGTTGCGTGGGTAAGGCTGGAAAATGTAGGTCTCTGTTATCTTTCTGAGGATACATCTGATTTGTGTATTTATTGTGAGCTTTTATAAGTGTCTGAAAATACACCTTTACAGACCATATAGAGAAGAGCATTTTCCAGATGAGGTTAACTGTAGCCAAAGGTTTGATTAGTCTGATCCTTGCAGTTCACAAAACCTACTAAATGGAAATGTGTTTGGAAGAAGAAAATTTTTAACGTAACAGCCAATGTGCTGGCAAATTTATCTTCCTGCTAATTTTGTGCGCCTGTGATGCCCAGATAGTTATCAGTTGTGTGCTAATGTAATCTTCTGTCCTGCTGGTTTATTTATAACCAGGATTGGTCTGTTTATGTGTGGCTGCATATGGCAGTTAGTTTTAATTTTTTATATTACTTTACACATTTTTCTATATGCAAGACATAAGGAGGAATCCACTGTGTAAAACAAGTTTGATATAAATGGATTGGTGAGTAGGTAATACCTGTCCTGTTGGAATATTCTGTACTTTTACCAACATCATTCTAACAGAGAAATAAGTAGAAAGAAATTAAAACCAGATGTATTTTTTATCTATACATGTGTAAAATTTCACGGTGTTTCAGATTTCTAGATGATTTTATAAATTTTTCATTTAACTTTTGTAATTTAAAATATTGGGTTTGGGAATGTAATTGCAGTAGGTAGTTATTCTGTGATTTCTTGCAAGACTACTTGAAATAAAAAAAGAAGCTAAAACAAAGGTGATTTTTAAAATTGAGAAATACACACACACACACGCATATATACATTAGTTACACGTATCTCTTCTAACTTGTTTCAGGTTGAAGAAACTTCTTGAACAGGAGAAGGTCTATCAAGCCCGAAAGGAGAAGGAACATACAAAGAGAATCAATAAACTAAGAGAAGAACTAGTCAAGCTCAAATCATTTGCACTCATGCTGGTGGATGAAAGACAAATGCATATTGAACAACTTGGTCAACAAAGCCAGAAAATACAGGACTTAACCCAAAAACTGAAAGAAGAGGAAGAAAAGCTTAAAATTATTAGTGCAAAAAATAAAGAAGATGGACAAAAACTGATGAAGTTAGAGGCAGAACTTGAACACAAAACTTCATCATTTTCTCAAGAACACGAGGAGATGACTGCTAAACTGGCTAATCAAGAGTCACATAATAGACAGCTAAGGCTTAAGCTAGTGGGGTTGACTCGCAGAATAGAGGAGCTGGAAGAAACTAACAAAAGTCTTCAAAAAGCTGAGGAGGAACTTCAAGAACTAAGAGATAAAATAGCAAAAGGGGAATGTGGGAACTCTAGCTTAATGGCAGAAGTGGAAAACCTCCGCAAGCGTGTGCTTGAAATGGAGGGCAAAGATGAAGAGATCACAAAAACTGAATCCCAGTGCAAAGAGCTGAAAAATAAACTGCAAGAGGAGGAGCACCACAGCAAAGAGTTGAAACTTGAGGTAGAAAAACTGCAGAAAAGAATGTCAGAACTAGAGAAGCTGGAAGAGGCTTTCAGTAAAAGTAAGTCTGAATGCACTCAGCTACACTTAAACTTGGAGAAAGAAAAGAATTTGACTAAGGATTTGATAAATGAGTTGGAAGTGGTAAAGACTCGAGTGAAGGATCTTGAGACATCAGAAAGCAAGTTGGAAAAGGCTGAAATAAGCTTAAAAGATGACCTTACAAAGCTGAAGTCATTTACTGTAATGTTGGTTGATGAACGAAAAAATATGATGGAAAAAATAAAACAGGAAGAAAAAAAGGTTGAGGGTCTAAACAAGAATTTTAAAGTTGAACAAGGGAAAGTTATGGATGTAACAGAGAAATTGATAGAAGAAAGTAAGAAATTTTTGAAACTGAAATCTGAAATGGAGGAAAAAGTGTCTAGTTTGACAAAGGAAAGAGATGAGTTAATTGGCAAACTGAGAAGTGAAGAAGAAAAATCCTCTCAACTAAGCTGTAGAGTTGACTTGTTAAAGAAAAGAATTGATGGTGTGGAGGAAGTAGAAAGAGAAATTACAAGAGGTCGAACCAGGAAAGGACCAGAGCATGGTTGTCATGAGGACAACAAGATTAAGGAACTCACTGTTGAAATTGAAAGACTGAAAAAACGTCTCAAACAATTGGAAGTGGTTGAAGGAGATTTGATGAAGACAGAAGATGAATATGATCAGCTAGAGCAGAAATTCAGGACTGAGCAGGATAAAGCTAATTTTCTTTCTCAACAGTTAGAAGAGATGAAACTCCAGATTGCCAAAACCAAAGCAATAGAAAAAGGTGAAGTGGTGAGCCAGGAGGCAGAGCTGAGGCACAGATTTCGTCTGGAAGAGGCCAAAAGCAGAGATTTGAAAGCAGAAGTTCAAGCTCTTAAGGAAAAAATCCATGAGCTGATGAACAAAGAAGACCAGCTTTCTCAGCTCCAAGTTGATTATTCAGTTCTGCAGCAAAGGTTTATGGAAGAAGAAAACAAAAACAAGAGCATGGGGCAGGAAGTTCTGAACCTAACAAGAGAGCTGGAGCTTTCTAAGCGTTACAGCCGTGCTCTGAGGCCCAGCATAAATGGACGAAGAATGGTCGATGTCCCTGTGACATCCACTGGCGTGCAGACAGATGCCGTAAGCAATGAAGCAGCAGAAGAAGAAACTCCAGCAGTGTTTATAAGGAAATCCTTCCAGGAGGAGAATCATATAATGAGCAATCTGCGACAGGTAGGTCTGAAAAAACCCATGGAGCGTTCTTCAGTGCTCGAGAGATATCCTCCAGCAGCAAATGAGCTTGCTATGAGGAAATCTTGGATACCATGGATGAAAAAGAGGGAAACTGGGGCTCAGGCAACTCCTGATAAAGGAGCCCGGACCCACAGTAGTCCAGCACATCCTGGAGAGGTTGTCCTTTCACCAAAACAGGGTCAACCTCTTCATATTCGAGTGACACCAGACCATGAGAACAGCACAGCAACTTTGGAGATAACCAGTCCGACCGCAGAGGAATTTTTTTCAAGTACCACTGTCATTCCTACTTTGGGAAATCAGAAGCCACGAATAACCATCATTCCCTCTCCAAACGTTATGCCACAAAAAGGAAAAGGCAGTGAAAGTCCCATGGGTCCAGATCGTTCTATGTCTCCAGTCACAATAACAACGTTCTCCAGGGAAAAGTCCCCAGAGGGAGGGAGAGCACCCTTTGCTGACAGACCTGTGTCGCCAATTCAGATTATGACAGTATCAACATCTGCAGCACCAGCAGAAATCTCTGTCTCTCCACAGTCACAAGATATGACCATGGGAAGGGCTGTCTTCAAAGTAACACCAGAAAAGCAAACTGTCCCGACTCCAATCCGCAAGTACAATGCCAATGCCAACATTATTACGACAGAAGACAACAAAATCCACATCCACTTAGGTTCCCAGTTTAAACGTTCTCCCAGTGCTGCACCTGATGGTGCGAGTCCTGTGATAACAGTGAGACCAGTGAACATAGCAGCAGAGAAAGAAGTTGTGACGGGTACCGTCCTTCGATCTCCTCGAAACAACCTGTCCTCGCGACCCGCAGCGAGCAAAGTGACAAGTACCATCACTATAACGCCTGTTACAACGTCTTCCACCCGAGGAACACAGTCAGTGGTAAGCAGCCTAGTCTCATGATGTAGTCTTCACGGTAAGGAGAGAGGCAACTGTAGTTTGGGTTTGAGACACCGGCAGGAAAACGGGTGAGGTGAGGAGAAACTCTCAACTTCCCTACGTTTGTTTCAGACATGAGCTTAATTATAAAATCAGAATTTGCCTGATGCATATATTTTTGTACCAGTATTGGATGCTGATATACTTTTGGTATTATCTCCCAAAGCAGTAATTTTCACAGGAAGTCCCTTCAAAGTTACTTTCAAGTTATTTTCATAATGGCAATCCAGTAAAATTGCAAGTGAGAGACAGAGGGACAAAGAATGATGGAGATGACAGGGTAGGAAACTGTATTCTTATTTTCAGTGAGTGCAATTTCTGAGTTTTGAAAATACTCCTCATGTTTTTTGGCCCAGCTAGCGGGTCTTTAGACTGATCATGCAGGCTGGTGTTTCTTTGGTATAATCCCATTATAGTTATAATTCGGTTAATGTCTGCTCTAATACTGAACTCCAAAGGAATAAGTAAGCAGACATATTATCGTTGCTTATAGCTCCAAGCCTCTTTCAGCTGGTGAATAGTAAAGCTTTTTTTGTTCCTCTGAACTTCTGCAGGTGCTTCCTCTAACATATTTTTTTCTGCTTTCTCTCTGGGCTTCTGTGGTGGGACCACAGCTTGCTTTTCCTATTTAAATCAGTTTCTCACCTCTGTCTTTAACCACAGTGGGCAGTATTTATTGATAATCCTTCCCCCAGTTTAATACTGGATGCAGTTTTGTGTTGCTTTAGTTGGAAATACCCTGGGAAAGAAGAATTTAACAGAAATAGAAAACCATCAGTACTGTATTAGTCCAAAAACTTACTTAGCTAGACAGAGTCTGCAACAGATGCTTAGGGGAAGATTATTTTAAGTGGGTAAACACACAGTAATGTTTCCCTCAGTGTCTGTTCCCAGTTTTTGGCAATAGGTGGTTATTTCTTTCTGAACCAGGGCCTGTAGCAACATCTTCGTCTTTAATGGACAGTGGCTGAGTTTTCTTCTATTTATTCTTTAAGTTACCTTTTGTACTCATTTATACTGTTGTTTCCACAACATCAGGGGGCAGTGAATTCAGTTGTGGGCTGTGGAAAAACTGCTCTTTTGTTTAATACCTTTTATGCAATACCTTCATTGTTTATAGCCTCTTTCTTGTATCTTGACAAATACTGAATAGTCATCCCCTGTTTGTTTGTCCATGCAGCTCAGGAATCTGCAGCCCCCTACAACATGCCTCTTCAGCCATCTCTTTCCAAGCTGAAATATCGAAGTGTATTTAAGATACACTTCCACACCTTTGCAGAGAGTATGCCATTCCCATGTAAGCCTTCTGACATTAAGAAAATGTGCATCCATCATACAGATCTGTTTGGGGTTGCACACGTACTGTCTCTCCCCCCACATATATAATGTATCGTTGTACATTTACTGTACAGTGCTTTCCTCCATGTTAGAGGCAACTGTTCATTTTTTAAAAAGTCTTGAATTAATTAATTTACAAACTTTTTTGTCTCTCAGAAGCTTGGAAAACTTGTTTTTAAACTTTTTAACTAGATGTCTGTCTCTGCTGTGATGATGCACTGAGCCATGGCAGACAAAACTTTTCTGGTTTGTTTTCTTCTGGCTAAAAACTGGCTTCTTTCTTCACGTCATCCTCCCTGATTTTGAACGTAAGGAAAATAGTTCAACCATAAGATTTACTTTATCTTATGCTTCCCTCTTCTTTTTAATGTCCCTAGTCAGATGAGCAGGTAACTTTGAACAAGACCAAATGTGCCTTTTCCTCCCCAGTTCTCCTGGGGAAAAAAAAAAAAAGAAAAAAGAAAACAACAAGTTGCATATTCTCCATTTGTTTTGCAAATGACAACTTTACAAACAGTCAGAAAAAAACAAGTATCTGATCATTTACTCAGTAACCCTAGCAGAAACCAACATTGATACAATTTTGGGGCTTTAATAAAATCAAACAAGACAAAATGATACACAGCTGCTTTCTTTAGCTCACTGGGTTTAATTTGTGTTTTAACGTTCCTCATACAAGATGCTTTGTACAGTGTGCTAATGCAGTGCCAAGCTACAAAGGGGAAGTCTGACATTCCTAGCTCTCATCTGTTCTTATAACAGAACTGCAGTTACTGTTTTCCTGTTTGAAAAGATTTTGTTTTTCCCATTTCAGTTTATAGTTATCTTCAGTACTGCAGGTGCACACACAGTACTTTTAAGTGTTCAACCTGAACTGTGGTGTCTCTCTGCATATGTGAGTCCAAACCCAGAGTCTGTGATTTCATTTTGGACTCTCATGATTTTTGAGTCCCGTGAATCCCATGGATTAAGAGGGGTTCTGGTTGTATTGATTTACACTGACATACACTCTATAGACTATCTAGAGTTTTATATTTTATATTTTATTATATAAAATGAGACCCTGTCCAAAGAAAGACACAGGCATCTGAAGGAGTGCATGGGAAATTTTTGAGCACTTAGTCAAAAAGAATCAAAAAAGGTACCAGTCAATGACAGTATCTCCACTGGCACCTGGACTCACTGGACTCAAATGTTTTGGAAGTGCTTCATGTTGTGCTGCTGGACAAGCCCAGGGTTGGCCAGCTGAGCAGCAGTCCCACAGGGGTCTCTATGGCAGGAGCTGATGTGATGGAGACTATGTGATCAGTTGGACTGAATTCTGCATTTAACAGAACCATCACCACTTTGATGAAAAAAAAGGAAAAAGAACCAAACCCTAAAATGGTAATTGCCTTTTCTATGGCAGCCTGTGGATTTGGACAGTTACCACAGCAGTAGAAAAAAAGGGTGTTGGTTCTCCTTACCTTGACTAGAATCAAACCCACTGCTAGGGAGATACTTGAACTACCCTAGCAGACCTAAGAGATTATTTTTTTATTACAGGTGGATCACAGAGGATATGGAGACCAAAATGAGCCTGAAACTGTAGCCTGGTTGTTAGTCTTGCCTTAGCACATTGGCCCAAATTCCTGTTCCCAGGACAGTTCATACAGTTTACAGTAAAAATCCCACAGAATAAAACCAAACACTCTTTGTGGACAAAACCCCAAACAAACTGTGGTGCCTATATCCTGTTTTTTGATTCAGGCCTTATATTTGGTTGTAGGATTGCTGGTGAATTTAGATCTTCTTTGGCTACCGGGATAGGTGTCAGTCCTATAATCACTTAATCCTTGTGCTCCCCACCTCCTACAAGCCTGGCATCAGTGCCAGCTGTTTATGCTGCCAGGGTACACAGTGACTTCAGTGCCCTGCAAATCTGCAGGAAGCAGAGGGAATCCTGGCTGCAGCAGAGCCAGCGTAGTGGCACAGCACCAACCATGCAGAGCGTCCTGTGACCAGGGCAGGAAGGCACAGCTGAGAGGCTGTTGGGTGCCAGAGCGAACTGGACACACATTTAAACAACTGTAAGGCTGCTTTTATTTGGGCAGCGTTTAGTTTGAGGTCGGCATTTAAATGTAGCTCTATGTAGGTGTCCCAGATACGCTCTAAGCATCTGCTAAAGCTGCTGGAGATCCAGGGATCAGCTCACTTGCTCGTGCAGAGGTGTGTGGTGCTGGCTGTGTGTCCTGTGGCAGTTGAGACACATACACAAAGCTGGGAGGTATAGCACAGACATGTACCTTTCTTCTGTGGCAGCTGACGGGATACCTCAGAGGGCACAGGATGCCTCAGTGTGGGCAACTGAGTCAGCCTGTAGTCATCAGTCCCCTTGTCAGCACTGAGGCCTGTGTGCTGGCCCTGTGGAGACTGGGGTGATTTCAGCTGAGATGTGGCTAGCTTCAGCGTGAGCTGAATTGCCCACTGGGCTCCATTGACTGTATTGGCTAGATCTCCAGTCCTGCCCTTTCAGGAATCAATTGCCTAAACGTACTTTTTTAGTGTCATTTTAAGTGCCTACCTAACTTCCAGCTGCTATATCAGAGATTGCATGTCTCCTTGGGTCCTGTGGCCTATCTGTCAGCTCTGTGCACACAGCTTGAGTAGTGCAGGGGATCTCAACTGCACTAGGTGTCTGTTGGTCACTGAACTGGACCTTTTCTGTCCAGGACAAGCTGGGCCCTGATGTGATCATGAACAAATGCTGAAAATCACCTTTGTTCTTAAAATATTCCAGAAGTCAATGTGCGCATGAAAGCGCTGGTGTGTGTCAGTAAAATGAACTAAGCAAGATCTGTTACAAACTACTAAAACACGCTGAATGTTTTGTACATTCAGATTGCTTTTCTTCCTTTAATGGGACCGTCCTTCACAGGTTAATGCACCTGCCAGTGTCCTCGGTTCGGGCTGATGATTGTCTGAACCAGCTTAGCAGCTGTGTGTGTTCAGCTCACTCTCAGTAATGTCTTTAGTAACCTCACTCGGGTCCCTGTGGTGTTCCAACACCACGTACTGCCTCACTAGCTCAGAGCCAGCCCACATCACCCAGCGTCCCAAGGGGTCTCATCTCGGGTGCTCCACGCCAGCCGCATAAGAGTTCCTTTCTGTTTGGAGCCACATTCCTGGATCAAGCAAAAGGCAGCAGCTTACAGACAAACAGGGCTGGAAGGAATGGCCTAGAGCTTGGTTTTTGGAAGGAATGGCGAAGAGACAGACAGCCGTGTGGGTTTTCTGGCAGACAGGACTGACACAGGGGAGAGTGTCCTCTGCTTGCCTGCCCTGTCACGCACCAGTGGGGACTGCCGGCTGGAGAGGCACCTTTGTGCCATTTCACTTCGGCAGCTGCATGTGAAGCAGGCATTAGCTTCCATATGATGAACATGTCAGTATGCTGTAAGGAAGGCAACTAAGAAATTTAAAGCAAGTTAAGAGTTCTTTTCAGAGTGCTTTTGAGTGATTTAGGCTTGAAATGAGTAACTTGAAAGCGCCCAAATCCTCAGTTAATAATTTACATGTGAATAAAGCTGAAGAAATGCCTGAGATTCCAGCTACTCCATTTGATTGCCTCATGTTTACACACTGTGGAACTCTTTCAGGGAGTACAAGATGTTTGTCATTTGGGTTCCCTGGGATGTTGACATATTTTCCAAGGCTGATGGAATGCATTTGCATGTTTTTCCCTACAGAATTGTATGGGCCTAACTTGTTTTGACATCTACATGTGAGTTCCATATTAGCCTTTACACTGCTATTGTAAATGTTGCTCTTAGTTATTGAAAATGGCTTCCTTCCTGTCAGGCAGACTGCATTCAAGTTTTCCAATTGTGATTTTTTTTGAGTATACACATGGGGTTTTGAACTGTTCCTAGAAGATTAAGGAATGGTTTTCCTTTGCATACTCAGGATGCAGACAAAGCTCTGATGCTACTGTCTGAAAAATGTTTGAGAGAGAAAAGTGCTCCTTCGTTGAGCATTTTTAAGAGCATTTTCCAGTAAACGTGAAAATACATGTTGCAGCTAACACGATCCGTTACAGGGTTTAGTAATTTAGCAGATGGGCCTAATTAGAATTCCAGGACCTTATGAGAATTGTTCGCTTTCATGAGATCAAAATATTAATCCATTAGCTGAACAGAAAACAGTCAGATGTGAAAGTCAGACGAGACACTGAAGTTGTCACCATTAATGTTTGTGTCTGTATTGCACACTGCAGGAGATAAAGCCCACTTTCCTTTCAGAATTACCACATTTAGAAGTATTCTCTTTAGGTCATGGTTCACAGGGGGTATCTTCCAGTTTTGACCTCGCAGAGTACGTGCATCATTATCTGGCCAACAGAGACAGAAAATGCAATGGGCCCTTTTGAATCTTTTTATCGTATCTAAGTACTCCTTGTGCATTTACAGGATGGGATTCAGTTGCCTAAGCATATGAATTGATTGCAATTTCAAAGCTATGGGATAGCTGTCTCTTTCAAAGCTATGGGATAGCTCTCTCCTGGCCTCCGGCTCAGGCTCCAGAAGGGCACATGACCCATGTTGGATCTGCCAGCCCCAGGCCAACCACTTAGGCCATTTTTATATTCTTTTTTTATTTCTGAAGTACTCACACTTGAGGATAAGTGTGCTTGGTAGGCTGTTGTCCAGGGCAGCAGATTGGCAGGAACAGTAAAATGACCATGTCCACACTGCCATGAGGTATCCCTGGAAATTTGGGTTGGCTGCTTTGCCTTCATGAGAGTTCATCAAGTTGTGGGCAGCCTTTTCCTACATCCTTCCTGCCACAGCCATAGGAAAAGGAAATCCCAATCTTTTCTCTGTCTCTTTCTCTCACCCCCCCTGCTCTTCCAGTGCAGAAATAAGTGGCCCCAGCCATGACCCCAGCATACTTTGGGAAGTAAAATTCAATTTTATCTATAATGCTGAGCGATCATGCCCCAGTTCTGAAAATATGGCAGTTACCCTGGGTTCAGCATTAGCCTCACATGGCTATACTGTTTTGTTAGTCTCTGTACACAATGCTAATATTGTACCTGTCTGACAACTAAGCCAGTGTTCTGGTATCTTCTAAGGTCAGCCTGCACCGTGTTGTGCTGTGAAATGGGAGTTTTGCAAGGATTCCCATCCTGATCCCATCTTGATCCAAAATACTGGACCTCAGATCTAGGAAACTCATTTGATCTCAACTGTACGTTCAGCCATATTCTAGCAATATGTGCCACAGCCAGATTCCAAATGTGAACGTTACTTTGCTAATGGGTATGATTTGGAATAGTGTCGCTTAAGAGATAAAGGAAGAACCAAAGAAAAGTGTAAAGTAAGAATATATGAGAAGAAAAAGTCCTCCATTCATGGCATTTTTCTCTGTCTCTCTCTTTTGCAGACAGGACAGGATGGGTCATCCCCGAGACCTGCACCCACCCGCATTCCTGTGTCAAAAGGTATGAAAGCAGGAAAGCCAGTAGTGGCAGCCCCGGGAGCAGGAAATGTGACAAAATTCGAGCCTCGTGCCGAGACTCAGTCTATGAAAATAGAACTGAAGAAATCTTCAGCCAGCAGCTCTGCCTCCCTGGGCGGGGGTCAGGGCTGATGGCAGTGGCTCAGGGGGTACGTTCTGCAGGTTTTACTGCTCCCATGGAAGTCAGCTCCCCTGTGTGTGTAGTTGCTCACGTTTGCCTGTACTAACGAAGTCCTGCAGCTGTCACTTACAAAAAACTAATAAGTGTGTGCACTGACTACTTAAGTAACAACATCCTTTTGTTTTCTTGAACTCATTTAAAAGAGGGAAAAAAAAAAAAGCCATCATAAAAGCAGTTCTTGTATGCCAGGAAGATTTTCAGTCTAGGAAGTGAGAATGGTGCAGCTACACTAGGTATTAATCTAGGAATTCCTAATGATGGACTTGGTCTTTTGAAGGAAGTTTGGTCACTTTTACTGGTTGTCTTCCACCTTAACGGATCACTTTCCACCGTTGCTGCTGCATGGGACACTTTCCTTCCTGCCTGTGATCACATTATTGAAATGCCACTTGGCCTAGGGAAGCAATGCCGGGAGACAGTGCACTTGAGGCCCTGTCTTACTGAAAGCTACTGTACCTCTCTTGAGAGAGGATGGGCACTGTGTGACCCGCCTTCTCTCTAGGAGCCTCCCATCCAAGTCAGTGTTTCTCAGTGGTGAGGTGCTTTCTCAAGATAGTTACAGAATTCAGGGGCATAGGGATGTAGCACAATGTTTGGCAGCAGCAGTGCTAAGCACCAACTTAATTCTTCCGGGGGGGTTAACATTTGTAGACAGTACTCAAAACCAGGTCCCTGACTTACACACACTGGGTACTGCCAGCTCAGAGGAAGCTGCGTGAGCCAAAAAGTATTTAGTCTTTAGCGAAAGCTGAAGAAACACTGATCTGGCTAAAATCAATACAGTCCATTTATGCCTGCTCCAAAGAGCAGTAGCGCTATGAAGCAAGCCACTCCATTGACCTGACTAGGTTTTCAGTTGTTGTTTTCTTTGCTGGGGTCTTATAGTTAAACCTTAGTTGTCAAGCATCTGTATGTCTTAGAGGGGAAGTCAATACAGACTGCTGGTGGCAGGAATTGGTATCTAAAGGCACAGCTCAGGTACAGACAGTGAAAGAGAGAGGAATGATAAGAAAGTTACTTTAATTTTTCAGTTCTTTACAATATTTTGTCATAAATACGGACTGCCTCACAATGCCATAGTGATTCATTGTTTTTCCTTCCCTCTTTGCAATTTCCTCATTTATATGCTTGCATTTTTTAAGCATGTTCTAAGGATTTGTTCCAGCATGGAAATAGTGTGGATGCCCATGATTGTCACGATTGTTTATTTAATAACAGTAAAGTTATTAAAGGAGATTTCCATTAAGTGATCAATTTCCCCAGAAGAAAGTCTCAACCAAAAGAAATGGAGCCAAGCAGACCGATAAGTGATGGGTTTAAAGTTTGTATAATGCTTCAACCATCTCAGCAAGCTGTGAAGGACCCAGTGGTTGAAACAGCTTTCAGAAAGCAAGGCGAGGAGACCACCCATAAATAATAAATACAACTCACAGAAAGGAAAATGCACCAGTGGGTGAAATATGAAATATCTTTCTGTCTGGGAGAAGAGATTTGATGGAAGAATCTGTCACAGAAGGTCAACAAAATTATATTCAAGCAGTGTTTAGTTTTCAGTTTGTGCTTTGCATTGCTCTCCAGTTTAAGATCCAGATATAACAATTAGCTGACCATAAAGGTGGTATGTTATTATTCATATGAAGGGCATTTTTTTCTTTGCCACATCAAAAAACAAGGAGGTTGGTTTTTTTTTTTATGATGTAGTACCTACAATACCTGTTAATTTTAAGGTTCTGGTTCCTGTGACATCCAAAAATCAGATTAATATTTGTAGCATTTTTCCTAACACCCTATTCAGTATTTCAGATAAAACTTGGAAACTGGAATTATCAAGCAATGTGAGTTACTGTTTCAGAAATACATCAGATGCTCTCAAGTAATTCTTATCACTTGAAAGCCTCAGTATGTCAATAAATTGTTGCTGAGATCTTACTGTTCTTGTTGTAACACGGACTTTTTAACAGATGTTTGAAGAAAACACATTTTTAAGAGCTTTTTGCTGGATATTCACTCTAAATACTGGCACTGAAGCAAGTCTTAAGGTCAAAACAGTCATTTAAATAATATTGCAAACATGAGCCCCAAGCTAATGTGGCTCGATACAGTGATGAACTACAGCTGCCTTAAGCCTTCCTTATGTCAAAGAAACTTAGTTCCTTAGTTAACTGTCACTGCACTCAGGGCAATGTTCTGTGCGTGCCTGTGGTTGAAAAATTTGTTTTTCTTTGAGGTCTAAGAAAATAATTCACCTGAAGAAACAAGCCAGCCTCACAGTACCTGAAATCCAGAGCACACAAACTGGTTCAACTAGAGCCAGAACTGCAGGCACAATCTGGGGATTGCTCCTGTGGAGTCAGAAGGATTTGATGAGACAGATGTGAGAAATTCCAGACAGGTCAGACTGAGGATCCTGTTATTTTTCCCAGGGGGAGCACAACAAAAAGGAACTTTCCCTCCACAGCAGAAACCTAAAGAGTTGGAATCAGGCAGCTGGTTTAACTGTTAGCTAAAAATAGGTATTTAGTTATAATTTTTAACATCTGTTTTAATTGAACTTACACTAGTTTCCTAAAGGCAGAAGAAGGCTAAGATGAAGAAAAAAGAAAGCTATAGTTCAGAAGTCTTAAAATTTGAAGTGTAACTGTCTGTATTATGTTGGAATTTCCTCTAAACCTGAAGGCACTTATGTTTAGTGACTACAGTAAAGTTCTCCATTCAGTAGGTCAGCTCCAGAAGGCAGTTTAAACAACCAAGTCTGAAGACAGTGCCTAAGCCCCAGAGGCATCCTGAAGATCCTCCTGATGTTCTTCCACTGCCCTTGTCTTGTCAGTGTTCCTGTTGTAAGTTAACTCTAGCACTGCAGCCTCTGAACCTCCCCAAGACCCATAATCCAGGTATTCCTGTATTTCTTCTAAGGGCTTCTAAGTCCTGTCTTTGTCACCTCCAGCCAAGAAAGTACTTAGTCACTCAACATGTGGTTGTCCCTTGAGCTGGCACAAGTTTTTGAACTTAACTGGGGGACTGATCTTAATTAAAAGGAATCTGGCAAAAGGAAGAAAGGCTACCTTCAACATAGCTTAGTTCCAGGCTCTCAGGCCAGAAAAAGAAAAAGGAAGGCCCAGGAAACCAGGGGCTGATTTAAAGTGACTGTGGAATCATGAATGCTTGCTAGTAGATAAATACCACAGAAATGCAGGGGTAGTGCTGCTTATTTTAAAAGCTTTTGACTGAAACCTTTTTTCAAACGTAGGAGACAGATCCCCCTTCTCACCAATATCTGAGGAGACTCAAATGCACATCAGCTGCAGGCAGGTTCACCAATGGCACTGACAGACTCAGTGAGGGGGGGAAGAAGGTGGCATTCTTATTCCCTCCTTTGAAGGCTGTGCCGTTCTGCATGGAGTGCTTCAGTATTCACTGACCAGAAACAAGTGAGTGGTTGAGTGATCAGGATATTGAACTAAGAGGAGGGAGCCCCCCTGTTTTCATGTCCCTGTTCCAAAGGCTGCCTTTGAGCCCAGCCTTTTGTGGAAAAAAAAAAAAAAGCTTGTAAGATGAAGTGTCTGTGTTCATCCATCGTTCCATCTGTCCTTCCCTGATGAATAACACTGGACACATCAACCAGTTTAAACCAAACCTAACAAAGCAATAGGGGTCTCCAGAATAAGAAGTTCTTCCAGTTTAATGAAAACGGTGGCAGAGAAGAGGAGCAAGATCTTAGCAGTGCTGCACTGCGCGGAAGAGCGGAGCATGAGCTCACCTTCATACAGCATCAAAGAATGAACACAAGAGTGTGATGTCAGAAGTACCACAAGAGCAAGCTTTGTTCAAACCTCAGATTTGACAAGGCAACAAAGAATCAAACTGATACAGCAATCCATAGGAAAATACTAGGGTCTTTATTTACAGGACTTTTTTGTATTCTACATTAGTGGATTATAATGTGGAAAACAAGCTTTCCTAAGTGATCATCTGGAATCACTCATCCTCATATTTTCTCTCTCTTACCTTTTTCTCTGTAATTTTTTTTGTTGTTGTTGTTTGGTTTGTTGGTTGGTTGGGTTTTTTTATGAAGT
This sequence comes from Oxyruncus cristatus, assembly GCA_013399855.1. Taxonomy (NCBI): domain Eukaryota; kingdom Metazoa; phylum Chordata; class Aves; order Passeriformes; family Cotingidae; genus Oxyruncus; species Oxyruncus cristatus. Next base: position 1,006,701 of record VXAY01002775.1, read on the forward strand.
GGAACAGTTTCAGTAGCAAAACACACTCAACTCAGAGTCATAATGATAGTTACAAGGCTTTGTCAGGAAACTAAGAAGGCTGAGAACCAATCTTTGCATTTTTAGTTGTTTTCAACATCAGCTGGAGAGATATCCTGTTTTGGCTGATGGCATGGCCATATAAGCGGTTGTGATAACTGAAGCCAAGCAATGGGAACATAGGGCTTAGGACAGCAGTAAGGTGGAGAGGGGGAAGAGCAGGGAGAATCACGAGCAGCATACGTGGAGCGAGAAAGTGCACCCTCAGTTCTCCAGGTGATCTCTCTGATTTAGTGCCTAATAAGTCTTCTACTGTGTTTCCTACATTGGATGCCATCACCGGAATTACTGCTACATCTGAGTCATTAGCAGATCAGTACCTTTGAGTAAGTGTGACTGAAAATGAAGGAGCACAGAGCTTCAACCCTCACGCCTGAGGGATTTCTCTTAAGATCGGTAAACATGCTAAGTTAATGCTAGAGGAAACCCAGATTTTTGTTTATTTTGCCCACCATTTTTCCTTTTGTGACACCCATTAGTGTGATTTTTCAAAAATCAAACAACGCTTTGTGACTCTTCTGAATATGCCCATAGAATATGCATGTTGCTGTATTTAAACTGCAAACCACTTACAGCACATAGTAATTAGCATCATGTGAGTAATCTCTAAAGCCACATTAATATATTGATTCATGCCAGCTGAATGCCAAGTCATAGGTCACTGCCTGAAATACACTACTTAGGTTCAAAAACAAGCTCAACATTTACATGAATATTCAGTAATTCTGATCAGATGTGGAAGAGGATGTCTTTAAAGAGAGTAAGCTACTGTCCTGCTGGGTTTCAGGTACTTGGCATAAACTGCAACAGCCAGGACAATTTTCAGACCAATTATGTGTTCCCATCACACATCAGTGGCCAATTTCATTGAGTTGCTTTGAAATACGTAGTTTGCTGGCAGGAGTTTCTGTGAGCTCATCTTTCAAACTTGTTTTCGTTTAGGGGAATGGCTCTCTCCCCTACATCAGTGTGAGTTATCCTTGTTCCCTTAATTTTGCTTGAGCTCTCTCAGGCAAAACTATATATGCAACATTTCTCATTACAGATGTTAACTTCACTTTGAATCTTACTCCCTATGCACTGCTCTTAACTTGGCTTTTGTTTGAAAAGTTAACTACTGTGAGGTGCAGAACTACCAGCTCTGGGAGTCAGGTGTGAAACACTCAGGCGTGAATCTTTCTCCAAACAAAAAAACTCTCATTGGGATTTTAAAAATAGAATTACTGATGTATGTACTCTTCTGTTGCTTGGGCATGTGCTGTCTGTTGCACATACATTTTTGTATTATCTGGTGTTACTTGTATATACTGTAAGAAGAAATTAAACTTTGTACATTAAAAAATCATTTTATGTGCTTCATTATATGAACTGGTATCCTGATGCATTTCCTGGAGAAGTTCTGATTTACATCAGTGGGACTAAAAGCAGAATTAGCTGTTTCACATTAACTTCATTTTCTTTTCCTGTCATTAAAATAAATTGTTTAAGTTAATTCATAGCTCCTGGAAATATTTACATCTATAACCCTAAAAAAAATTATGTGATCATATCATTCAAATATAATCATATTCCTACAGAGGCTGGTCCAAAAGAACTCTTATAAAATATGCCCTACTCTAATTTTAGCCCAGTAGCTGCTCAGACACCTCTCTTAGTAACTACAGTATGTGTGTGTGTATAATATATATGTTTATATATACGTAAGCATTTAAAATACAAACAACTGATGGACAGTTATTTATTTATTTTTTAATTATTTCTTTTACTCTTTTATGCAAAATTGATACATTGGGCCTGTAGGAGGAAGACTGAGAAACCTGCTGTAGTTTTGCTGTTCATTCAGTGACTGAGCCTTAACAAGGAGCATGACATTTTTTTGCTACCCATTTAGTTTTTAGAATTTTGTGTCTAAACTCCGTATTAATATATAATGTGCATAGTGAATATTAAGAAAATAATTGTTTCATATAGAGTTCACATGACTCCCATTGAAATTAGGGAAGAGTTCGCCTGAGGTTATGGTCTGATATTATATAAATGCAGCTTTTAACATCATATTCTACAAGAGCTTCAAGCTAGAACAGCACCGGTTGTAAGGTAAATTCATACAGTAGTCTGTGGTTCTTTCACATTCACTGCTCAAATGTGGTAGAACTGGTATACATATCTTGTTGGAAATCATTTGTTAATGATAAATTGTATGGAAAATAAATACTTTCAGTCTGGGAAATTCTATTATTTCATTTGCCTTAACGTATTTTCTTGGATGTTGCCTCAGCGTTGCTTTTCTGATTCACGAATCAGCACTGTGATCTGCCATCTAGTGGCAAAGTTCTGGCACTAAGAGTACATGGAAAATATTTTCATTTTTCTTTCTTATAATGTAACTTAAATATCTTGCAAATATTAGTAAGGAAAAAAGGCAGGAGTCAATAAAAATGTCAAAGGCAATAATGATTTGATTAGTGTCATTTCTTGAGTTGTGTAAATCTTGAAAAATCTTAAGACTATTAAAAAGGGAAGGAATCTTAAGAAAAATAATTTCCTGCATAAAACACAGTTTTTCAGAGAAAAATGTCATTGATAGCTAAATTCTTATATTAAAAAAGTTGCCTGTAAGAGCCGTGTATATAGAATAGAAGAACAGACCAGGTCATTAGTACTTCAGCAGAGCCAGGGATTAATCAGAATCAGGGCCTCTTATATTACATATAGGGCAAAGTTAAATCCAGCCTTTTGAAGAAAAGGCCAACACTTAGCATGCTGTGGCTGAAATTTATCCCCATTAAAGTCAGTAGCAAATTCAGGAAGACTTGCTGAATAAATCCAGCATAGGTTTCTAAGCCAAGTTTAAATAAAAAAAAAGTGAGAAATGGCTCCGGACCTCTTCCTCATCTCTAGTTCATAATTGCCACCAAATTTATGATGAATTTGCTTAGACAGGATACAAGACACCCAACTCCAAGTCTTCCTTGTGGAACTGGAACTTCAGTGTCCCTGTGGTTTAATCCATTCAGCTGTATTTCTCTTTTCCCTATGGACAACCAAATGATGGTCTTAACATTGAAGTATAAGCCAAGGGCCTCTGGGCCTAGACAGGAACTAATTTAGTTTCCCTCTGTAGCATCAGCCAGGACAGTTTTATCAAGCAGTGATGTGAGAGTAAGTCTGTGAGACATTTCTAGAAAAATGCCTAGCACTGCCATTGTAATTGTTCTTCTTTAACGTAACTTGCAATGAATGCATTTGCAGTTTCATAAACCCAAATGTTTTGCTCTCTTTTCTTTTAGAGAGTGTCATCATTCACCAGTTACGCATGAACTCTAGATGAGTTACGGCCCCGCTAGAGCTCCCTGTGTGCACTACCCTCCGCGCCCGTGGGATGGATCACTGTAAAGCTCCCTGCCATCAACACCAGGGTCACTTGTGCTACTGACTATTTGTGGAAGTATTAGTGCTTCCATTAGATTTTATATATTTTTTTTTCTCTTGGTAGAGCTTTAAAAATGAAGGGCCTTGCTGGCATTTTGAAAGTACCTAATCAGAGAGAGAGAAGCAGTCTTTCTGACGGCTGAATTTCACTTTTACTTGCAAAGCCTAAGGCATGTGCTTGATTTTGTTTGATATTTGCCATATAATTTATTTTTATAATACAGTTTGTAAAGTAACTGTCCCAAAGTTCAATTCCTGTTGCTCATGGCGCATTTATTTGTAGAATACACTGTTAAATTTGCAATTTGATATTTTTGTAATAGAGAGTATGTAAAGAAAAATGTAACTACAGCAATGTTTTGAGTTTAAATGGAAAAGTATTCAGCACTGCTGTATGGAATTTGTACTATTGCAGAATATTTCTTGCACTGTGTGATGGTTTGGCATAAAATTAGGTATTAAAGTCCAATGCCTTGAAATACAACCAGATTTGCTCATTTTAAACAATGTAAGCCAGTTTTTAAAGCTGTGATTTTTTCTATGTAAAGTATGTTTTTACTTCTGCCTGTACCAAAAAAAGGTTGATTTTCATTACACTGTAACTAATAAATTTTCACAACTATGCAAATATAATCAAGTGTTTGCATTTTAACTCCAGTTACTTAAGGTTGGCAGTGCCCATCTATGTCTTTGTTTATGGGGACAGAATTATGGGTTTGGAAGCACCTTTTTTCTGACTTGTGTCTCATACAGTGTCACAGTGATGTGCAGAGTAAAACTGATTCATAGAATCCTAGAATGGTTTAGGTTGGAAGGACCTTAAAGATCATCTAGTTCCTAACTCACTGCTGTGGGCAGGGACACCTTCCACTAGACTGGGTTGCTCAGAGCCCCATACAACCTAGCCTTGAACGCTTCCAGGGATGGGGCATCCACAGCTTCTCTGGGCAAGTTGTTCCAGTGCCTCACCACTCTCACAGTAAAGAATTTCCTCCTAATACCTAATCTAAACTGTCTTTCAGTTTGAAATCATTCCTCCTTCTTCTGTCACTACATGCTCTTGTAAATAGTCTCTCTCCATCTTTCTTGTGGGCTTAGAAATTAAGGAGAGGTATCAATCACTAAGCTGTTAATGTCTTAATTGTTTCTAATCTTGTGCATCACAGCACTGGCAGAGATGTTTGACTGGTACAGTCAGAATCTTTAGTCCTGGACTAGCAGGACTGTAAAAATTAGACACCATGCACTCTGCATGTGCTGAAGGTCCCCTTTACACTGGTGGCTGTAACTTCTCAAGTAGAATCCAGAGAGTTCTGTGGCAGCTATATTTAAGATGATTTTTGAATTAATTATATGTAAAGCTACATACAACCCAGGCAGAGGCATTTTTTTTCTTATACATTTCATAATTATTTTTAATATAAGTCATTGGCACATATTTAAAATACTGCAGATTTTTTAATTGCAGACAGAAGCTACTGGGAAAAACGTGTTTTTTGGAAGGGAAAATGGTGATGCTTGAAGGAGATGTGCTGTGAGACGCCAGAAAGAGTGCATTAACTCAGCATCCCACCGGGATGACTAGGTCAGTCCATCTTTGAAGCTGGAATATTGCACTGCTTTGTATTCATTTTGGTCTTCAGTGGAGCCATGGGAGCTGTTTTTCCCTCTACATACGAGTTGTGCAGCAAATGCTGACATTGTAGAGAAGCAGGATATTCTGGGACCTGTCTTGGAGTTGATCTCCATTGTAAAGTGTTTGCTAATACAGCTATACTGAGGAATCAAAATAAGCGCTGCTTATCCTGGCAAAAGAGTCATTTTGTTGGTATAACTTATGCTTAGCTAGTACACCATGTTTTTTAAGGACTGGGTCTTCTTGTACAGCAGATAATGTATGCCAATAACATAGCTGTGTCTGTAGATCATATTTTAGAGCAAACGGAGAACAATTCCAGCTTTCAGAGAGCAATACAGCTGAAGTGAATAAAGTTTAGTGTGTGCCACATAGTGTTTACTGTGCAGTAGAATGAATATTGTAGTGATCCGGATCTTCTATTTTCAAAACATCCCTTTGGAATCAAAACCTACATGTGTTAAGATCTACACTGAGCTCATCTGGAATGAAATTCCTGGCTATTTGAAAGTGATGGTAACACACCTGAAATAAACTTCAGCTTTTAAATATGAGTAAGACATAAGTAAAATCATATTCTGAAATTGAGTCTACATTTAAAAGGTCCAAATCAAAGCGGAAAATATTTTTCCTTGTCTAGATTTTATTATAAAGCCACTTCAATATGAGTGTAAGTTTATGATACCTAAACAAATACATTAAGTTTATAAGTTTTTAAGCTTCACAAAATAAATGTTTGTTTAAAGTATAAATGCTTCATGATATATTTGAAATAATTTAGATTTTAAAATACATTTGATGAGATGCAGCAATTTGGAGTAGGAGGCTGGTGATTTCATCTTCAATGCATTTATATTCCTGGTCAAATTTTTACATTACCTTATTTGGATATGAATCTAAGACAAATAAATAAAGAAATTGCATTAGCCACATAATCAGCCTGTATTTTAGGAACATTCAGGAAGAAATCTATTAATATAGACTAAAGGTGATTAATTTCTACAAGTATTGTCATCAAGGAGGTAATCAGGAAGTGCTTTCAGACTAAGACAATGTAGAGGCTACCTTGGCCTAAAGATATCAGTAGCTTTTAAGCAATAGTAAACCAGTGAAAGATCTACTTTTCTCTTAAAGATCTCTTTCTGTCTAAAGAGGATTGAAAGACCTCTGTGGGCATAGTTATAGGTGATATAATACAATGTTTCAATCTATTAAAAAATCTCAAATACTGTGATTTCTAGAGAGACATTATGCAGTCTGTGAATTCTCCTTTTGCCTTGCTGTGAAATATAATTGGCCAAATTTAACATGCGCTTTCTTGCAAGTCCGCTCATACCTGGCAGCATCATGTCCCGGCTTCCCAATATTGCCTCTCAGTTATCCTACTGCCAGAGAAATTTCGTGCCATCTCTCAGCACAGTTTTACAAGCAGCCTTATTCCTGTGGGATCCCAGGTTGCACCTCCCTGATTCTCTGTGAGGCTGTGGGAATAAAAGTTACTATAGCTGAAGGTGGTTATTGAAAACAGAAGATAATAAAGAAAAGGGTGATATTAGGGACAGGCAGCTTAGCTATGGGGAATGGAAGCAAAAGGTGGGGCCCACAAGATAATGGAAAAGATAAACCTGGAATGAGGTAAAGTTTTACCACAGATGCCACAAGGAATACGATTAACTTTTGTGCCCTATACAGTTTTTTAGGCACCGAATTAATTCTTAAATTTTAGATGCTTATATGTCCAAATTCCGTATGCTGTCGATGACAAGAGGCCTTTTGAGCCTCCGTAGAGGCTCATTTGCACAAGTCATTTGCTCCCCCCAGTGGTCTCGGCTGATACTCTCGCTGTTCCAGAGAACTAAAAGGCATTTATTTTAGGGAAACTGTTCTACAGGCAGCTAAAAAGTCTTAAGACTGGATTACATGCTCATAAAGTTATTAAATAATTCTAATTATTTTTCCCTAAAGTCAAGTAAATAAATAAATACTTGCTGAAAGTGGATTTTGGCTACACTCTAGAGACTACACAGGAAGGACTACAGAGTCCTCACAGAATAATGCAGAAGTGCCACTAAAATGAGAAACATGGACTTTCAATGTTGCATTAGGGTGAGGAAAGCCTAGTAAGGCAGGTATTCTGAGATACAAATACATAGTCCCGCGCTGCATTCCACAAGATGACTGTTTCTTCATAGAAAGGGTGTTAAGGATTGGAATGGGCTGCCCTGGGAGGTGATGGAGTCACTGTCGCTGGAGGTGTTTAAGAAAAGACTGGAATGTGGCACTTAGTGTCATGGTCTTGTTGACATGGTGGTGTTTGGTCATAGGATGGACGTGATGATCTCAGGGGTCTTTTCCAACCTAATTAATTCTGTGATTCTGTTTAATGCAATCAGGTTAGCTCCTAAGGGCAATGCAACAACTCTGACAGGAACGTCCATATGTATAAGTATCTGAAGGGAGGGTGTGAAGAGGATGGAAACAGGGTCTTCTCTGCCAACCAGTAGGACAAGAGGCAGAAACTGATGCACAGGAAGTTCCACCTGAATATGAAGAAGAACTTCTTTACTGTGTGAGTGACCATGCACTGGAATAGATTGCCCAGAGGGGTTGTGGAGTCTCCCTCACTGAAGATATTCAAGCACCTTTCGGATGCAGTCTGGTGTGATGTGCTCTAGGATGACTGTGCTTGAGCAGGGAAGTTGGACTAGATGACTCACTGTGGTCCCTTCCAACCTGATCAAGTCTGTGATTTACTGCACTGATTCAGTCACACACCTCCTGACAGCTGACCAAAAGTGGTGGTTAGCACGCACGGCTCCATTAAGATAAGCTCTCACAACTCTCCTGCATTATTACATCTTTACAGTAGCACTCATCCCAGTTTTGAGAGCAAGAAACTTGAGTTGAAGCTGAAACCGACGTCTCCACTTTTGCCCCAGAGGCTGCTGCCTTTTACCAGCACCCCTCCCGATGGCAATGGGAGGACCAGGAGCGGGGCCGTCCTGGAGCCCTGGGCGGGGTGACGAGGCTGCGGGCCCGGGTCTCGTCCGGACCATGGGGCTGGGTTTAAGTTTGCCCTATGTGTAATCCAGGAGATCCCTGCCCGGAGCCCTGCCCAGCTCGGCAGCGCCTGCGCGGCTGGAGCACAGAACATCTGAGGAGTGACTGATGGAGCTGGGGTTGTTTAGCCTGGAGAAAATGAGGCTCCTGGAGGACCGCATCGCTCTCTACAACTCCCTGAAAGGAGGCTGGAGTGGGGTGTAGTTGTGAGAACAAGAGGAAATGGCCTGAAACTGAGAGAGGGAAAAAATATATTAGATATTAGAAAAAGAATTTCACACTCAGTGTGCTGAGGCGTTGAAATGGGCTGTCCAGGGAGGTGTTGGGAGTCATCATCCC